>RJWJ010000765.1:0-169227 GCA_004363605.1 Indri indri
GATAAATAGAGACTGAAAAATGTTCATTGGATTTGACAACTGAGAAGCAGTTCGTGACTTTGGTCAGAACCATTTCAGCTGGAATAGTGGGGGGCAGAATCCAGCCTGGGTGCACGAAGAGTGAGTGCAAACTGGAGACCCTGAGAAAGTTCTACAAGTTTCGGAAGCTAGAATTTGAAAGGAAGGCAAGAGAGGAAGAAGTAACTAGAAAGGAAGTCAGTAGCAGATGCTTTGTTTTAAATGGGAAAGTCTTGGGCTTGCATGTACTATGCATAAACTTCTAACAGTACATTATAAACAGTGTTAAATTTCTATCAACTACTGTTTCATTTCTCTCTCATTTGTTCTTGCTCTTGTTCATAAAGTTTCTCTAAGTCCAAGAGAATGGACAATCTGGGTTATACAGATCTCTCTCACCTTTGCAACTGGTTAAACCTCAGGAGCAACATGTTTTCTTTCCCTCTACTCCTTTTAATCATCTTATTTTTTTGGTTCCAATCAAATGATATTTCTGCACAAAAGTCTAGTACTAACAGCTAAGAATGCTTTTCCCCTTTCGGTTGAATTGTTTGCCTCCTCTTCTCTCCCCTTTTCCTGTCATTTCCCATCTTGGATTCACTTTCCTATCATTCAAACATATGTGTTCTTTTGGGTTGTGTGTGTGTGTGTTGTGTGTTGTGTGTGTGTGCACATTCGCACGTGTATGCCCTACCAAATTTCCATCAGCCTCTATTCACTTCCTAAGCCTTCACAGCATAAATGATTTTATACTGTTTTGAGACTCTCTTAGCTTTCAGTTGTTGGGGCTGAATAACTACTTTGCTATTTCAGGTGCTTTTATCTTGTAGGCATTTACTAAACATCTACGCTTGCCAACCTCATTGCCAAATCAATGGATAATTCTGTCCCTGTACATTTCCCCACCACACACTGCCACATGCCAGGACAAAACTGTTTACCTTGGATTATAAAGCTTTGAGTCTGTCTTTATTTAGCCTGTGCTGTGAGCATCACAAGTTTTCAAAACACAGAGTTTGAGAATGCTATTAAGTTTTATGTGGACCAGTAAACCAGAGATGTCTACACTGCCAGGCTGTAGAAGGTACTGTTATTGCTGCTGCTGTTGTTTTTAATTACACTTGAAGAGGTTTCTTAAGCCAGAGACTTCAAAACATTCTATGAAATGAGATCTTTTATTAAAGAGAATATAAATAACCCATCTTAAAGACTAGCATGCATAACCCAGAATCAGAAATAATGTTGGGCAAAGTGTGTCAGAAACAAACAGGTAGACAGGGAACCCAGTTCCTTTCCATGCTGAATCTACTCACCTATAAAACCCTACAGATTCCATTTTTACCTCTGAAGCATCCTTCTGTTTTTCTTCTATGTCCACAGAAACTCCATGAAAATTGCTAAGGGCATGGCCAATTCTTGGGTATTCCTGTACACCCTGACCGGGTCAGACATGGTGTATATATTGCACACTGTAGTCAAGCAGTACATAATAACCATTGGCTAAATTTGCCTTGAGGAACCCAGTAGGCTGGGAAGAATTATCTATCAAAGTATATTGAACCTCTTGCCTGTAAAATGCTAAATAAATATCTTCCTGATGATCTGCTGCCCTCACTGTTTATGTCTACTGTTCTGTAACTGGCTCCAATAGCCGAACTAGCAATGCAGCATATTCCATGTGCTTGACAGATTATTCAAAGGGGGCTCCACCTCTGCAGATTACATAACTTTGCTAATTTTCAGCTGATTCTTTTTGCTCACCAATATTAAGTGGCCGTCCTGGTATTGTTTAGCACTGTATTCTTCAGGAGACATTGGGAGTCCTATGCAGGCATATGTAAACACACTTTTATCCTTCTCCACTCCCTACCTCCCATATGCATGCTTCCAAGGATTACTTAGTGTGATTGAATGACAAGGTTCTTCGCCCACTGAACCAAATAAATTTGTTTTTATACTGAAGGAGTTTGTGACTAAGGGTAAATCCCAAAATGACCCTGGCATGTTGAAAACAAGAGGTCCACATTCCCTTCCTCCCTTCAGGTGAGCATAATCTTTTCCTAGTGCAGCTGGGCTGTTAGAAGTCACCAAATGGAGGGAGCAGAGCTGATCCAGCCAGAGGAGTAGAAAAAGGATGGGGATTAGATTCTATTTGTCTTCACTATTAAAAATGTAAATTTTATAGAGATGGTCTCACAGTAAATACGGCATTATATCCATGTTTTTAATGCACGTGTAAACAAAATTAACATACCTCTTTCATTTAATTCAACACATATCTGTTGTACAGTTAGTCTCTGTAAGAGAGGCCCCTAATATGAGTAAGATGCATTCTCTGCTTTTATGCAGCTGATACTTAGTAAGAGAGACAGACATATATAAATAAAGTGATTTGGCTTTGCCAAAGGCAGAGGATGAACATTTTACATATCCTCAGGTAAACTGTAAATTCCTCAAAATTGGGGCTGATATCTTATACTTGCTTTTATCTACTCTATGCCATGGACACAGCAGGTGCTCAATAAATACTCCATGAATTTATTCATATAGGTTACAAGCAAATGCATCTTGCACTTTACATTAGTTTGGCTTGCTGTGTGTGAAAACTGTTTAGCTATTTAAAAAACAAAAAAAAAAACTACAAGAAGTGCTTCACTGGGACTCTATTATGCCCACTGCATTATGTTTTTATTCCACCAACTCTCTGTAATCCAAATGAAATATCTAATAATCATGTACATAACATTAGATGACACATCCTTACAGTCTGTCTCCACAAGGAAATTCCTGCCTGTGAAGTTTAGAATCTTTCTTTCTAATAGAAGCTTTGTTCTTAATATTTTTTTAATAAGCAACTAAAGTCAGATTTAAGCTACCTGTGTAATATGCCCCCCACCAAAAGAGACTGGAAATTATTAAAATGTTTCACATTGTCATGTATAGCTGAATAGAAGCTGCATTCACAAAGGAAATACAGGACTTTTTTTTTATATGTTCCATGCGATGAAAGGCATGTCACATTCTGTTTTTTCAATTGAAACATGTCACAGCCCAGAGGGTCGGTTACTGTCAGAAATGCAACTTGACAAAAGCCCTTCAGGTCACTAAGAATGCTACCTGCCAGGAATGAATCAAACCTACCAAAAAATTACTACCATTTGATCAGAAATATCACTTTGGTGGGCTGCATGTCATTTCTGACTGCAGTCTTCATAACAAGGATATAGTAAAAGACAGCAGAGAAATACACATCAAGTGTAAGTTAGAAAAATTGGTTAGAGTCAATCTCAGTTAAAGGTTATTTTTTGTTTCCCTTCTCATGCTCACTAGAGATAAGCAGATTCCAAGATATGTCCACTTCATACACATCAGGCTATACATACACACTAGCAAAACCAATAAATACAAAAAATAAAAAGATGAAAGGAACTGGGATTATTTAGCCTGAAAACAGGAAGGGTGAGGTGATTTCATAAAGTGCACAAATAATTATAAAGTGGAAGCAAGCCAGACGTGCTTTATCTCCACAAATGAAAGGTATATGGGACTCAGTTGTTAATAGATGAGACACAGAGAAATCTTCCTATCTTACAGATTTTGAAAGTAAATGTGCTCCTGAGAGAAGTCATGGAAGTGTTTTAAGTTTTTTTAAGAGGTTATTCATGCTGGGATTTAAGGGCGAAATTAATAAGTAGATGAATGGCCTCACATATGCAAAGACTAACAGTGTAAACATTGGAAGGAAACCTTCTTTTGTCAATAGAGGAGGTAGAAAGGAATCGCGAATAGTGTGGATTCCTGGCATGTCCGACACGGTGGCCACCTGCCACGTGTGGCTATCGAGCACTTGAAACATGGGTAGTCTGAACTGAGATGTGCTTGTAAGTGTACAATACAACTGGGCTTAGAAGACATAATACATCAAAGATCTAAAACATCACATTAATAACTTTTTCATAATCAATACATATTGAAATGATAATATTCTAGGTACATTGGGTTAGTAAGATAGATTACTGAAATTAATTTCAATTTCTTTCTTCTGTAATGCAGATACTAGAAAATATAAGATTGTATACATGAGTTGTGTCTGTGGCTCGCGTTCTGTTTCTATTGAGCCGTGCTTGGCTAGAATCAGACTGCCTGGGCACAGATCCTGACCTGGGACAAGTTACTTGCTGCTTCTGCATCTGTAAATTGAAAATAACAATGCAACCAACTTCGTAAGCTTTCTGAAAGGATTTCATAAGTCAATCCATGTAGAACAACGTCTGGCACACAGTGTATGTTCAATAAATCTCGGCTATTAATATCCAAAGTACACATCCTTATTGCAGAACACCCTGTCATACAGTTGTTCACCTTCTGCTTGCATACTCCCAAAGACGGGGAACTCACATTTCCTTGAGACAGCCTATTGCATTTCTAGACAGTTCCGAATGTGAAAAAGTTCATTCCTGGAATGAGTAAAAATCTCTTTACAACCTAGACTCTTCTGAGCTTCTTTCTATATGATTCTGCCAGAGGCAAAGAGAGAACTGGTCAGATTCCAGCACTTTATTTCTATAGAAATTGTTAAGAGACAGTATCGGAAATGGGTTTATGATACACTCCCATGGAAGTTCATGTCAAGAGACTTCCTGCTGACCCACAAAAACACTTTTAAGAAACAGATCTTCAGAAATGTGATTTCTCACACATGCTTGACCAAAGAACAGCCCTTTTCTTCTCAGAGAAGTTGTCCCTTTGACCAAGAACATTTGCCTGTTGGTATACACATGGAGCAAAGAGGACAGACAAGGCCACCAGCCCAACCAGATAACGGTGTAACCAAGGCCACCGCCAATCAACCCCCACACACATCCAAAAACTAAATTTCCCCTTTTCCTGCACTTTATGCCAATTTCAAAAGCTAATGCTTTGCCTAGTTGGCAGAACAGTTCTTTCCAAATGATAAGACATTAATAAAAAGAAATAAGATATGAATTTCCTGTACATGTCTGGATGTTCTGAATCTTCCAATGGTTCCTCAGGAAGCCAACACTTTTATATGTGAATATGTGAAGCTCTTTACAATTCTAAGAAATTGTAATCCTCACACACAAGGTCTGTGCCAATGCAAAATACAGCCTTTTTCCATATTTCCGAATGACACTTCTACCTGGTAGAAGTGACTCAGCAATACTCTTCCTGTCAGTCATCTCCACTGTTTGTAGAGTCTCCTGCAATAGGGGAGTATGTGCTCTGTATGTGTGCTCTTCCATTCTGGAGAAAGTCCAGCAGAGGTTAAGACTGAAATTGCCAACCAAAACTTCAGGCTCTAGGGCAGTCTGATTTAACAGAAGCAGAATGGGCCTCACAGTCCAATAGACTGGATATAGGTCTTGGCTCTGTGATTTACCAGATGCATCAGCCTTAGACAAGGTATGAAGGTCCCTCAGCCTCTGGTTTCTAGTATGAAAAATGGGAATAAATAACAGTACCCATTTTGCAACATCATCATGAGGATTAGACATACCAGTTCTAATGCACCTACCTCGGTATGCAGCATGTTGTAGGAATCAATAATTAGTAGTCATTCTTATTGCCTACCCGGATACTGTTAAGCCTTACGTTACAGGCCCTCGAACAGCTGTTATAACCCAGGCCCTACTCCCCACCAACTTCTCTCCAATATTTTCCAGGATTCTCAGTAGATAGTGGTACCCTTTCCTGTTAAAATCCTTTTTTTTTAGAAACAGGGTCTCACTCTGTTGCCCAGGTTGGAGTGCAGTGGTGCAATTATAGCTCAATGCAACCTTGAATTCCTAGCTCAAGGGATCCTCTCGCCTCAGCCTCCTGCATAACTGGGACTACAGACACACCACCACACCTGGCTAATACTTTTTTTAATTTTTTGTAGAGATGGGATCTCAATATGTTGCCCAAGCTTGTCTTGGACTCTGGGCTCATGCGATCCTCCCGCCTCATCCTCCCAAAGTGTTGAGATTACAGACTTGAGCCACTGCACCCAGCCAAATCCTTTACCATCAGAACTCCACATGTAGATGTTAATAAGAAAATAGATTCAATCAAATATTAAAATTAGAATTTACCACCTGAGTTGTTCGGACAGAGAGAGGGCTTTGAGATTTGACATAATCAGAGAAAGCTCAGTGGAAGTATAATTAGAACTGGAGCCTGACTAATAGACAGAATTTGGATAACTGGGGACAGAGGAGGTGAAGAAAGCTGCATTTTTGGCCACTTTAAATAGGCATGAGTCTTGTGGGTGAATTTAAAGAGATAGAAGAAAAAGGTAAATAATAAGAAATTAAGGACAGGCATAAGTTAAATTGATGTAGGATCTGGAATACTATTTTTTCTGTTCAAGAAAGAAGCATAATTTTTTTTTTTTTTTTTTTTTTGAGACAGTCTCGCTCTGTTGCCCAGGCTAGAGTACAATGGCATCAGCCTAGCTCACAGCAACCTCAAACTCCTGGGCTCAAGTGATTCTCCTGTCTCAGCCTCGTGAGTAGCTGGGACTACAGGTGTGTGCCACCATGCCCAGCTAATTTTTTTCTATTTTTAGTAGAGACGGGGTCTCGCTCTTGCTCAGGCTGGTCTGGAACCTCTGTGCTCAAGCGATCAGCCAGCCTCGGCCTCCCAGAGTGCTAGGGTTACAGGCGTGAGCCACCGCACCCGGCCGAAAGAAGCATAATTTAAGTTGTGTTTTTCAGGGCTAAGCAAGTAGTGCTTGGGTTTAGTTTTAGCTAGAAGAGATACAGAAGAAAGCACCAAAGAATTCTCCTCAAAGAGTCTGCAGAAGTCTTCAAAATCCCATGCCTCTCTGTGGTTAGCCAGAAGATATTCCAGGTCATGGAATGGATGAGTTCAGATGAAACGAAGCCCTATTAACAATATTTAATCACAAAAACGAATGGAAGTCGATATGAAACAAATTGAGTTAATTCTGAAAACTGGAAATGGAGATGGAAAAAAAATAATTACTTTTTCCCCTAAAGAAAAATCCTTGCTGAACTACTCCCACATACACACATTTTAATTATGTGGTCTGAGACAGTTGTGGGGTAGAATTTATAGTTGTGCCAGATGACCTGGGTTAGAAATTTGGGCTCTGCCTCTTACCAGTAATAGGACTAAATATTCTTATTTTATATTTTCTAAGAAAACAAATTAAACTGAAGGTAGAATGGCTTTATATGAACTGATAACTCAGTGGAAAGGCATCTTAATACCTTTTGGCCTCTTAGGTAATATGAATATAATAATATTTAAGTGTTTTTAACAGATATAAATGTTAGAGAAAATTAAAATGTAAATGTAAGCAGATCTCAAATTCAACTACTTGATAATGCCAATGGTTTCATCTATTCTTGTTATAAATAAAAATATCAAGGGATAATATCAAAAATATTTACCAACTACTAGGGCTCAAGTACAAACCAATCAGAACAGCCTCTGGAAAACCCCTAGAGTGGGTCCCTAACACTTGGTGGCTATATTGAGAGGTGACCTAAGGGGTGTCAGGGAAGTGGCTTATAAAACTGGGGTGATAGTGGGGCCTTCAGGGGGCTCAGAACAGTACCCATTTACCTATTAGTACACAAATATTTCAATATTTTCACCAACAGTAAGTCTACATCAATGCGCACTGGCCAAATTTCCCTGAATATGTCTAACGTAAGCACAAAAGGCAGAAATCAATAGAGGAGAGCCCAGAAGCAAACTCTGCAAGAGGAGATTACTGCAAGCCTTAGTCTTCTTATAATTAAAATCTTTCATGTATGCAGACTACATGGTATGCTTTTAAAAATAACCATCTGAAAGGACCTAAAATTAAAATATGCGTTACTACAAAACTACAGTCTAAGACCAAGGCAATCGTGCCCAACTGCCACGAAGTTTAGAGCTTTCCTCAATGTTGTGATTCTTCCAGAAGTAATGAGCTGTTCGCTAACATAACACTAGGACACAAATCAGCAGCCAACCCTCATGTAGGCAAGTGGAACACAGCAATAAGCTTCTTTCCAGTCAAGGCACTGAAGAATTGTTTGTGCATTAGTTACTTAGGATTCTCTTTTTAGCTACAGCGTATTTAATTACAAGAGGCTCATAATTAAAATATGCCTAGAGAGGCAAAATCAAAAACGAGCATCATGTCCCTTGCTGCAAAATACCTAAGTTAAACAATAATAGCTTTTTTTTCCGTAGAGGAAACATTTTCACACTTTCACAGATCCCCACATCTAGGTCAATGTCTACCCTTTTCTAGTATGAGGGCCTCTTTTTTAACTTCAAAATATTCTACTGATTTCCACATCACAGCAGAGTTGTGCTTTTAAAATCCATTAATTACAAAAAATACCTAGTAACTAAAAGCTAATATGAATTTAGTGATGCTTTTAAATGTACTATTTCATCTTCACAACAGCATATACACAGTCTTAGAATGTAGTATTAATAGTTCTTATATGTGCCAGATGGCCTAATTATTCTGCTTAAAACCAAGCTTATATTCAACTCTCCACCTGCAATAACCCTGAGTCCCCACCAGCAGTAAAACTCTATTCTACAACATCTCTAGAGTTGGTTTCAAAATTTTACCAGAAGACATAGAGTGATTAGATTTCGCTAATATTCTATTTTCCCTTTCAAATGAAATGCTTCATCTAGGAGCTACAGAATGCTCATAATAAATCACTGGTGGACTACAAATTGGAAAAATAACTGTGTATCTATATTTTGTATAACTAGTGCACTACAGATAGCACATCTCAGAATGAAAGCATTATTACAGAAATTCAATCCCTGGGATTCCTATTTCCTTCTCAGTCAAGAGATACATACCATGTGACAGGAAATTGGACCTAATCCTTCTTAGTTTGGTTTCATCAGTTGCCACTGTTAGCCATTATGAATAACCACCCACGAACATCCTGCTAAAAACATCAACAAAACAATCTCAATTAATGGGGAAATTTTAAAGGCTGAATAAAATGTTTATCATCTTGAAGCAAGGGTGGTTCTGATTTCAGATCTGCTAAACTACAGATTCCACTCAAACTCACAATGGTAAATTTCTAGAATTAAAAGTGGAGTTAAAAATTCTTCTCCTTTTACACATTTAATGTGTTAATTATCACTTAGATATTAATCTTGTTAACAGCTCTACATTAAGGACCCTTGTTATATTTAGGGAGCTGCCTGGGGTTAAAGTGAATGCAGCAGCTTCTTTTATAGTTATACACTGGGAAATGCCTTCTTTTGGAAACATAAAGCACTTATATGCCATCTATATTCAAATATCCAAAAACATATCTAAGTAACTCGTGTAAATAGTTTTTGATACTATAACACCCAACAGTTATTCAAAGCCCCATCCTTTACACTTTGTCTGCAGAACATCTCTCAAGCTTTGTTGTTAATGGTGCTGTTCTTTTCCCCCACCAAGTGCTATAGTTGTCACTACTTAGAATCCTTTAAACTGTTTGTCTTAATTGTGTACTTAATATATTGTACCATTTGTCATTTTGACTGTTAACTCAATAGGACCAGTCAACTATTCTTCATCATTCTATTCAAACTTTTGAAGCAATGTTGTTACTTTAATGTCAAATCTTTGTAAAGGTGTACAGAACAGCAAAATTGCAGTTTAGGCAAGATTTTTTTTTCTTTGAAGGAATCGTATGACTCCACCTTCAATTTGTGAAGTATAATTAAAATAAGTTGACATGCCTTAAAATTTTGCTTGTTTGGAAACTCTTCTCTCATTAACTTAACTCCTATCTTTTTATTCTGCTTTTTTAGTCTATTATTTAAGGACAAACTTTTTTGCAGATATTAATAAAAGAATTATTCCTTCAGAAATAGTATCTGCAAGTAGGCAAGGTCCTTAATAGCCTTTCTGATGAAGTACATTTTAGCAGTACCATTTTTCTTTATTTCCTTGACTTTCTCTGAAAAGGCACACTCAGCAGAGAACAGAAACATACCGCTCCTTACCAATTTATTAATGTCAATTCTCAAACAGCAGAGTCTGTGTTTATACTGTTTTTATGATCAGTAATTATTCTCTACCTGTCTGACAGTGTTCCTGTTTCTTAGCTTTTCAACTCTTTAACAAGCAGCAACTTTGGTAAAAAAAAAAAAAAAAAACTGGGGTGGTGGGGGTAGGGGGGAATTAAGAAACATGCTAAAGATCATTTTTCAAGTATTGATTTACATATTAAAGTAGACATAAAGTGAGCCCATTGTATTATGAGCCCTCAAAACAGACCATCAAAGTCCACTAACGGCAGACAGCCCTTTCCTGGACCACACATCTCCAACCCCTTATCACAGATTAATCTCGAATTTCCAGAACCCTGAATGGTTTGTAGGTGTTCAGGGCTGCTGGACCAGTGCGTGCTGATGTGCAAGACTACCCCACATTTTTAAAGTTAACAATTATGAATTATTTTAGAAGTATCTAGGTATGTCATAACAGGGTCAGAAGAATTACCTCGATAATTCTTTTTTCACTTAAATTTGCATGTAAAAGAGTTTCCAGTCCTCAACTCTCAGCAGGTAGCTAAAAAAACAAAATGCCCAAGGAAAAAAGAAGCCAATTCCAAGGAATCTATCTGGTTGGCTCATCCACCCACAGAAAACAGAGAACTGGCCACAATAAGTTTTAAAAGAAGGCCCCTGTTATTAATGGCATTGAGGTTTAAAAACAGCGGTGCATCAAACTAAGGCCTCAAGACTGGGACTTTATATAGCTTTTTAACCCACAAATACACGAGCTTCCACTCACACTGAATAGGACTTGATTTGGTTAGTAACACCCTAAATGGCTTTCAGGAAGCCTTACCCAACTGCTGAGTATTATAGTCAAGAGCACAAAAACACTTCCCCGGAGATCCCCTCCTCCCTGTGACTTAACAAACCCAGATTGCCTTCACGCTGCCAGGGAGATAATTGTACCACTTTGACATCCAAAGGCTGCCTGTCAAAAGGAAACTCCAGAAACACACACACACACACACACACACACACACACACACACACACATACACACACACATCCCACAGTCTGGTTGGCATGAGCCCTGCCTGCATGGGTTACCATTTCCATGATAACAGAGCACCCACAGGTGAACTGCTGAGAAACACCAAGCAGCCTCCGGTCAGATTGTCATTTAAAGAACAAGAATGCGCTTGAAGGAGGAGGCTACCAGTAGACCACCCCGGCAAATGAACAGAGCACCAAGGAACCCTGGTGTTTTCCACAGAATACGCCAATGTCCCGCAATTTTAGTAGAACTCCACCTTGACTGTACAAAATTGAATCGCATCTTATGCGATGGCAATTGGATCCCATCTTATGGGATGCTCACAGAGCTCAGGGATTCCAAAAAGAAAAAGGAAAGTACCATTAGATCATACGCCACCCGACTAAATAAAAAAAAAAAAAAAAAAGGTTTTTTTCCTGTATTTAAAAAGAGAGTGAGAGAGTTTAACGCCCCCTCCTGAACACCTGACCCCCAAGTTTTCCAACTCCAAAAACTCAAAATACGCGGTTGCCAAAGAGCAAGGGTTCTTTTGCATATTCAAATAACTTTAATACTGAGGGACGTGTAAGAGGAAAGGTGACAGGTGCCGATGAGCGATGCCTTAAAAAATACGCGCGTTCTCCTCCTTGCCCCTCACTCTCATGCTCTGTTCCCAGATTTCTCTTGATAAACAGCCTGATGTCATTCATGTCCGACCCTCGAGTACCATTCTTTCCAGCTCGCCCCTCGCCCTCCTTAGGGGCAGTGAAAATTTAAACTGTTGCTGCAGCCTCCTGACACTTCACTGATAAATCAGAGGAAGCTGCAAAACTTCTTGGCTTGCTCAGCTATCCTCCACCGGCATTGGACGCCCACGCGCAGATCTAGCAATCAGCGCTACGGAAAGGGACCCCTCAGTCAACCTGTTTGCAAAGCCCGCAGAACTCCCCGCCCTCCGGTCTTGGGCTCCTCCGAGACTCCCCGCGCAGGATAGGGGACCCCTGCCTCCCTTCATCAGTACCCCGCAAAGCTTGCTGGAGGTGGAAGGAACGGCGCTCCTGCCGCCCCCATCCCATGGCTCAGTCTGGCTGCCTGAGGTAGATGCCCAAGTCGCCGCGTGGGGTGTCCCCTGCCCGCCCGGAGGGTCTCCGCACACTGCGCCCCGGGCAGCCTACGCTTCCGGCAGCCCCAAGCCAGAGGCGTCCGAGAAGCTCCCCTTCCAAGTTCTCGCGTCTGGCTGTGAGAAGGGGCGACGGAGGCTGCCCGGCCAGGAAAGAGCAAAGTCTGTGCCGGAGGCGCGCTCCCAACCCCGGGGGGCCCTCGCCACCTCGCGCCCTCGCCGGCCGACCAGGGGGCCCGGCATCCCCAGCTCGGGGCTCAGCGCGGTCGCACTCACCCGCCTCGCCGGAGCCGCTGCCGTAGCCTCTGGGAGCCGCCAAGCCCCGAGCTTCCCGAGCGCAAGAAAGATGGTGGTGTGTGTCGGGAGACCACCCATTCCAGCGTCTGGCAACCCGGCGGCGACTCTGGCTCCTCAGCACTGAAGGAGGAGGAGGAGGAGGAGGAAGGAACGGCGCAGTCGGACGCCATCTGCTGTACACCTCTGCGCAGCCATTGGCTGCCTGGTGCGTCCCCGGAGCCGCGGGGCGCGGGGCCGCGGGGAGCCACCTTGCGCCTCGCCTCCCCCGGCAGCTGCTCCCCGACGCCCCTCCCTCCCCCTCCTCTCCCCCGCCTCCGCCTCCTCCCCTGCCTCGGCGCGCGCCGCCCGACCCTCGGCTCTGCCGGCTCCTGGTGCAAGCAGCCGCGGGCGCGCCGGCCTCGACCTCCGCTCCTCCGCTCCCCGCAGCTGTTTGCCGCAACTTTGAAGCTTCGGGGTGCAAGTGCGGCCTGGGTGAGGGGGACTCCCCAGCTGAGCTGAGCCCGGGGTACCCCAGCTGCTAAGCGCTGAGGAGAGGAGCGAGCGCGTTGCGCCTCAGGGGTCCACGAAGTGTTGGGAGAAAAAGCGGAGGAGAGTGGGGGTGCTCTAGGCCCCCGTTTACAACCCTTACCAGCACGCACGCACGCGAGAACACTAGGACACATACCATAAAGCACACACGCACTGGGCCATCCCGCACGGTCCGGATGGCCAGGCGTTCCTCTGCAGTCCCCGGGCACGAGAGGGCTTCCGTGTTACTAGGAAAAAAGACAAAGAAGATCCTAGCAGGATATGTGGGATAGAGGGACAGGGAGACATTGGTTTGGCTCCGGAAAACGCCGGGAGCTGGGTCCGTACCTGCCTGGACATCCCCCTGTTGAGGGACTCCCAGCGGCTTATCCGCCCACGCTGACCCGAGCCTAGAAAAACCCCTAGCTCTGGGACTCTTGTTTAAAGGTTTTGCAGTCCTGGGGCGCGGGGGTGGGGAGGTGCGGGAAAGAGCGCCCTAGGCTTTCGGGTAGCTGATGCCAGGCAGTGGAGGAGGTGAAGAGTCCAAGTCCGCCCAGGTGAGGCAGGAGTGCACGGAGCAGAGAGCACGTGGGCAGACGAGGAGCAGAATCACAGCTCTCAAAGTTATTTGCTTACTCTCTGACACTTGTTCCAAACCCTACTGGTTTTCCACACCTTTGATCAAGGGAACTTCTTAGGCTTGTTCAGAGATGAAGTTGCTTCAAAGGGGAGAAGGGAAGAAAGCATGAAGACTATCTATTGCCAATTACAGGATATTTTGCCTGTCATATCTCTTTAAATGTGTGAGCCCAGCGACAGCAGGGATTGTATCTTTTCTATTTTATTCAATGCCTGGCACACTATGGGTGCTTAAAAAAAAGCAAAATAATAATGATAAAATTAAAGCCTGATGTCATAGCACAAATCAGACTAAAGAGATAAATAGAGCAGCTAGGATCTGTCACAGGAAAAAAAACAAATCAAAAGAATTTAAATGCCATTGTAAAGGAAAATGTATGCGTTGGTGAGGGGCTCCAACCCAGCTTGCTGTAGGATGGGTTCTGAAAGCGGGAAAGCCTTACTTAATATTTTAAACACCAGTCACTGTTCTCCCAGTGAGCACTGCAGTCACATTCTGGGCTATGCTTTTCTTTCTGACATCACTGTCTTAAAAATAAATCAGCTGCCATCCAGATCCCAGAATATTTCCCCAAATCTAAGAACATGATTTATTACTCCCCAGAGATATAATGCCAATTCTGTAAGTCTGGGGAAAGAGAAACGGGTCCATTATGTTTTATTGTAATCTCAATATATACAGATCAATAGCCAATGAGTCTCGTTTAAGTAACTTTAGGAACAACAGCCAAAGAAAAACATTGCTGTTTTCCTGACCGTTACACCCAGGCTTCCCAGGTTTCAGTTTTCCTGGAATCAATGCTGCATTTTCAGACCATATCCCAGGCACATACATCCATATGGTGGAAAGACTTGTATTTGCAATCCATCTGGAAAGAAGACATCAAGGACGACTTGTGAGTATGTCATTTATGGACATGTTAGTAGTTACTAACTCTTCAGAGACAATGATATGTATATTTTTCCTTAGGCTGGCAATTTGATTTCAACATGCATTCTGATTTCATTTGCATGCCAGTTCTCATTAATCCCTTGCTCTATGTCAGTGATCACTTTTGATACTCGTTAAAATACTTTGATTCTTAAGACACAATTTTTCGCTTCTGAGGTATTGTTTATATTTGGTCTCCTGGTTTTTTAATCTAGGATGTGAGATAATAGTTACATGGCAATTATTTTCTATATATTGGGCTTCTTAAAATAAAAAAGTAGTAATTGATAAGAACGAAATCTAAATAATTTCTAAAATACAAAGAATCTTGAATAATAAACATTGGTACATCTGACTACTTTAAACTACAGAACGGTCACTTTTTACTAAGGCACTGCTGATAACAAGTATTTCAGTATAGTCAAAGTGTATCAGATGTCTGAACTTTATCAGACATCATGCAATTATGTACAAAAATGGTAGAAGGAGAATGCAGTCATAAGACTCATTCTTCTAACTTTCTCTTTCCAGTTCTAGCTCAAACTCCCAATTTATGTTTTAAATGCATATTTTGCTGATAATATTAGTTGCTTATCAGCTTTGCTTCTTAATAAAAGCACTGCCCTTAAAATCTAGACTAGGTTAGAAACATTAAAAGGGCAACATAGGCAGGGAAAGAGGTGTTGATAATGAAGACTGTAAGAGGAGGACAGAAATTTTACAAAATAAATGAACAAAGAAAGGATTTGGAAGAAGGCAACCTTCAAAAATAGGTAGCATCATTATGTATAAGGAATAGATTAATGCTTCAGGGATGGAAAATATGCTAGAGATTAGAAATTCCCATAACCCTGCACAAACAGATGCCAAAGGCCCCAGTCACCACCACACTTCCAATGAGCATGAACAAAACAAAAGTACGTGGAAGAGGAGAGAGGGTGAGAGAAAGTCTGTCGGGATTAGGTCTCTAGTGGGAACCAAAGGGGAACTGCAAAGGAAAGTAACCCTATGCTAGCCAAGTACTGCTGGAGTTTAAATTTTCATTTTTTTTGTTGCTGTTGTGTTTGTTTGCCATTGCTCTTTCTGAGCACAATGTTCTCCATACAATCTAACAAGCCTGGATGGGAAAGTGTTATGTAAATGAAATAAACAAGCAGTAGCATTAAACAAATAAGAGCTAAAGAAGGCATGTAGATAATGAAGCCCAATTGAAAATAGGAGTGAGAAATGCGAACATGATCCAGTATCTTGGACTTGCCACAAGGAAGTCACTGCCCAGATCTACAATAGCCCATCCATTGAAGCAGTGAATTGAGTCAAATATTCAGTCACTTCAGGGGACAAAAAAAAGGAAGAAGGAGGAAGAAGAAAAAGAACCGTGATTGTCTCATTTACACAATTCGTTCAGGCCAGTTCCAGGTTGGATGAGATTCTATGGCAAATATGAACATTTTTTTCTGCCAAAAAAGAGCATTTAATCCTGGCATATAAATGTAAGTTTTGAGGTTGGTCCAGTAATTTGATTTTGATGTGTCAACATCTTAAAATACAACATAAAGATAATGTCTTGAAAAGTGGTGTAGCGGAACTCAGTTGGCTTCTGGCCAGCTCAGTCCCTGTGAGGCTCCAATACTTTCCCAGCAGACTCTCAGCAGCTCTCACAAACTTAGTCCTGAACCATCAGCCTCAGCCGTTCACTCAGCAGCATATTTGTTGAGTGGCTACTTTGTGCCCGGCACTGCACTTGGTGTTGGTTATTCAGTGATATAGTGGACAGAGTCCTTGCCCTCATGAAGTTTATAGTCTAATAGGGAACGATAAACAGAGAGGTGTTCAAATGATTATAAACATAGAATGAAAAGAAAAGAAAAAAATGAGTTCTTTGAAAAAGGAATGCAGGAGAGGGGAATGGAAACGAAGGGTCAGAGTCAGGCAAGATCTCTCAGATATTTAGGCTGAGACCCAAAGATGATGAGAAGTAACACTGACTGGGATTTTTCTAGATATTAGGCATTGAGCTAAATCCTTTACACATGTGACTTCATCCTCATAACCACCTCACAAGGCAGGCACTATTATCAACTCCATTTGACAACTGAGGAATAGAGAGTTTAAGCAACTTATTCAAATCACACAGATGATAAGCAGAAAAGCTAGAAATTTGGCCAGGCAGTCTGGCACTGGCGTATGCATTTTTAACTACTGAGATACGTTGCATATCATATAAGTAGGCATCAGCCAAGAAAGGGGGAGAAGATGGATATATGGCCAAAGAGCCTGTGGCTGGGAGAGCTTGGCACATAAGGAATCCACTGGGGGCCAACATAGCCAGAGAGCAGTGAGCCTGGGGAAGACGGCCACGAGGCAGGGGCAAGTCCTCTGAGCAATAGGATCTGATTTAGACTTCTGAAGATCACCCTGGTATTGTGCAAAAACCAAGAAAATGGCAAAAATGTCAGAGGGAAACCTGTGGTCCAGGCAAGAGGTGCTGGTGGCTTAATGGAAAGGGAGAGAACCAGATGGGTCTGGTGGATGTTTGGGAGGCCTGGTTCATCCCTTCATTTCAACTTCTGCCTTCCCACTGCTCCCCAGGTCTGACCATCCAGGTGTGTACCTCAAGATCCAGAATCCTTAATTCTTTGTCTCAGCTACTGGATCTTGGCTCTGTCTTCTTGTCATAATAACATTGTGGAGACGATGAACAGTGATGAGCCCCCATTTGACCAGCTCTGGGGTCTTTTCTTCTGGTCCCTGTCCTAGAAACTCCCACTCCCTCTGCAATGCCCAGCATTATCTAAGTTCTTTGTTTTAATGCTCATCGTCCAATAATAGTTCCTGACCAGGAGATCTGGAGTACAATGATCCCTTCTTCCCCACTGCTCTCTAACGTTACCAAACCGAGGCAGACAAAGGAGAGGCAATCACTCCATCCACACTATGTAAGAGAACATGGGCAGGCAACTTCCATATATGTAAGACAGTCCAACTAATGTGGAAATAATAAAACCCCTGGAGTGACAACTTGGATCACATTCATAATGACTTGGTTTGTAAAGACCAGGTGTTATGTAGATTGGAGCTTGTTATTATCCAAAGATTTGGCAACCTTAATCCTCTTCTACTGGGAACAAAGCCACACAATTCTCATAGGCCTGACTTTGATGAGATGAGAAAGAGAGCCTGTATATTCCATTTCTCTGTTTTCCAAGGACACCAGCCTATATGATGGACAGCAGGTTTCTTCACATGTACAAAGGATAGAAAACACTGGAAAATGGTGGTGTTGTCAATGGATTGCAAGCTACGGTGTTCATCAGTGAGGTATGAGGGATGGAACAAATAGAAGATATTTTTTGAAGTTTTATTTCTTAATTATTTATAATATTCACTTATCTAAGGGGGGGAACCCAATACATTTGATGTTGAAAAGAAAACATATAAAAGAAACCCTGGTAACTGAAGCTTTCTATATATTCTTCTCAGATTCTGAATTACGCCGTTTTTCTTGCTGCTACCTCATTGACTACCTTTCTCCATATTTCTCATCACTTTCCTGAAATACCCGGTCATATCGCTTTGATTCCCAGGAACCTACAATTGTCTTCATCTGGTCACTTTATATGAGTCCATTCATAAACATCAGCTCCACAGAGAAACCTTCCCTGACTTTCCCTTAGAGAAAATAGCATGTTCCATCTCTCTGTATCTCCTTGTCTTAGTTTTCTCATAGCATTTATCACAATCTGAAATTTTGCTATGTAGTTGTTTCCGTGTTTATCATCCATCCTCTTATCAAGAATATAAGCCCCATGAGGGTAAGGATTCCACATACGCACACACACACTCGGTACTGACAACAGTGCCTGGCATATCATAGGCCCTCAATAAACATCAAATGATCAAATGAATGAGTGAATAGCATAAGTTACTGCCACACTGACTTTTAGGATCCTTCCTAATCTGGCCCCACCATACCTTCCCATGAATGTCTGTCATCACTGCTCAATACACGCCGAGTGCTCTGGCCTCAGGAGTCCCCTCACTGCCCCCTCACAGTCAGTGAGCTCTGATTCAGATCCTCTCCTTGTCTCTCTCCCCAGCCTTGCAGATCTTACCTCCCATCAAAGTCCCACCTCCTCTAAAAAAATTTCCTAGATCTCATTTTATTTCAAATTTATCTACGTCTTCTCTTTATCAAATTCCTTTAATGCTCATTACCTGCTCCATTCATCTTTTCAATTAACCGTACACCATCTCCTACCGTTCTCTAACGGTTTCATAGCCATTAGCCTAGTCCTCTTAACTGCATTGCTAGTTCCTTGAAGTTAGAGGCTAAGGCAGATATTTCCTTTTTTTCCTCCAGTCTCACAGCTTTTGGTACCCAGCAGGCACTCAGTAAGTACTTGTTGATAAACTATGATGTGTAAAGAATCTGAACAAGAGGGTTAGGCTTCATTTGGTCATGTGATGTTAATAGAAACACTTTACACCTTATGTTTGTGGAAGGTGATCTTGCCAGGTGCCAGGCAAGACTGTTTATTCATTGAACAAACACTGACTGATAATCTGCTTTGTGGCAGACACCACTGTAAATGCTGGAGAGAGTCCTGAAGGAGATTATTATCTGAGAAAACAGACACTTAAATTGCAATATACCAAGCCTTATAGGCATCCTGTGGACAGAGTAGAAGCCCCAAGGAGGAGCATCTAACCTAGACTGGACTGAGTCAGAAAAAGCTTGACAGGTTCAACCTGTCTGCATCTGCCCTAATTCAAAGCCAGGAAAAAAAAAAAAAAATTCCTCCGATTTTGTGACTTGCTGGCTTGAAATAGTTTATTTACGAATGTCCCATTTTTAGCGTGTTGTGCTCCAGTCATGACTTAATTCTAAGTCTCTCACACCCATAGTCTAGGGAAAACACATCTGCCATTGTGACGTCTACGCATGCTGCAAAACCATCCCATCTGTGCAAATATTCAGCACTTTAACACTGAGAATCCTTTTCTTACACCTTCTCTTAGCTTCCTAGGCACCACACAACCCTTCCTTTCCTCTTCTGAACAACTTTTGCGTTAGAGCATAGTAGGGTTCTAGGCTGGGCTCCTCTTGCCTCTCCATGTACACTTTTTCCTTAAATGAATGTAACCATTCCCATGATTTTAGTGAATATCCTTTTATGGGCAATACCTTAGTCCATTTCTCTGGCTGTAGTAGTCAGTATAAGCTAAGTTGTGCTACAGTAACAAATTAAGCCCCCAAACCTCAGTGGAATAACACAGAAAGTTTATTTCTCTTTCATCCTGTATGACTAACACAGAATAGCAGAGGAAATTATGACTTTGCTTCACATAACCTACTCAGGGACCCAGGTTGAAAGGGTTTTGCCATCTGGGATATTGCTGGTCTCTGTGGTAGCAGAGAGATCATAGAAAAACTCAAATTCCCTTTACTATGCTTCAGTCCAAAGTGACATAGCCCATTGACTAGTCATGTGACTCCACCAAAATGCAGGATGGTCAAAAATATGGCAGAGCACGTGAATATGCAGTGAGCAGTAACTGCCTCTGACATGCCAGCACTGAGCATTGCTTTGTGCTCCAACTCCATAACCAAGCATTTGCCTGATGTCTTTTTTGACATCACACATGTACTTCAAACTGAACACTAATTCTGCTCAACCCAAACTCCAGGAATTGCACATCATGCTTTCTTTCTATCATTCTATCCACACAAATAACTAATTCTGTTACATCTACCCCCAAAATAAATCCCACATGCATCCACTTCTCTCCATTTCTATTCCCACTGCTCTGCTCTAAGCCATCGTGATCTTTCATGGTGGGTGGTAGCAGTAACTGACATCCTTTCTTACACTCCTGCCCTTATGCAACCCATTTTCCAAGTAGCAGCCAGAGTGATCTTTTCAAAGGATATATTGGATAAAATCATTTTCTTGCTTAAAACCCTCCAATGATTTTCCACTTAGAGTAAATAAACTTGGAATAAATTCCAAATTATGTGATCTGGCCCTTATTTTTCTCAGATAAGTCATCTACTTCTCGACTCTGCCGTCACTGAACTATAGCTTTGCATGCCAATTTCAAGGTGGCTTTAGGGCCTTTGCACCAACTCTGTGCTGTGCCTGGACCACTCACCCCCATACCTGCATGTAGCTGCCTCAGGGTTAATGACGTTTTCTCAGAAAAGTCTTTCTAGACACCTAAATAAAGCAGCCACCAGTCACTCTCTATCACATCCCCCTCCTTGGTTCTTTGCATGATACTTGTCACCATGTGTCATTTTTCTGTTTCTGTATTTGTTTATCTACTGGACCATAAGGTCAATTAGAGCCAAACTTTGCGTGTTCACTCTTGTACCTCCAGTGCCTAAAGGAACAGTGCCAGGCACAGAGTAGGTGCTTAATAAACCTGGACTAAAGAAACACATTCATGGGTTCAATTCCAAATCCTGGCACTCTTGCTCATTCTCACCTTTATTTTAAGAGTGAGCATTGACTTCCTTTCATATATCCTTTTAATACAAAAGACTCTAAAGAAATGAAACAGTGAAGTGATTATCCGGGTGTTGGTGACTTGCAGCCTTCTCCTTGCCAATCAGAAGGAAGAAGTTAATTCAGGAGGCAGCTACTTGTCACACGTAAAGGTTCTTTTGATCCTGGTGATTAAGATGATGTGCCTGATGTGGTGAACTTTTATATTATGTTGCCAGAGAACTGGGAAAACAGCCCTCTTGTCACACTGAGTTCTCAAATTTGGTGATGGCTGTCACTGTTCTGGAAGGAGATGACTCACCCAAGGTGTGTCGGGGGGTGGGGTGGCAGTGACAGGATGGAAGACAGGATTAACCTGAGGTTCTGTTTCCCAGTCCACCAAAATACATAGAAAGTGCAGGTGCCATAAGGTACAGGCACATCTTGGTATCACACATCATATCACCCGTATGCACCATTGGCTTAATTTCTAGAGCCCTCAAGGAAGGAAAGACTTCCATTTCCTTAGCAGTCTCCACTCCCTAAACCGAGGGTGCCCAGAGCACGAAAGGCAGTTTATCTTCTGGAGTCTGGCTCTGTATGGCTTCTCAAAACTGTCAGGACAAGTGGCTGGGGCCATACGAAGGAAAGCCCTCGTGGTGTACCAACCTTTGTCCAACACTGCTTTCCCTGCAGATATTCCCACACCTTGCTTCTCAACTTGCCCCTGATTCTCCCCATCATTGACAACCTTGATTTGGCTCCCTGTTGATGGCCTTCCTTTAGCCCTCTTACCAGGAGTGTCACTCAGCATTGATTCTCCTACTTAGATAATTTGCTTCCCATGTCAACCATGACCTGGTTCATCTCTCAGGTGATACTGCTGACAGCTGTTTGAGGACAACACCCTACCCTGTCCAGGCCAACCTCTGTGTCCTTATTTGTCAAAATAGACTCTCCAGCCAGGTTCTCCCACTTTAAGTTACAGCTTAGGGCTACAACCTTCTCATCAGGTGAGTTATTCACCTTTCTTAAAAGTCTGTACCTTTTCCAAAGAACATGTTCTATTATTTTGTAACCTTTAGAATCAGCCAGGGGAGGGAGGGGGTTCTTCCATATTTCCAGTCTAAATTTCTCAGGATTTAATTTAATTAGAGCTCACACCAGAATAGAGATTGTGACCTCATGAAAAAAAAAATTCTTTTGATTTCATTCCTCTGAAGAGGACTATTTCAATCTTTGAGGAACCTTATTGCAATGGTATTAGATCTATCCTTGATTATACAATTATTAGCCTTTTGGTGATCTGACCAATGACATTTAAATGGCATTTATGTGCAGAGCTTGAATTATGGAATCACAAAATTTTTGAGCTGAAAGGGACTTCAGAGAAAATATAGTCCAATTCCTGTATTTAAAAGATAAGGAGAGTTGACCCCCAGATAGCTGAAGTGTCTTGTACAAGGTCACACAGATTGTCAAGAAATAGAAAAGGGGAGAAAACATGTGAGATGGCCCTTTTACCATTCCACCTGTAGTTGCAGAAAAGTGAGTAAGAAGATAAAAAGAAAAAGAAATGGTTTCAGCCTCCTATATAAACAAAAACAAAACCACCCTACAAAAACCTGATGCCTTCTCAATGTATTTTATCACAGTTCAAGTATGGTATTAACACAGAAAAGTTATTGAGAACATAAGAATGTTAGCAAACCATAATTTGAAAAGAGGGCCAGTTCCCAAATGACCTGGGTAAAGGGTGGTGGGAAGCAGTGGGAGGAGACGGGGAGAGGTCTTAAGAATACCAGCCTACATCATGGTTCCTGGAACCGGTTTCTAAGGATTCTGTCCTATTGGGAGCCTTTTGTATGAGAAGACTGGAAATGTTCAGCTGCACACAGATAGCGTTATTTATCAGATAAATAAACAACGTGTCATCCTGTGATTCGAAGCTTGATTATCTAATTTTCTCTTTGTGGTTCTCCTCCACCAGCAACCACCTGCTAAATGGTTGGAACAGACACAACTACTCTGTGAATGGTCCTCCTTGGCCCTCCAGTCTTAGGACTCCACGTGCTCCTTGGGAGTGTCCATCCATCCTGTAGCTCTGACTTGAGGGGCTCAAACTTTATCTCCAGCTCTGACCTTTCCCTTGAACTTTACACTCCTTTCTAACCGCCCAAGCTGTATCTTTGCCTTCATACGGCACAGGCATCTCAAACTCAGCAGGTCAATGCATTCCTTCTCCTCCAGAACCCTGAACAAGTCTCTGCTTTATAATATATCTGGGTTAATAGTGTCACTAAGCACTCACTCCATTGCCTAAGCTGAAATCACAGAAGTGTCCCTGACTCTTTCTTGGCCTCACCCGCCACATCCAGCTGATCAGCAGTCCCTCCAGCCTACCTCTCAGGTGTCTCTGAAATACGTTTCCTATACACTGTCCCCTCATCCTCTGCCCAAAGTCCAGATTCCATCGTCTTTTGCCTAGACTATTACAGCAATTTTATGATAAGATAATAATCATATCTTATTTTCCCTACCTTCTCCAAATCAAATACACTCTTACTTAAAAGCCCTCCTGTGGCTTACTACTGCCCAGGGAATAAATTCAACATTCTTTAACATGGAAAATAGATGACTGTAAATGTACTTACTTTAAATTTAGATATAGTGAGCTCAAATATGCCATCCTGTAACTTTTACCCATTAGTTATGGATATGTTCTGAGAAGCCGAATGGAATAAGAATCAACCTAAGCCTTCGTTCACAAAGATGCTGTGTGTTGTGGTTGAGAGAAAGGGCTCTAAAAGCAGACAGAGTTTGTTTAGGTCCTGACTCCACCACGAACTAGCATTGTGAACTTGGGCCCAGGTTCTCAATCTCTGGAACTCTATTTCCTCATCTGTAAAATGGGGATGAAAATAGTACATAACACTTCAGGTTGTTGTGGCAATTACACGCGATAGTGTGCAATGAGCACTTGGAGGTGCCAATAAAGAGTAGATATTATTATTAATATCATTATTATTAACATGAATGCTCTTTAAATATTTTAGGATAATTATAATAGACCCCCTGTTATTCTCTTCTTCAATACAAACATCTTCACTTCTTACAGTCAATATCACAATGATTTGAGAATGGCTCTCCATCCTGGTTAACTCCTCTCCACCCTTAAGAAACTCTTCATGACGTTACCACAAGTCTTAAAGGTAAAAATATACTCATCCGTGCTGATTAATAAATACAAAGTCATCTTTTCCAAAGGTATTTTCTTTTTTCATCATTACAATTCTAAAGGATTCAACTCCACTTTGTTTTAGTGGATGCTTCACTTCCTAACTGGGGCTTTCAAGGAAATTTTAGAGTAATGGCCTCAGACCATGAATTAGTCTCTCCTTTCTAAAAATGCACCCTCCAGGTTTTAGTGGGAGATTATTGGCAGGAAGTGAGGGAAGAATTTACACTTCCTTTCTGTGGCTTCCTAGAGCAGTGCTATCAATCTGACATATTTTGCCAGCTCTGGATTTACAGTCATTTTAATAAGTAAGAAAAAAAAAAGTAGTTGGTAGAGTAGCAAATTGGTCTTCTCTTGCTGTAACAATGAAAATAGATAGCAAACATAGTATTCTATTAAAGAAAGATAAGTCCAAAATGTCAACACATAATGAGATTGGGCAATGTGCCAATGATATACAAGCAGAATATGTTTATTTATTTCTTATGTGAATTGGATAATTCTTCAACCAAAAGTACCAGGGAATTTCCATTTAACACATTCAGAAAGTAGCTAGTGTCATCTAGAGTGTGAATACTGAGAATGTTTTAAAATAAAATTATGCATAAATCTTGATAGAGATCGTGTCATGAGTAAGAGCTCTGAAATCTACTTAGTTCTAACATCAGCTCCATTGCTTACTAGCCCTATGACCCTGGACAAGATGCTAAATCTCTCTAGACCTCCGTTTAGAGAGATCTCCGAGGTGGGGAGAATGCAAATATATTGTTTTGGAATGAGGACCAAGTCAAGACAATGCACAAAATGTGTGCATTATCTACCACAGTGCTCAGAACACAGTAAGCACTCAGCAGCTATTGGCTGGACGTGAATATGGCTGGACAACAAAGAAGACTGCTGTGAATCTCACTTCAGTTTTGCTTAGACATCCAATGAAAAATTCAATCAACAATTTCAAATTTTATCTGTTCATCTGTTTGTTTTGATTCACATAAAACCAAATACCAGTGGACTTTTTCCACTGAAATGACCAGCTATTCTATCACCATGTAGAAATGCTCTAAGCCTAAGTAAAGTCATAATGCTGTGCTTTCTCATTCCATAAACGTAGCTGTCTAACAGAGACCTGTAAAGTCTAAACAACTCTTCCTCAGAAAGTTATGCACAAAGTCAGTGGTAGCATATGATTAAGAAGCAATAATCCAAATATCATAATTGATAGAGTTATTCAAAGTAAACTATTTGCCATCCTGGCAAAAGCATTGAGAATTAGAAGAAAGATTCTTCCTAAAAAAAATCCCACCAAGCAGACAGGTGGCATTAATTAGGCATTGAATATAGGATCACGTTGAAATAAATCATACCCCTATCAACCTGGAAAATACAATTATATTTATCCTAACTAGAAGGTGTGGGGGAAGCATGCTCTGAGAGAAGGGCCAGGGGGCAAGTCAACACTCAGCGGGGGTTATTCAGCCCTGTGAGGGTGAGGGGTAGGGAGACTCTGAGTCTGACAGGTTCCAGGTCACTGGAAGGATTAATCTATACCAAAGCAGCCATGAGGTGGCCCAGAGAGGTTTGGGAACTTGTTACAGACTTGTTAGAGGTCACAGATTTGTTAGAGGTATATTTGAGACTAAAATCCAGCCAACTTCGGGGCTGGCTCTGTTAACCCTGCCATATTCCTCTGCAGGATCTTTGGGTTTCAGACCAACCTACAGGCCAGACATCCCAAGTTTGAAACGCGACGTCTGGCAGGCTGGTTTTGCCCTTATCTTCTGGCCACTAATATGAATCTCCTTGGGCCTTCATTGGGTAGCTTTAATCCCAATGCAGCAGAAATTTATGGTCTATTTTTTATATCCCCTTTTCCCACCACAGAAGCAAAAATCAATCAAAGACACCCCAAGATGTTAAACCCTAAGACTTTATAGAAATAACAAATGACCAATCTTAGAAGAAAGTTGGGGGACTGTGGTTCTATTATCCAAACCTCAGAATTCCTTGAATTGGATGGAGATTAGATGCTGCTCCGTTAAGAGTCAGAGACATAGGCATGCTACATCTTCCTACACCCCACCGTTACATAAGGTTCAAGTGGAATTAATTAGGTGTTGAATATTGGATTGCAATTAACTAAATCGAGTCAATACAAAATGCCAAGATGTGTTTTTAATGAGCTATTTTTCCATTCTTTATCTGGATAAGCAAATAAACTGCATTGCATGAATTCATGAATATGTAAAATTTATTTTCTTTTGATTGATCAAAGTATATTAGCGGACAGTAAATTAGTGTCCTTTAATGAAAAGGCCAGTACTGAGTAAAATGTTGATAATGTTTATTGAATTCCAGGTACTCACATGCATATATCTCTAAGCACTTCATGGATTTTTAATTATTTAATCCTCTCAGTAACCCTGTGAATATCTAATGTAGATATTACTAGCCCCATTTTATAGAAGAGAAAACTAAGGCACAGAAAAGTAAATTGCTCAAGGCTACACATGCAGTAAGTTGGTGAGCCAGAATTTGAATCCAAGCATTCTACTCCAGAGTCCTTGGTGATAACCTCTATACCAGTGGTTCTCAACCAAGAGTGGTTTTACCCCCCAGGGAATATTTGACAATGTCCGAAGATAGTTCTGGTCGTCAAAGCTGGGAGAGAAGAATACTACTGGCATCTAGCAGGTAGAAGCCAGGGATATTACTAAACACCCTATATTGCACAAAACAGCCCCCCACAACAAAGAATTACCCACCCCTAGCGGTCAACAGCACAAAGGTTGAAACCCCCTGCTTTCTATTATATTGCCTCTGGGATCAGTTATACCTTGCTATGTACAATGTGGTCTGCAGGCCAGCAGCACTGCATCATCTAGGAGCTTCTTAGAAAAGTCCCCCATCCCCCGGATCTACTGAATTAGAACCTTCATTTTAATAAGATCCCCAGGTGATTCATCTGTGCACTGAAGTTTGAGAGGCAGTGAGTTATACCATTAACTCTACCACCTTGTGAGAGGTTTTCAATAAGACAAATCCCAGACACCAGTCTAGTCTTCAGGCACAGGCACAGGGAGGAAATGTTCGGAAGGTGTTTGGGGGTTGGATGGGTGGGGAGGAGGAGGGACAGACCCACTAGTGACTTAATATTAGGGACCAGAACTTTCTTCAGTAGGTGGTCACCTGAAGCAGCAGATACAATCAGAAGGCAAGCACAATCTGGATCTAAGAAAGAGGGACAAAAACAAGTTCAAATTCTAACTCAGTCCTCAAGATGAAGAGTGGAAGACACAGGCAGAAAGGCCCGTGGCCAGGTAAATACAGGCATGGTGTAGAGGGGAAAGGAGTTAACACACCTGGGATGTGAGGGCCAGGCTGTGGGGTGGGGAATAGGGTAATTGTCACAAACATAAACCAGCCAGGACAGCAAACCTCCTTGCATCTGGGTGCCAGCTGTGTGGACCAGGGATTGGCCTGGTTTAAAGGCACAATTATAGAGAAAGCCCATCTACCTGATGAGATTTGCATGTATTTTCCTGAAATAAAACTTCTAGAACACTTTTTTAACAGTCCATAAGGCAAAAGCACCACCAAAATACAAGACTTCAACGTCTTTTAAAAAAAGGCTTCCATCCTTTCAAGAAACATGCACGGCGTCTAATGAAGAAGAGGTGAAAAAATAGTTCCTACTCCCAACTGGCCCTCAGAGTTGACCACAAAGTGCTTTAGAACCAACACTCTGATGCATAAGCCAATACACAATTTCACATTTGGAGACTGAAGACAATGCTTTCATCAAAACATGCTTCCTCCCCCACAGACTTTTCAAAGCAATAAACAAAATAACAATCTTTTGTGAGCTTTACCAAATGTTAACAGGGAAACCCTACTGTTTTTAATTGTGCTTGAATAAATGCAGACCAGTGCAAATAAAGTGGTTTTTCTCTCCTCTCTGCCTCCACATCAGCTTTGCGCTGATGGGTGGCAATTCCCAAAGGCAAAGGTGAACTATAGTAAGATTGAAGCAAATCCTTGAGCCCAACCATTGTGAAAACCATTTCCCAGTAAACTAATAATTGAAGAATACTATTGTTATGGTTATCTAAATTATTTTCCTTTCAATCATTCTCTATTCCTAAATCAGCACCCCAGCTGTTGCATTAAAATCATAGGATCCGGGGGATTAATTAGATCTTAAAAGATGGTTCCCAATGTTTCCAAATGTGATGTCCTCCAACCTCTGGAGAGAGAGGGCTATATGAGAATCAACCAAGAAGGGTTTTAAAGGTTCATATTCCCTGGGCCCCGTTCCTGAGACCACCCGTCCCCAGGAATTAGGTGGGTCAAAGAACCAGAGAACCAGATTGTTTATTCATAATATTGCGGGAGCTAACATCCCTTTCTTCATGCTCAATTTATTTTGATTACGCAATCCTATTCTTTTTTCATTTGATCAGCAGAATTGTAAAATAGTAAAATGTACTGTTCCAGAGTACAAGCCACCAAATGCAGAAGAATCCAGAATTTGGAGCTAGGATCTCTTCACTCCTTATTGCTGTTCATTTTTATCCATGTAAAAATGAAATATCATCCCTAATATTCCTGACCACCAGCCTTTTGGCCTTTGCAGGGAGGACAGGAATGCTTCTCAAGTAACAGTCTGCAAATTAGCTGTGTAATCAATGGCATTCCATAATTGTCTTTTCTCCCTTTTAATTTTTTATAGCTTTATTGTTCTTGAGCTCTCCACTTACACCCCCAAAAGAAAAATCACATCATTATAACCCAGGAACATCAACATGCTGCCTCAACAGCCCTATTGACTAGTCAACATCTGCTGTTACAATCGTCTTTTTACCGCATATGTACATACATACTGTTTAGGAATATATCCCCTATTTTCTTCAGTTGTCCTCAATGCATTCTTGATTTTCTAAGAACTCACTTGACTAATTAATTCACAAAACAAATAGCATTGAGAAAGGAAAAGTGCAACCGTTAAGATAGGGGTATAGTTTTGTTTTGATTATTTGATTATAGGAGTAAAGAATATTAAAAAAAAAAAAAAAGCCCTAAGAGGTTAATCTATTTTTAGGCAAAGGACCACTCCCATTTGTGAAAATATGTCCAAATCCTGGCTACATTCTTTTAGCTTGCTATTCTGCTCTGGGGTACAGATGTACTGTCTCCATGTCTCTTTCTTTTTCATGCATTAAAGCAAAGAAAAGAAGAGCAGGTAACCATAAGAGCCATGGCTTTCTGGCACAGTGTGCCTGATATTTAGTCCAGAAAATTTACACTCTGTTTTGATTTTTTAAAATTATTTGTTTATTTATATTTTAATTTTATTTTTTACTTAGTTTTTTATTTCAGAGTATTACAGGGGTACAAATGCTTTGGTTACATAAATTGCCTTTGCACCGCCCGACAAGCATGCCCATCCTCCAGACAGCATGAACTGCATCCCTTAGGTGTGGATTTATAGCCACATTATTTTACTTGCATTACCAAGTTAAAAATGTGTTTCCATAAAAGATCCCAAAACGTATTGTATTTTGTCTTCTCTATCTATCAAAATCCTACAAGCTTTAGGGCCCACACAGTATCCTGCCACCTCTGGGCAACACTCCAGAATGATCCAGATTTCACTCTTCATACACATCTAGTATCACATGTGGTCTGTGCCTTTACTACTCAAAGTGTGATCTTCATAGCAGCAGCAGCAGCATCGTCTGAAAGCTTTTAGGAATACAGAATCTCAACACCACTCAGACTACTGTATTACAATTTACCTTTCGGTAAGATCCCCAAGTGATTTGCATGCACATTAAAGTTTGAGAAGCACTGCTGTATACCACGTAGGACTTCATTAGAGTCTGCTTCCAGTCTCGTCTCCTCCAACTCAACTTACACCTTGCAAGGAGCAACTTTTATGTTCTCTCAGCGTTTGCTACCAGGAGAAGTCTAGGGTGAAGTTTAGGATAATAATGGTGTAACAGATGCTGTTGGTTGCCTGTCTACCAACTATTTCTGTTTACATATTGCTAACAGTACCTAGACTTCCATCGGGTAGGTATGTCCAGGTGCCTACCCCCTCTCCAGCACCAGAAAGGGGACAAATCATGTCTGGTCTATACTAATTATCATGCATCATCTACACTAATCATGGTGATGCCATCGTCCTTCCAGTGACGGGGGAGCGGGGATATGACAGGGGACACTATTCTAGCCACGTTACTGATGAGGGAGCTGGATGGCTCCTGGATGGGTTTCTGAACAATTACAAGAGATATCGGGCTAAAAAGCCCCATTTATGGCTGTGGACATTTCTTGATGAAGATGTAAACCCTAAAACTAAACAAACCATCTGTGACCTGTGAAGGAAGTTAGCCCAAGGAGAATATTCAGAATGGTTGAGTGGAAAGTTGGAAGCACCTGGATCTCTTTGGGCATGACCGTCCCATTAAAATCACCAACCTTGGGCCTCCTGTGCCTACAGACTTCTTGTTATGTGACATACAAATCATCTTATTAAGCCATTCAGGTCGGATTTTCATTTCTTAAAGCAGGAAGCATTCTAACTGATAAAACTATTGACTGAAATATCAACCAATCATTGATGGTGTATATTCACACTTTTCATATATTATCTCATGCAAATTTTATGTCAGTTCTACAAGGAAGCCACTATAGTCCTCATTTTACTGACATGGAAACTATGGTTCAGAGAGATTAAATAACATTTCCAACATTTAGGGTTTAAAGCCAGGTCTCCCCAAATGTGACAGCTCAGGCATCGTTTTCAATTCTGCTTCCATGATTTGACTGGTTAATAGCCACAATAATTTACTTACACTGTTTTACTGGGCCAGATAAGAGTGGATCTTTGGGAGGATTATGCTTCAGCCCAGGATGGGGAGGAGAGCCTTTCATAGGTTTTCTTGAGAGTGGTTTATTATTTGCTTTACTGATGACGCTGCACAGACAGATGCTTGGGTTATTGAAAATGGGAATAGTCTCGTCCTGCAAAACTCTATTCCCAAAGAATCCTGCAGCATGCCAAGCAGGCTCGAGCTGAACAAAATAACGAAGCTCCCTGTTTGCAGAGCTATTCATTGTAAAGAGATGTTGTGTTATAAAATTAATGAATCCTTCTAAGAGAGTTGATAACGGCGAACTGATACCCAATTCCTGACACGTACACATGGGTCTGAAGGGAGATGAAACCTCTACAAGTAGTGCCAGAGGAAAACACAATACCGTACTTCTTTTAATCTACAAGTTCACTGCGAAAGTATGTGGCTCAGCTTTTAAATTGGCCCAATTTAAGAGAGCATCTGCATTCATTTGTTCAGATGTTTTGTCTGAAAGAGGAGATAAAAAAATATTAAAATATGTGGAAGTCTCCAAAAACACAATTTAAATATTTTATTTGCCATCCTCACTTGAGGGACTGGTAGAGACACAGCCCCTGAAATGAGGCTAACAGTTCACTCAGGCTGCACTCCAAAATTATAGGAGTGAAAGGTTTTTTTGACCAATCTTTATCTCCCAAGGGAGAGTAATCCTTATTCTTAGAAATGTCATTTCCCAGGTGTTTATAGATACATAACAAGCAGCAATGTTTCTGAAATAAAAGGAGAACACTGTCTTAGACACAATTAGCAACATTAAAGGAAAGGAGCTGGCTTTCCACCAAAATAGGGCCATGTCCTCATATAAAGTAAATGTCTTGGGACACTGCCCAGCCTTTCGTTCTCCATGTATGGACTGTACTTGGAAGGTCACCCTTTGTAGGCAAAATTCGAAACCTAGCTGTTAATTAGGTCAGTTAGTCAATACAGTGGAAAATTCAGTCCCAATGGTTATATAACGAATGTATACAAGATTTGTCTTTCATCATTTTGACCTTAAAAATCCCTCAAATTTGTTGTTGGAAGAAGTGACCAATTATTTCAGTTAAAAGAAACAAACAGATAATTCTGCGCTGACATGGGCACTGTTGATTAACTCCAGAAATGGCATTAAATCACTCAGCATTTTAACCAAAATATTTCATTTCATCTTCTTAAAATAAGGACTCTGACTCATTATTGCAAGAATTGGAAAACCGTTTCCCATTTCCAAGCCAATAGAGCAACAACAATAAAAGACTTACTTCAGTATTTCATCTTCTGATTTAATTTCTGAGTTTTGCATGGGAATTCTAGTAATTAAGAGGAAGACAAAAAATGACTTGGAATAGACAAGACCCAATTGCTTAAGTTAAACATGTTCTATCAGTTTGCCATCAACACAACTATAGAATTTAAATTGGTATCTTCCTAATTAAGAGTTAATTTATACCCATCTTTTTTGATAGCTCAATCCCTCATCTTAGTCAAAGAAAACCTATGATATGATTGATGATTTTTATATATTTTGAGGAAAGAATCTCTAAAATATTAACTATAATCTTGTCATGGCAGATTTTTTTAAAGTACAGACATTTAGGGGAAATTAGAATCTTCAACCATAATCAGTTTAAAAAAGAAAAAATCTTATTTATTAATATATGGCAATGATAGTGATAGATATTTTGATTAAATATGAATATATAGAAATTTTATTTTTAAATTAAGCATAAATAAATGCTATAAAAGTAAGGCATGGTATCTTTAACACATACATATGATTTCTTGATAAAAACATTGTCTAAATTAGTGATACATAAGGCACAAAATAACTCAAGAATTAGGTATCTTGAAATCACAATTTCCCTTCCTTTGGGGGCTTATGTCACTAAAATTACCCTTTAAATTGTGACACAACATTAAAAAAAGAGATGAAAGTTTTCATTCACTATTTTCAGCCAATCCTGAGTTCTTAAATTCTCACTAAATAATAAAGGCTTGTCACTTTAAAATTTTCACTAAGTGATAAAGGACCATGACTTTTTAAATTGTTTAGGTCACATATACTCCCTACTCAGAGATATACAGATGCCCCTCGACTTATGATGGGGTTATGTCCCCATAAATCTGTCATAAGTTGAAAATATCATAAATCAAAAGTGCATTTAATACCCCTAACCTATTGAACATCATAGCTTCGGCTAGCCTACCTTAAACATGCTCAGAATATTTACATTAACCTACAGTTGGGCAAAATCATCTAATATAAACCTTATTTTATATTAGTAACAAAGTGTTAAATATCTCATGTAATTTATTGAACAGTGTGTTGAAAGTGAAAAACAGAATGGCTTTTCCCCTTTCCAGCATTGCAAGAAAGTATCAAACCACGTATCACTAGCCTGGGAAAAGATCAAAATTAGAAGTACTGTTTCTACTGAATGCATCACTCTTTTACACCATGGCAAAGTCCAAAAATCGTAAGTCGAACCATCACATAAATAGGGGACCATCTGTAATCATATGTGTGAATATATTGTTTTTTAAACGATGAGCACATCTTATCAGAGTGAATCTTTACTCCTTTTATATGATGTTCAAAACAAAGCTGAATGACAGTTGCATGACAGTCTCAAATTTTCCCTCACTGAGGATGTTGTTTCCAGTGCCCAAAGCATCTGCCAGCACACTCATAGACTTTAGAGAAATATAGAAGTTCTTTATAGCAGCTTACCAGGAAACCTGCTAAGGCTAATATTGAACTGGTTATTCTTACAAATGAATAAAAGTTTTTTTTCTGGAGAGGACAAAAAATTGTTATAAATGTGAACTCTGATAGCTATGAGGGGATAGGAGAATAGAAGACATCTCTCTCTCTCTCTCTCTCTCTCTCCCCAAAATCATTTTCCATTAGATGGTAAAGATTAAGCAATCTTTTGGTTCAAAAAGGTTGTAAAGAGGGCTCTATTCTGAATATAGCTACAATTCAAGACATCTATATATTTCATTTTCCCCTAGTTAAAGATTTGCTCACCAACTTAAATCCAAGACATTCTGTTCTTGGAATTCTGCTTTAGGAGAATGGTTTATACAATATTAGAAAGTAGGGAGAGACAGCAAAAATGATCTACTTCCACAGTTTTTATTAAATTTCAAAGTTGGGAACCTTCTGTGTGTTCTTTTTATTTCCCCAAACTCCAACAGCTGGTGCGATACAAGAACAGAGTTCAAAGAATGTGCAGCACAAACAAATGAAACATGCCTACTGTGACCAAAAGATGCCTGAATTTGCACTTGAAATTTAGTTATCAATTCCTGTAAATGCATTTTATATTCTCTCTGTGTGTGTGTGTGTGTGTGTGTGTGTGTGTGTGAGATCTTCCCAGCTTAGCAAGCAATGTGACTCCTTTGTTCATCTCTCTTGTATGTCCTCCAGCCTATCTGACACATCCACCCAACACTGCATATTCTCTGGACCCCAGTCCTTGCTTTAGCCACTGTGACAACTAGTCTTCTGACCAATTTGCTTCCTTTGGGTGTAACCTGACTATGCCAATGCTATGCCTTCAGCCCAAGCCCAAGCCCCGGTCTCAATTTTGAGACATATTTCACAAGGGTCTCCAGAAGGTTCTGGTGAGAGGAAACATGTCACCTGTAGCAGTGGCCAGCTCAGTCACTTTTATTAATTTCCCTGCTTCTCTTCCATTTTCCCATCCCCCACTCTTACTCCCTGGAGTCATTTCCCAAATCATCCATCTACACTCCACACTCTGACTCCAGCTGCTTTGAAGAGGACTCAGCCTAAGAGATCCAGAATATAATGATCATAAACCATGGTTGCCTTTGAATGCAAGCCTGCCATGAGCTAGTTACTTCACTTAGAAAAGTAACAGTCCTACATGAGAAAATTGACACTGAGTGATGTATTGACGATATAAGTAAGATTCAAACCCGGACCTGCTGGAGACTGTCAGCATTATCTTCCATGCAGTACTGTTCAGCTGTTCAGAGTAACACTCTGTAGGCATTAAAACCCTGACATTAACAAAGCATTACATTTCAAAGTGCTTTCGGGTTGCCCAGTTACTTCTTAACACTGACAAGAATAGCTGCTGTTTATTGAGGGCATTCTATGTGCCAGGTGCTGAGTATATTTGTGATCTCATTTCATCTTTTCAACAAACCTGTGAAATAAGCCAGACCCTATTTCCCCAGTTTTGTAGGTGATATATCGCATCCTATTACAGTGCCTGCCAAATAAACAGACTCGGTATTTGTTCATCAAATTAAATCGAATTGAAATAAATTTTGGAAACCACAGATCTGTTCCATCTTCCAACTTCTTTTCAGAAAAATAATGCAGGCCTCACGCTCACAAATTCCCCCAAAATTTCTACTTTGTTCTTTGGTTGTTCCCAAAGAAGCCTCAAAAGAACAAAGAGAAACATATTTTCAAAGCACAGGACACTAGTATCTTCAAAGGAGGAATAAAAATGTTGGATTCACTCAAGGAGATTAGGATGGTGGAATTATGGAGTTATAGGGAACCTCAGGAGGTTATCTGGTTTATAACTTTGCCTCCAGGCAGAACTACAACAAAGCTATCATGAACACATTTCTGCCTGTGTCTACAGGTCAAATCTTATTATAACCCATGATAATTCATATCTCCAAATGATAAAAAGATTCCTCTGATCTAGCAATTGGCCAGTTTATCTCAAGCAGTGTTTGATAAAGCAGAATTCCAACAAGAAATGTCTTAGTGAGCCAGAAAATGAAAACTCAAACAGGAGGAGAATTTCAAAAAGCTATGCAAAGGCCAAAGACTCTGTAAGTGTGGATTTGTATCAATGTGCTCTTTTATTTTTTGAAACTGAAAACTCAGGACTCTAAGAGGAATTAAAGAGCAAAGAAATTCTGAAACTATAAAACTTCATTACACCAATAAAGTAAGTACCTATTTCTTATAGGTCAGGAGTAAACGATCATCCTTACCCATACTTCTTTATTGGATTAATAAACATGATCTTGTTCAATAGCCCCTGGGTAAATGTACAATAAAACAGGAACAAGAAGAGGAAGAGAAAGATAATACCTTTGAGCACCTTCTAACCCAACAAGTGAGTTTTTATGTACACTTTTTCCATTAAAAATGCAAAGATCATTTATGAAAATAGGATGATAATAGCAGGACCTAAAGTGCAAACATCCAAACTCCATCATAATCTAGTTCATTATTAGGTGCTTTTTTTGCATACAGCATGGGTCAAGATATCTCCTTTGAGACCCCTCAGCTATATTCAGCTAAGCACAATATCACATTTTTCTCACAGTATTAGGTCTATTACAATGAATAGCCAAATGTCTTCATTTACTACAAATGGATGAAGATAACAAATGAACTAATTCATTAATTAATTAAGGCTGCCCTGAAAACAACTGCTGTGTTGTCCACTGAAGATAAAGGTGCTTATTTTTTTGTGGAGAGTCAGCTATCTAATGGTAGTAGAACTGAGCTTTTCCACAATGAATTAGCAAAAAAAAAAAAAAAATACATCATGAATTTCCCACTTGTCCCTTATGAGTTCCACCTGCCCTCCCCATCTGCCTTCCTGTTACTAAGACCAAGCAAGGCACTGGGGTATCCATGTAATATATTTTGTGTGTCCATAGACTCTGCCCTTTCTGTTTGCAGCCATCCCTACTTGAGCGACAGACCGAATGAATGCCCAGCCCAGGCTGCAGGGCTATCCTAGCTATTAGAAACCCGTAAGGTATGTGTCTTCAGGATAAGTGAGCAAAGTGGTTGTTTTAATTTTAAGTATTTTAGTTGGACCTCCTCCTAAAAGACGTGTGTTTCTGCCTTGTTAATCTGGAAGAATATATTGAATTTATGCCTGTATTAGTTAGGTAAGCAATGCTAGCTGCGGTAACAAACAGATCCAGAGGCTTAATACAAAAAAAGTTTCTTTTTCACTAGGGTTTCTTCTACTGCTGGAGGGCAGTAGGTAGTTGCTAGACTCCTTCTGGCTTGTGCTTTGTTGCTGTCAGCTCCCACCAGTGGGAGGGGAAAGGAAGGGGAGAAGGGATGCACCAGCTTAAAGTCTTGGGTCAGAGGTGGCACTGGTCGCTTTCATTCTCATTCCAGTTTGTGACTGGCATAGCCAGAAGACCATACTGAGATGCAAGAAGGATTGGGAAATTCAGGCCCTGGCTGGGTAGCTATTTTCCAGCTAAAATCTCATAATGTGGATGCTGCAAATGGATTTTGTAGGCAAATAGCCATCTCTCCTACAATGTTCTTTTTCCTCCTAGAGCATACCCTTAAATGACTTTTCCTCTTACTTGTCTGTTGGCTGGGTTTTAGTAGGTGAAAAATGCCGAATGGTTGAAGCACAAGATATCTGATGAGAGGCTAGTCTCTCCCCTTGATATATTTTCTTTACACATACCCAAATTCATGTCTCAAGTTCTTGTTCACCTGGGTAAAATCTTAAGCAGATATTTAAGCGGCTACCCTTCATCCTGCTTTTGCATCCCTAACTACAGGTTGCCAAATTATTAATTTTGACATTTGACAAAGGAAGTTAGTTACTCAAAATGTGGGGTTTTATGTAGACTTCCCCTGTCTCTAATAAAATATGACACTTTTTTTTCAAGTCTGTTATGGATTCTAAGATTGAGGCAATGTTCTTTGTGTTAAATACCTGTAGAGGCCATCTATCAGGGAGAAAAGAAATTCTGGTAAGTTATTTAAATTATTTACTTAACAATTATTGAGCACCTGCTATGTAAAAGGTGCTGCTGTAGACTCTGGGATTCCTGGTATATATAAAATGCAATGCCAACTCCCAAGGAATTTATAGGTAATATAAAGAAATATAGTCCTTCCTAGATTTTCTTTTACCTTTCTCCCCCCGCCCCCAAAATCTCTAAATACTTACAGTGTTTAGAAATCAAGTCCAGTAGAGGGCAGCACACACACATATACACACACACACACACACACACACACACACACACACACACCCCTCCACTAGCACCCTTTTACCACCTTACGATGTAGCTAAATAGATAAGATAAAGTGGAAGTTCTTTGTCCAATATCCAGCACGTGGTAGGTATGCAATTGATTCTTTAAAAAAAAAAATAGACATAGAGTGGCAAGGGGGCAAACATTTACAAACAGGCAGATGTGCCGTAAATAAAATTGGTATTCTAAAAGAAAACAAAGAACAACCTAATTTATTCCTCATGTCTTAGTAATTGTTTCAAAAACACAGTGTACACAGAATGCAGTAAAAATCCACTTATAGTGAAGATGCTCTATAATTCAGCTCTATTATCATATTACTACGTTTGATTTGTTTTCTCTGAACTCTGATACAGCTATGAAAATGAGAAAATCAAGTGTAACGTTTTTCCATCAGTGAAAATAGAGATAGATGGAACCTAATTATTAAAAGTATCAGGTACCTTAGTCACTCACATGCTTAGATAAATAGTCCGGGTCTCTAGCACATTTTAACCATAAAAAAGAGCAAGAGATAAGCTCTAACTCATTAACAGTATATAAAATTGTTCAGTTTATTAATAAAAGACTATAATAACAGAGCCTGTGGGTTCATAAGGGAGATTTATAACTAACATTTGCAGAAAAAAATGTGTACGTTTGCTGATAATAAATTGAGAGCAAAAGGTTTTCTCCTAGCAATAAGCCTGTATCCACAGGTCGTGCATTGTGTTGTAATTATGGTCTTTAAACCAGAGAACTGCTAAATTAGCACATCTAACGAAATCAATACATTCTGGGGTGCAAAGAACCTTTGTGAGATCTGCAAGGAAAACTATTTAGCATGGCATGGCTGCCCTTTGATTCCACAGAGTGCTGAATCATCACCTTTAAGTAGATGCCTGATGATTGAACGCCTATTACTGAAAGAGTAATTAAGGTAACAATGTTAACAAGTTTGCTCATTCCTACTTAAACAAAGAGAAAAAAGAATTCCCTTACTAAAGGGTAGCAAAATTTTTCTGTCAATGTTAATAGTAGAAATGGCTTCTTCCTTCCTCTTTTCTAGATGAATGGAATTGAAGTGAATAAATAAAGGCAAAAAGAGAAAAATAAGGCATTTTCAGGAGTCCTGGGTCACATGATATATTTTATCCTTCCTTCCACTAAGGTTGCAGCCCATCAGACTTTCATCCTGACATTTGAGTTTTTTAATACTGTATTGGGTGTTGGAGTAAACGTTTGTCATGCTTTCAGATCAATTTCGAAAAGAAAAATCAATACTTTAAAAGAGTATGTGTCATAATGCCCCTACCCTTTTCCACTTTGAACTTTCTCAAGCTTTAAAAAGTTTTATTCTATTTCTTTCTCCTAAAATTTAAGTGCTTCTTTTTTCCTATTTCATCAATTCTTGAAAATGAAAAAAAAAATCTATTCAATCTAACTTTGTTGATAAAAAAGAGAAAATGGGTTCCCATAGCTTGCTCTTTCAGGTAATGACAATTTCCCAAGGGGTAATTCTTGCAAATATATGCATTTTGGAAGAAGGTGCCATCAGAGAGGTAGCAGCTTAGGGGAAGCCCAGGTTCAGCCAGGAGGATAACACTAGCAACTAAACTCCCTTCTAGCAGAAAAGGGAGAAAATAACTTAAGAAGTGCTGCACCAATAGCAATTTTGCCTAACAGGCTTTTTAAAAATAATGGAACCTATTGACTTTGATTTCGTGGAAGTGCTTTAAATAATGCATTTTCTCCCAAAATTACTCAAAAAAGGGATAGAATTTCACTGGCTTCTCAGTTTGAAATGTTCTATTTGTGTTGGAAGTTTGGGGTAGTTAAGTTCGTTGCTCTTTCTTTTTTTTTTTTTTTTTTTTTTAGACAGAGTCTCACTCTCTTGCCTGGGCTAGAGTGCTGTGGAGTCAGCCTAGCGCACAGCAACCTCAAACTCCTGGGCTCAAGGGATCCTCCTGCCTCAGCCTCCCGCCTTTCTGAGATGTACAAATTTTGTATTTTCCACCTTTCCGCCACAGTTTTAAATTGGTTAACTCTAAAAATCTTCATATTAATGATTCTCAAGCTTCATAATTTTTCATATAAGCTCTGAAGTCATTTACCCTCCCAGTACTTCCAGGTAGCAATAATAAATGTTTGAGTAGCACTTTACAGTATATACAATACTTTGTTATATGATGGCTCATGTAAGGCACAGAATCACTGTGATGCAGACAACGTTATCTCTGTTAATAACAGAGTGAACCACAAGACACTTAAACCAAAAGCAGATAGATGTTGACTAGCTAGCCATTAGGCATGTAATTATAAGACTCCTTGTGGTTTTACTAGACTGCCTTATGGGCATATGATTTTTTTCTCTCTTTCCAATTGGCTTGTAAAAGCTTCCAAAACTCATACCATATTTGATATATGCATAATACTGAATAAACAATAAATATTCAGAAAATTACTAGGGAGAATGAACAAATGAATTAACAAGGAATGACTCAGGGAAGAAGCCTTTACTGTTTACCCTGAGAATGCTAAAGCCGGAGCTTTAAGAATTGTGACTCCATGTCTCCACTGAATCCCTGCCTATCCAATTTCGGGCCTTGATCGCTTTCACTATATGAGCTAGGGATTGCTGATCATGGCTGATATTTTCTGTCTCTGTTGGGCTCCTCTCCCTCAACATTGAGATACCTGTTTGGCCCCTTTTCTCACCCTCTGTAAAGTCCTTCTTGCCTAAGCTAAGCTTTAAAGTATTTCCTTCCTCTGAATTTCTAAAGCATTTGTAGTCAAGCTAACACTCAATCATTCCCTAGCCTTTAAAAAAAATTTTTTTTTTACAGTCTTGTCTCTTAATTCTACACTGACTGTTTTCTATTTCTTTTGGATCTGCCAGAATATTTGGCATAATAGCAGCATCACCTAATGAGCACTGTTAAATAGTTTTATTTAGATAATGGTTTTATTAATTCATTCAATAAATGTCAAACACCTACTCTGTACCAGGGACCGTTGTGAGCATAGAGACGTAGCACAAAACATAACAACGTCCATGCCTTCATGGAGCTTACATTCTAGTGGTGAAAGACAAATGTAAAAAAGGCAAATAGCTAGTATGAGAAATGGTGAGAAGAGCTATGGGGGAAACTAATCAGGGAAGTGCATAGCCTTATAAAATATAAAGGAATGATCCAGAAAAGTGGAGATGGGAGTAGTCACTATTTTAAGCAGATTAGACAGGAAAGACTTTGTTGACAAGGTGATATTTGTGGAGAGATCTGAAGGAAGCAGAGATATAAAGCATGAAGATATCTGGTAGAAGAGTATTTTAAGTTGAGGGAACAAGTGCAAAGGCCCTAAGGTTAGGTCATGCTTAGCACATTTAAAGAACTTCAAGGCATGCAGAGTGTCTGGAGTGGAGTAAGTAAGGGTAGAGTTCTAGGTGATGAGGTCAAAGTGGCCTGGGGACCAGACTATGGGCCACCGTAAGGACTTTGGCTTTTATTCTTAGTGAGCTGAGGAGCCTTTTCTGAGCTTTCTGAAGGGGAGTGGCATAATCTGATTTAGATTTCATACAATCATTCTGGCTGTTGGATGAAGACTAGATTGTAGGGAGGCAAGAATGGAAGCAGAAAGACCAGTTAGGAGGCTGCTGCCACTGTCCAGGTGGTAACAGTGGAGATGATGAGAAACGTCCAATTCTGTATATATTTTGAAGATAGAGCCAACAGGATTTGTTTATGAGTCTAGGGTGGAGTGGGAGAGCAAGTGCATCAAGGAGGATGCTGAGGTTTCTGGTTTGAGTGACTAGAAGGATAAGCTTTTCCTTGGCTGAACTGGGGAAAAGTGTGCAAGAAGCAGATTCAAGGAAGAAGGCCTACTACTGAACTTTTTTGTTCATGTTTAATTTTTGGTGCCAATTAAACATAAAAATTATTAAGTATCCACCTGTTGTTCAATACAGAGGCCCAGAAAATAAATATCAATATGAAAGACAATAGTATATAATGTTATTTTAAGCCATTAAGACCAATGAGATCATTTCAGGTTGTAAGTATAGCTAGATAGGGGATGAGAAAAGACCAAGCCCTGGGGCCATATTTATTTAAATTTCTGAAAGATAAGAAGAAAACAAATAAGAACAAGAAGTACTAGGAGGTAGAAGAACTAAGAAAGAAAGGTTTGTTGAAAGCTTATGAAAGAGTTTCAAAAAGGAAAAGCTGATCAGCTGGGTCAAATCCTGCTAAGAGGTGGAGCAAGGGGAGGATTTAAGATTGGATCTAGCAACATGGAGGTCATTGGTGACCTTGACAAAGGTACACTTGCAGAAGTGGTGCAGAAGGAAGCCTGGTTAGAATGGGTTCAAGAGATAGGGAGGAGTGGGATTGAAGTTGAGCGGGGAAAAAGTTGGGAAATGCAACTTACTTTGATCATTTTTTTTTCAAGGAACAGAAAAAAGGAATTATACTATGGGAGTGTGTGTAATATACAGTTCAGGACTTTTTAAAATATTATCACATGTTTACCAGCTGATTGGAATGATCCAGTAGAGCAAGAAAAATTGATGATCCAGAATAAAGTGTATACACCTCATAAATATCAACAAGCTAGAGAATGTGTGGTGTTTAGCCCTTTAAGAAAACAAGGCAGAGAACCTAGCATTGTTCTTTAAACATTGTTCCTCAGCTATTTATTCTCCTTTTGGTATTAATTTTCTTCTAGATTTGATCATATACCCAAAGATCATTCAGGAGCAGGTTGTTCAATTTTCATGTGTTTGTATAGGTTTGAGAATTCCTCTTGGTGTTGATTTCTAGTTTTATTTCACTGTGGCCTGAGAAGATACTTGATATGATTTTGATTTTTTTTAATTTATTGGGCCTTGCTTTGTGGCCAAAACTATGGTCTATTTTGGGGAATGTTGCATATGCAGATGAGAAGAAAGTATATTCTGTTGTTATTGGGTAGAGTGCTCTGTAAATGTCTATTAGGTCTAGAGTCCTGTTTAAGTCCAGAGTTTCTTTGTTGATTTTCTGCCTTGATGATCTGTCTAGTGCTGCCAGTGGGGTGTTGAAGTCCCCTACTATTATTGTATGTTGCCTATATCTTTTCTTAGGTGCAGTATTTCTGTTTTATGAATCTGGGTGCTCTGGTATTGAGTGCATGTATATTTATGATTGCTACATCTTCTAGTTGAATTGATCCCTTTATCATTATAAAATGAATATCTTTCTCTTTTTTTTATTGTTTTTCGTTTAAAGCCTGTTTTATCTGGTATAAGTATAGCTACTCCTGCTTTCTTTTGGTTTCTGTTTGAAACATCTTTTTCTACCCCTATATTTTCACTCTGTAAATGGCATTACTTATTAGGTGGGTTTCTTGTAGGCATCATTTTTTTTTAATCCATTTGGTCAGTCTATAACATAGACTTGGGGCCATATGTGGCCTGCTGGATCCCTGAGTGCAGCCTTTTGACTAAATCCAAATTTTACAGAAAAAATCCTTTTAATGAAGGGGATCTGGAGGGCCACATGTGACCTTGAGGCCACAGTTTCAACACTCCTGGTCTATATCATTTAAGTGGAGCATATATATCATTTACATTCAAGGTTAATACTGACATGTGAGGTTTTGTTCCTGTCATAATGTTAATTGTTACCTATTTGCTTTATAGCCTAAATTATGTAATTGTTTTATAAGATCTGTGAGCTTTATACTTTTGTGTGCTTTTATGATGAAAACTATCATCCATTCATTTCCATGTTTAGAACTTCCTTGAGTGGTGATGAATTTCCTTAGCATTTGCTTGTCTGGAAAAGATCTTATTTATCCTTCATATAGGAAGCTCAGTTTAGCAGGATACAAAATTCATGGCTAACATTTCTTTCCTTTAAGAATATTGAAAATAGGACCCCAGTCTTTCCTGGTTTGTAAGGTTTCTACTGAGAAGCCTGCCATTAGTCTGATCAGCTTTCCTTTGTAGATGGCTAGAGGCTTTTCTCTTGCTGCTTTTAGGATTTTTTCCTTCACATTGACTTTATTTTTTTTATTTCAAAAAACTTAGGGGGCCCAAGTATTTTTGTTACGTGGATGAATTGTATCACACTGAAGTCAGGACTTTCAGTGTACCCATCACCAGAATAGTGCACATTGTACCCAATAGACATATTTTAATCCCTCTCTCACCCTCCCCCTTCTTAATTTTCAATGTCCATTATACCACTTTATGAGCATATATATCACCCCATGTTGACTTTGGATAGTCTCGTGACTAAATGCCTTAGTGAAGTCTGACTTGCAATGCCTGTCACTTATACTTGCTGAGCCTCTTGTACCTGGATGTCTAAATCTCTCGCAAGACTAGGAAAGTTTTCCTCAATTATTTCCCCAAAAATATTTTCCACCATTTTTACTTTTCTTTTCCCTCAGGAATATCCATGACTCATAAGTTTCATATTTCTTCTTCATATTTCTTGAAGGTTTTGTTCATTTTTTGAAATTCTTTTTTCTTTATTTTCATCTGACTGGGTTAATTCAAAAGACTTGTTTTGTCTTCACAAATGTGGTGAAAAAATAAAGACTTGTCTTCAAGCTCTGAAATTCTTTCTTCTGCTTGGTCTATTTTATTATTAGAGCCTTCAACTGTATTTTGTGATTCCTTCAATGCATCTTTTGCCTCCAGAAATTCTGTTTTTTTTTTTTGTTTTTTTTTAATCTATGTCTTTAGTTTATCCTGAATTGTTTTTCTAATTTCTTTGTGTTGGTTTTCAACTTTCTCTTGGAGTTCATTGAGCTTCCTTACAATCCATATTTTGAGTTTTTTACTGTCATTTCAGAATTTTTATTTTAGTTAGGATTCACTGCTAGGGAGCTAGTGAGATCCTTTAGGGGTGTTGAAACATTCTGTTTTTTCACAATGCATTCTTATATAGGAGTTCTTATGTTGGTTCTTTCTCATCTGGAAAATGCATTCTTATACAAGAGTCCTTTGGATAGGACTTTTTTATTTTTTATTTTCATTTTTTCCCCTTGAGGGTATGACTGTAATGTATGTTTTATTTGCTCATTTGGTTTTGATTCTGGGTGCTTTCAGGGGTCCAAGGCTCTGTATGAATTTCTTGGTTATATATTGCTTTTTTGCAGGGGCTTTTTCAAATGCTGATTGTAGTTGCAATGTACTGGGCATATAAGTAGGCTCATTATTTTCTGCAGGACTGGTACTGTGAAGGGCTCAGGAAGCTTATCTTGTTCTCTAGCACTTTGCCCTTCTGTCAGCAGGTTTTGTATTGGGTTGTGTAGTTCAGCCTCCAGGCCAGTAAGTGGTGCTTATCGGCAAGGGCTTGCTGTGGCAGAAGCTGATGTGCATGTGCGTGATCTTTGTTTACTAGGAGGGCCTCTCCTTTGTCTCAGGAAGTGGGCTGGTCTTTGGAATGCCCAGTGCTCTGAGTTCCCTGCTTGGCCAAGAAGGGGAGACAAACCTGGGTGGGGCTGGACTGCCAAGCTCACCCTCAGACACCCCAATGACAAGCAGAAACACCAGCGCTGACCCTGACGGGGGTGGCGGGAGGAGCTCGTGGCGAAATGTGCTGGGGTCTCTGCCAGGGTGGGATGAGGAGACTGCACCAGCTCCACAACCTGGGTAGACGTAAATATGATCCACCTCCCTATCACACCGCTATCCTGGGGCTGGGGACTTTCAGTTTAGATGCTGTCATCTACCTCCAGGCCACAATGTAGCTGAGGGCAGTGGAAAATACCTGTCCTGTGGCTCTCCACCAAAATGGGCTCAGGGTGGAACCTTTTCCCTTACCCCCAATCAGACAGCTTTGTGGCTCTCTGCTGTAGCAATGCTGCCACTCTGTGTAGGGAGAGATGGGCCCCACCTTCCATGCAAGACCTTAAAAGCTTCGACAGCAAGCAGTCCAGAAAGCCAAACTGCATCCCGTGCAGCAGTCAGCCCAGACTGGTCAGGACTTGACCAATGACTGCTGGTTTTCCTATTTTTTGTTCCCTCTTCCAACACAGAACCAACCAGAAAAAGCCAAATACGCTCCCCAAAGCTATCACGTAAGATACCCTACTTCTACTTTGTTCACCACAAACTTCCTCATGCCAACAACTTCTAATCAGAGCATACCTGAAATCATCTCTTTTCCACCGTAAAGTTTTCCCACCATTCTTCCTGCCTTTGAGTCTCTACAAAACACAAGTGATGGTGGCTCTTTTCCTATAGCAAGCTCTGAGTAAATAGCCTCTGTTTGTCCTTACTTGGATGAATATTTGTTTATTTACATACAAGAAAGAGAGGAGAGAGAAGAACAGCTGAACCATGAGAAATCAAGGGTGTTGTGAGGTTTTCCTGAATCTCAGATCCCTCAAAGCAATTTCATGCATTCCAAAGTGCCTGTGTTCAGGTTCTTAAACAACAATAACAAAAAGCCCTACTCTTTACTATTTTACCTTTTAATTTAAAAAAATACCCATCATCCAGTTGTCTTCAGCAATAGATAAGTTTTTAGATGGTGTCTCTGTAGGCAATATCCCTGTGGAAATGTTGGTTTGTTTAGTTGGTGGCTGTGATGACACTGGGGCCCAGAATTACATGAGAATTTTGTTTTTAGTGCCTATTAGGTGACAAATCAGATTTCATTTATGACTAAATTCTATTTTACAGCTTATGTGCATTTATAATGCCTATTGGCATAGTTAGAGGAGGAACATGTAGACAGTGAAGTAATGTTAAAAATTTAAGCATTCACTTAGCAGAATCTACTAAACTACTGAGCTCGGTGGATAAAAACAAGAAGACATGCAGAGTCTTTAAGAACAAGTGCTGTTGGGAGATGTGTTTTTTAGAGTTTTGTGCTTTTTTTTCAAAAATATTGTTATTTGATTATTTTTACAAATGAAATGTAACTTGATGCTCTTTGTCTTACGAACAGAAAAATTCAGGGCTAATTTTAATTTTTATGTTTTAGGCAAGTGTTATCTGAATGAGAGGAACCCTGAAACAATTCTGATGACTCATTCTGTCTCTTGGTGGAAGAATACTCTGCAATCATTCAGGGCTCCGAAGTCAACCAGGCATCAGCAGGGATGCTCCCAGCAAAGAGGCTACAAGAGGCAGACCTGCCGAGGTGGGAAGATGGTTGGGATGGTCTATAATTAGGTATTGACATGTGTATCTGAAATGTCTATTAATTCAGATGTATATGTCATTGCTTAAATAAGATAAGTTTACAAGACACTCCTTTCAAAATATAGCTTGAAAGACTGTTAGATCTTGAGGTGAACCTGTAGGAATGCTGGAAAGCAGCACAGTAATTAAAAGCCCCTGAAACTGCTGCTGGTAAACATTAAGGGCTTTGGCAGACTCAATATTTAGAATCAGAAAAATCTTCTGTTAGACCTTTGCTCTCCTAGCTACTGGAGGGATACAAGGTTCAGCTCACCCGCACATTTCACAAGGCTGAATTCTATGTTAGGAAACTCAATAGAAATTGTACAAGGAATCCCTCATTATTACTTCTCCTTGGCAATAAAACTGCCATCATCCCCATCTCATAACTATGGTCTGTGCAACTATATTCAAGGGCATTAGATTTCTCCATGGTGTGCTTGGGCACTTTTCTAACCCATCATGGAATGGCTTAGGTATTGCTGGGTGACAAGTTTATTCCCTAAGTCCACTAATCCATGCATTTAGTGAAGTCAAATAGACTATTTCCATCTTCAGAATAATGATTACACTTCAGAGAATTTTCACATATAATACACCATTGCCTTTCAAAGTGTGGTTCAAAGTCCACCTAGGGTATGAGAAAATGAAGGTTTAAGGGATCTCACACCAGACCTACTGAGTCAGACTCTCTGGGAGTGGGATCCTATAGTTTGTATTTTAACAAGCTCTCCATCTGAATCTTGTACATACACACGTTTCAGAACCATTGCCTGCAGTCCTCAAACCACTCTCAGAGAGAGATAAGCAAGGCATGTCATCTTACTTGTTCTTAGCAACAAATGAATATTTGTTGACTGAGTGAATTATTAAATAATAGAAGTTATTTAAAATATAAGGCAAATAAGTGTAAAAGACCACTTTTATACCTTACATCTTTTATATCTTATGCTCTGTTTATTTTTGTATCAGACCTGCCTGGAATGCCTGTTAGAAATCAAGGTAGACTTACACTCCGTGTTCCTACAGTAATGGGGCTTTATTCAGCACGTTGGACAGCAGCCATCTTTCATTCTTGACAAAATGCAGTAGTCAAAATAATGATGGCAATCACAAAAAATGTGATTTAGCTTATTATTGCAAAAGCCTAAAGTAGAAGATTCTGTTATTTATATTTTATATATGGAGAGATAGAGGGCAAAGAAGGTGAATAATTTTCTCAGTAAGAAGGAGATCCACCAGCTTAATTCATATCACCAATGCACAGCGGTTCTACCACTATGGAAAAGAGAGCCAAATAGAGTACATTCACCCCAAATCTTAAATGTTGAGAACAAAGGAAGACATTACGCAAAGTTGCCATGCCGTATAGTTCTTTCTAGCAAGTCAAATCAGCAAGTATTTAGTGATGGTCTTCCAGGTACATTAAAAGTTAAATAACAATACGAGAGCCAAATATCAAGGCAAGACAATAGCGAAAGAAAGCGTCAAGACAATGCTCCATTCTCAAGTAAATGGCCAAAAAATCAACAATGAATTAAATGGAAACTCATATCCTGGTTTCAATGAATTGAGAGGGTATCTAGAGAAAGGAATTCAAGCTGGATTCTGGAGGGAGACAAGAATGAATTATTTGGAGTGAAGGAAAGCAAAATGATTTCTCTCTGGAGGTATTCTATCAGAAAAATTTTGAACATAATATCCCAAGTGTGCTGTAGGTGCATGTGGTCATCTTCTCTGGCTGTATGGAGGGAGCCTTCTTCTAAGAGAGAAAATGCAGTTAATGTGCAATCTGCATGAGAGGCAGTGAGCAAAAGAGGAAATGCTGAAAAAAAGCATTTGACTCCCTGGAACCTAGGCCCACTTGGAGCCTGGACTTTTTCAATATTTGAGCCAATAAATTTTCTTTTATCATTAAGCAGGTATGAGTAGGATTTTTCTTTTTTATTTTTTTACAGCCAAAAAAATATTCTGACCAGTAAAGCAATAATATAGAGCAAAAAAATTCACTGCCACCAAGAAGCTTATAGTTAGACAGTCAAACAAGAATAGCAATAATTTTAATGCAGTGTGATAAATGTTATACCAAATGCAAGCCCTAGGCAATATACTAGTATGGAAAAGGACCACCTTATTCTTTATCTAGACTTAGGAATCAAATTTCTGCCACTGGAAGTTATTGGTAGGGACTTATTAGCCTTTATCCTCTCTACCTATTCTTTTTACTCTATTATAAATAGAAATAAACATTGAAACAAATCATTGTATGTTTTCTTTTAAATATGTAGCATATAAACATAACAAGTGGCACAGAAACCACCAAAGAGATTTGTATACATCTTCCTTTATTTTCTTGATTTATTAATGAAGTTATCATTTACAAGGAATTTTAAATAAGACCTTCCATGGCTAGGGAAACTTCCTCAAACTCGACATCAAAAAGTGCTATTTATATTCTCTTAAAATTCTTTATTCTCTAGTTAAATAGAAAATGCCAAATTCAATGATGTTCCTAAGTTCAGAGACCTTCTGAAGGCAGATAAATATTCACTAAACATTTTTACGACTTGTGTTTAGCCTTGAGAGAGTATACTTAAGGACAGAGGCAGTGAAAAATGAGGAAAGGGGAGGAACTTGAAAGGAGGTAACTTTACAGGTGTAGTTAATTATGTATATGCTGTGTCAACTATAGCAGTAGATAGAAAGGCAGTCACTGGTTAAACTTAAGTCGATTCCAGGTTAGAGCCAATATTAGTCAATGGAAGGAAAAAGGCAAGTTGTACAGGATTTTCAAAGGGAAAGGGTACCAAGATTGGGTAGGCTTCAACATGACTCAAAGGAAGGGAAAAGTCATAGCTCCAAGAAAATACAAGACAGTTGGTGTGAACTCATAAGCCAACGGGAAAAGGATGCTGGGAGGAGGTAGAAGGAAGGCGGGCTTCAGAAATACATTGGTAATTCAAAATGTATACAATCTAAGCAAAAATAACGGAATAAATTGAATTCTGTTCCACGTACTAGTTGGGATATTCTACTATAAAGAGAAAAAAAGAGGGAAAATAAACTTTTAAGATTATTTTCTATTTGCTAATTTCATGATTTTATGAAGAAGAGACTTTTGGTGAAGCTGAATTTAAGCAAAACCAGCTGTCCTTCATACAAGAGACTGCCATCCCCTGACGGCCAAATGGAGTGTGCCTTGTCACTTAAGCAGACTGTAAAAACAGAATTCTTACACTAAAGTTTTTCCTCCAGAAGGAAAGGGGGAGTAGGGGAAAGGAAAATGCTCTTATTTATAGTATATAATTTGGCTATTTCTAAGAGGGGGCTTAGAGGTAATTAAAGAGTAAATAGTAAAGTCCTTAACAACTGGCACTCTGTCATTTCCATCTAACTGTGACAACACCTCGTTCCTAGTTCTGCATGTGGTAGAAGTAGGATTAATACAAATCCAATGACTACAGATGGATTAATTAATATTCAGCAGAATAAACAAAGCTAAGAGGCAAGCATTGCCTTTTTATACTGAAATAACCAGGCCCCTTATAGCCAGTCTATGTAGGAGAACCCCAGAACTGAGCACAATGCTTGCTTAGAGTGGGTGCTCTAAATAACTGACATTCAAATGAACGAATGAATGCAATGGATTCAAATTGCTGAATTGATTCTTTCCTCCTGACTCTTATACACTCCCAAATTGCTAATGTAGCATTAAATGCAGACAGACATTAACTGAGGCTGAGGCCAGCTTCCTCCTGCCCTGGCCTCACCGTTTTGACAATAGTAGATGAGCTTTGGATGCACTAGTCCGAAAATTGTTCTCCAAGGAAAAGTTTCCCAATTATCAAGAAAGCGTCTTCAGGCCCCTCACATGTGTTTACAGAGATGTTGGCTTTAGAGAAGGGATTTTTTTTCACTACTTGCTCTTTCTCAAATGCTGTGACCAAGTTTGCAACTTTGTGGTTTATTTGCAGAAGAGCTTCTGCATGTGCCACCTGTGTAGGGACCACACTCTGTGACCAGCATCGAAACACTGCACACCGTTTAACCAAAGGATTTAAATCCACGGTCACATTTTTGTCTCTCTTCACTTCATTACACTTCATGAAAAAAGAAAGGCACAGAATATTTTCCAAGCACATGAACTCTGTTTTCTCTTTTTCCCAAGTAACCCTTTCAGTGTGGAATTCCCTGGTTAAAATTAGGCAACCACCTTCTCAGGGACGGGGAAAGTGTACTTATAAATGAATGTAATTTAGTTTAACCCATATAATTTCTCTGAAATTTTTTTCAAAGCAGGTGATAAAGCAAAGTGACACTTCAAAGTCCCCTGTCAGTCCTTAAAAAATATAAAATCCCGTGTAAATGATTCTGTTTAGGTCACCCTGATCCTGATACTGCATTTGTTTAGTGGAAGTGTGCCATGATGACACCCTCCACTGCTGACAGTGAAGAAATATCAGCCTAGACCATCATCCCATGGAGGCTGCCTCTGAAAACTGCCTATCATGCAAGAAGAGAAATAATTTCTTCCTTTTGGTGCAAATGTGGTAACAAAAACTCCTGAAAGAATGAAGTTCGAAATTGAACTGGAGCTACCTAAAGTCAAGGGAAGGCTTATCTGAGTGTATTTCTGCATAGCTGCACTGTTGCTTATTAGAACAGAATCCCTGGAATGCATTTGTTTGAGAATATGATAAAAGCTTCTGACTCTCTCCCAGAAATGCACTTATATCAGTAATAAATGTATTTCACGTGGTCCGCAGAATCCCATGAAGCCCTTTCATGGCCTTCCTAGGGGATACTTGGGCTCCAGGTTAAAAATTCTTGCTCCAAAGTTTGCTTTTATTTTTCTGTACCTCCCACAGTGGTCAAAGTAGGGAAAATAAAACATGTTCTGAAAAAGAAAAAAAAAAAAAGGAAAGAAAAGAATCAGGAATTCCTGGGCCACCTTTAAAATGTTAAAAGAAAGCACTGTAACTTCTAAATACCTGAGCCAAACTCTTAATTCCTAATTGAAGCTGCAGAGCGTTCAAAGACCATAAGAATAGGATGTATTTTCTCATTTATCAAGTACTCAGTGAGTACCTCGCAGGTGCCAGGTGCAGTAGTAGTCATTAAGGTTAAAGATGAAAGGTGTTCTGCTGGTCTATAAAGAGCTCACAAAATATAGACAAGTAATGCATCATAATACAGCATGATAAGTGGTACAACGGAGGTTACGGGGAGTGTTGTATGGGAGTACAAAGGATCGAGGGTTGTGAGGAGTGGCTGGAGAGCAACAAGAACATCTTCCTATGGAAGATAATGCCCGAGTGGAGTCATGCACGAATAGGAGCAAGCCGTGGGAGGCAGGAGGCTGGGGCAGCTGTGTGACGGTCAGAAAGAGTATGATGCTTTCAGAGACTGGCAAGCAATGATGTGTCTGAAACATAAGAAGTGGCAAAAAGAAAGGTGGGAAGAGTAGGCAGGGGCTATTTCTTGAAGAGCCATGTAAAGCTTGGATCTCATTGAAGGAAAAGAAGAGCAACTGAAGGACTTTAAGATGAGGAGTTCAAGCCAGTTAGCATTGTAGAAAGGTCATTTGTAGATGCAAATAATATTTAATTCCTGGATTGCCAAAGAGTTCTAAGATTTCATAGCTGAGGTGTCAGCCATTCCAATTCTGGATGGTTCCAAAACAAATAGCTACCAGAGCATTTAGCCACTCTCGTTGCCTAGAAACCCTTAGCTGTGCACGGATGGGCAGGACTTTGCTACAAGCCCTTCCAGGTACAGGACATCAATAATGGCCACATTCCCAAGAAAGATGAAAGGGGTTCTTGGAAGTACATTGAATTAGCTTCCTATTATTGCTGCAAGAAATTACCACAAAGTTAGTGGCTTAAAACAGTACAAATTTATTATTTTATAGTAGGTCAGAAGTCTGACAGGGGTTTCATTCAGTTGTAACCAATGTGTCGGCAGAGCTGTGTTGCTTTCTGGAGGCTGTAGAGAAGAGTATGTTTCCCTGCCTTCTCTAACCTCTAGAGGACACACACATTTCTTGGCTCATGGCCCCCTTTCTCCGCCTTCAAAGCCAGCAAGTTGATTCCCTCTCCAACCCTTATTCCACAGTCGCATCACCCTCTAGCAACAGCTGGGAAAGTTCTCCAGATTAGCTTGTGCCAATCTGGATAATCCAGGATAGTCACCCTATCTCAAGGTCTGTACCTTTAATCACATCTGAAATGAAAATTAACATTTTTTAAAAAGTTCAAGATTTGGAGGATTAAAGCATGGGCATCTTGGGGTCACAGGCAGGAAGGAGCATCATTCTGTCTACTACAGTGAGATTTGGCAGTTTTTCCTGCCTTTAGTTGTGCTGCTTGACCAGTGAAAGACAATTCAACAACAAAACCATACATCATTTCATCTACTTTTTGATGTCTTTAATGCACTTAAAACATTTGACAAGATGCATAATTATGTCTAAAGAAATTTCTTATTTTAGAAACATCAACCATCTTCAGTCGTCAGTAGAGGAATGCATTAAGGCCTTGAATGTGTTCTCAGTGTCATCAAGTACTGTTGAGAAAGAAGAATCGGTAAAAGAGCCAGTCCTGGCAGATCAGACCAATGGTGCAAGTTAGCATGAGAATTTGGGGCGAATGGAAACTGAAGAACAAGGCAAGGATGAGTAGAGGACTTTGAAGAATCAACAAAGTAATAGGGTTCTTCTGAGACTAAGACAAGATATGAGGTTGAAAACAATATCAAAGCAACAGAAAACAATACAAATATCCATGTGTTTAAACTTGTTTAAAATAATCTGCTCAACCTTGTCAGTAGGCATTCTCCATCCACCTTCTATGTCCCAAAGGCAAAGTTAATATATGTTTGTATTTTACTAGTACATAGCAACAAGCCTATTGTCAATAATGAACCAATAAATTATAATAGCTTAAGCTTAGTAAGTCTTCCAGTGCCTGGAAAAGAAGTTTGGGTTTCAGACAAAGAGCCAGAGTTCTCTGTCCTCTCTGGCCTTTGTCCATTTTAGAATGCTACACGTTTTCCAGTACAAGCTCATCTGCTTCATAGGACATTACCTTTTCAACACTCACTTTTGGGAGAAACTAGCAAAGCACACATGTTAATCAAATGTTAAGCCTCAGTAACCTGGCTATATTCAGTGTATGTTTCCAAAGCACCCAAAGAGTCTGATCATCGTCAAAATTCATCACTAGTTCAACTTTATTTTTTTAAAAAAGTTTTGCTGTGTTTTCTTGAAATCCAGACTATGTTTTGTGATACTAACTCTAACGTAAATTGAAGATATTTGGCTTTGAGAAATTAGATGCCTAGAGCGGCAGTGAGGTCACCATCATGTGAGATGTTTCGGCATGTGGATAATTGTGCACTGAGGTGCTCAGAGGGGATTCACATGTTGGGTGGAAGTAGAAGGTAGATTCTTTTCCAAACCTGAGATATAGTGGTTCAATCATGTATAACATATCGTAGTGGTTAGAATGGTTACGAATATTGTTGACCCATGCTAGAAGGAATGTCACCCCAGAAAAGTCCCCAGAAGTCTCTGCTCCAGATCAAGTAGCCTTGCATGGAGACATACTGTGCAGTTCTGCAGACAAAGTAGACAGCTCTGGAGAGTGATTTGAGATGTAACAAAGGTTGCCTCTCTCCCTGGCCCATGAGAATTCTTCATGAAAGGTGGGATTTGATGTATCCCAGGAAGCTGAACAAAACTTGTATCAGCTGTGAGTATTGGGGGATGACACCAGGGGGAGGCCATGAGCAAATGATCATGATGAGTTTAGACACCGATGAAACAATCTTGGAAGAAGAGTCTGTCAGGAGAGATAAGGAGAGAAAGTTGGAGAAGTGAAGGTCTTCTAGTCCAATCCTGTACATGAGTCCTTAAGGCAGAGGCAGAACGTGGAGAAAACTAAATGAAAGTGTGTAGAGTCTGCACTCTGACCTGTAGGCAATGACAGCTAGGAAACAGGCACTGGATAGGAACGGAGGATCCAACCTGCAGCCATCTTGGGCAGTAGTTTGTTAAAGCAGATTGAGAAAAATGAGGACTGTATATTCAGTTAATGATGGACTGGAAGAAATACTGCATGTGGCCATTTACTTCAATGGTTTGGCATTTCCTTTGCTTATTTCCTTTTACGTTCTTCTCTGAAATGCTGCTTTTGAAAAATAAATCCAATTTCATCTACCTGTACTGAGTGGAAAAGGGAACATATTGTGTTTGTTCACACACTTGTACACGTGGCCTGGGCATGCCTGGTCCAGGGAGCATTCATGCCCATGATCAGGGGCCCCAGAGCAGAGGATTAGGGCCAGGTGCAGGGGACAAAAGGAGAAGGCGAGCTCCCCAGAAGCTCATTATTCCAAACTGGCACATTTCCAAACACTTTTCCAGGTAATATCTTGGCATGACAGTCCTGAAGACTAGAATAAAAAGGTATGAAAGGAAGCCAGGTAAGATGACAATTAGGTCAGAATGTTTCATATACAGAAGAGCTGTGTAGAGAGCACAATCAAAAGATGACATGTTTTTGCTTTTATACCCAGTCCCCACCACTGGTCATGCCTGCAGTCCCAGCAGAGGGTAATGTCAGTGACTGTGTATGCTTCCGGAGACTTGGGGCATTTTCAGGAGCACCAATGTCTTCTGGAAAGTGAACTATAGATATTTTATTTGCTTATCCCCATGAGCAAGAATGTTTGAGCATATACCCCAAAGTCAGTGTATTTATTTTAGATATTATAATAAAACATACCCATATAAAATATAAAAAATAGAAATCTTTAGAAGATAACATAAAATGGGATAAACTGTATTTTTTAAACTGACATTTGTATAGCATACAGTACATGTGCATGGGTCCAAACACAGTACACATATTAACTCATTTAATGCTCATATTATTCCTCCTCATTTTTTTCTTGTTTAATCTGTGAAAGACTAAAAGAATGTGTCACCATTAACAATTGTGCTTTAGTCAAATTCTTAAGTTTTAATAGTATTTTGCTTTATGTTTTGATGCTATGTTACTTGGAACATAATGGCATTTATAGGCAATATAAAATTTAATATTTTTTACCACAAAAAAAAAAAGACTGTTTGCTATGACTAGTATGGATAGAAGGAAGCAAGATGCTAGTTATCAATACAATGGAAGAATGACCCCAAAGGCATTTCAGAGATTGTCAGGGGCTGCCACTTCCATTTGAGGCCCAGAGTGCCAGGGCCATGTGGGCAAAATGGTGTCAAAAGTAGGGATTCAAACACCCAAGGAACTTCGGTATTCACTGCCATGGGCCACCTCAAATCTCTGCTTCCAGCATGCTGGCACGGTGCTTCCTGGCCATCCCAGGTGTGGCTCCAGTGGGCCTAGGTCTGGTGTGTGCTGCAGTGGCCACCCCTCCAGAAGGCACAGGTGGGATACCTTGGTGGTGTCTGTGTGGTGCTATCTGTACCAGAATGCAGAGTACACAAACTGTGGGGGCCATAGCAGCCTCCACCTGGATTTCAAAGGATGTCCTAGAGAGCCTCAGGGCCTGGCAGAGAATTGCCACAGGTTCAGGATAACCACAGAGAAGACCTATTAGGGCAGTGCCCATGAGAGTCATGGGATCAGGGCCACCCCTAAGACCCCAGAACTGAAGAACCATTGGTATACAATTTCAGCCTGGTAGAAGTGTACTCAGGTGACTCCAAACTGTGAGAGCTGTTGCATGGGCTGTTCCCAGAAAGCCATGAGGGCAGGGCTTTCCAAAGCCTCAGGGCCCCAACCCCTACCCCAGCATCTCCCTACCCCAGCATCTCTGGAAGGTGGGACATGGAGTCAAAGAAGATTCTGGAGCCTTAAGATTTAGTGTCTGCCTAGTTGGGTTTTGGACTTACTTGGGATCAGTTACCCCTTTTTTTTCTCCTTATTTCTCCCTTTTCAAATGGGAAAGTCTATTCTGTGCCTATCCCACCACTGTGTCTTGGAAGCACATAACTTGTTTGATTTCACAGGCTCAGAGGTGGAGGGGGACTTTGCCTCAGGATGAGTCATACCTTGAGTCTGACCCATATCTGATATATATGATACTTAGATGAGATTTTGGACATAGACATTAAAGTTAAAAACTTTGGGAGCTTTTGAAGATGAAGTGAATGCATATTATGTTAGATAGCTAGTGAGGGACTCCAGCCCTCCTGGGGACAAAGGCCGGTGCCCCAAGCAATTGCTACATCTGGGGGAGGAGGGAACTCCTTATGAGTTTGCCAATCAGAATTTAGTGCACCAACTGCAATAGAATGTAGAAGTATGATAGGGTCTGGAAGGTGACCTAGGACAACCTAAGGTTAATTATCATGTCATTAGCTTCAATCTACATTGCAGTTCATCCCCACCAAATGGGTTTTCAGAGAGGCTCATGGGAGATCTGCGTGTGCAGTAAGACTCAGGACATATAACTCCTAACTGTCCATCAAAGTGGTTCATTGTGATGTATGAACCGTGGGGAGGGCCCAATCCAGACACTATAAAACAAGACTCAGACCATAAGCAAGGCCTTTTTGTTATGGCAAGAGGCCCATTCACTGTTCTGTGGCAAAGTATCTTGTTCTCTCTCTGTAAACCTGTATCTTGCTCTTGCTCTATAATCCTATCTTTCTCTCCTCAGTAAACCTTGTTTACCTTGCTTTCATTGTGTGTGGTCACTCTTTGGCCAAGAGCACACCAAGAACCAACATTTCAGACTGCTGACCCAACCTTTATATGTTAAGAGGACGTGAATTTTGGGGAGCTAAGGGGTAAAATTCCAGGGTTTGAATGTTTGTGTCCCTCCAAAATTTATGTTGAACCTTAACCCCCAATGTGATAGTATCAGGAGGTGTGGCCTTTAGGAGGTGATGAGATCAAGAGAGCTCTGCCCTCACGGATGGGATTAGTGCCCTTATAAAAGGGCTTGAGGGTGTTTGTTTGGCTCCTTGTGGCCTTCCAAGATACTTTGCCACAGAACAGCGAATGGCCCTCTTGTAATAACAAAAATGCCATCGGTATGGTCCGGGTCTTGTTTTAGCGTCTGGATCGGGCCCTCCCCTCTTCTACCTTCTGAGGAAGCAACAAGAGGTACCATCTCTGAGGCAGAGAGCCCTCAACAGACACCAAATCCACCTGCTCCTTGATCTTGGACTTTCATGTCTCTAGAACTGTAAAGAAATAAATTTCTGCTGTTATAAATTACCTAGTCTAAGGTAATTCTGTGATAGCAGCAGGAACAGGCTAAGACAGATAAGTAACTTATGCAAGGTCAAACAGCCAGTAAGCACCAGAGTTTGGATTCAAACCCAGCAGCCTGACTCTAGCACCTGAGTCCTAACCTCTGCATTACTCTCTCCTGCCTCCCAAATTGTTCTCCTGCCGTGCTGATCACAATGATATTAGCTAATATCTTGAGGCATGATGTGCACTTTGGGAGAGGTTAATCATTGATGACAGTGGCTGTAAATCCATATTTCAAATAGTCTTCTTAGTAATCGTATCTGATTAGATCGTCATTATTTTTTTTTTTTTTTTACCCCTTAATGTAGTTGACTGGAGCTTTGAATGAGTAGGACAAGTGCCAGCATGGCCATTTTCTTTTGCTCCCTTCTGGATGTTCCTTTGGCATTATCTATTCATGTGCTCTGTGAAAACCTTTTAAGCTTCGTGCTCATTTTGTGAGGGGTGGTGTGGTTAAACAAGACCATTGACCATTAAGGTGATTTACCCCAGCAACACACACCTCACTACTTCACAGTAAGCTAAACTCAAGTCACCTTCCACTCCCACTCAACTCCTTGGGATTCTGCAGGTTTTGTACAGGACGTGACCAACTGACTATCATACAGATTCAATGAGGACACCACTGCCAATGAGCAGCAGAGCTTAAGAACTTTCCTTTGTTAATATAAATGTAAGTAAAAGTTCTAAAAATTTTCCTACATCATAAAGAATTGTCCCTTGTAGCAGAGGCATGCATACCTTACTTTAGAGACCATGCCCCTAATATTTTTTAAAGTGGGGTCCTCAGACCATCTTTATCAGAATCAACAAAGTTCTTATACAAATCTGGATTGCTGGGCTTAAGTTAATATTTATTGAGTGAAGATGTTGGGGTAGAACCCAGGAAGTCTGCATTTTAAATAAGTTCTTCAGGAGATCTTTATACATCTCAATGTGGATCACCACTGCTTTAGCGGCTGCTCAATCCCTGATAGAACAATAGCTTCCAAGGTTACAAAAGCTCTCAGTGTCATCTAACTGGTAGTGGTTAATTTTATGTGTCAACTTGAATGGGCCCAGGGGCACCTAGATTAAAGGTTGTTTTTGAGAGGTTAGCATCTGAATCACCGAACTCAGTAAAGTGGGTCCTCCCCACGTGGGTGGGCCTCATTCTATCCACCCAAGGCCTGAATAGAATAAAAGGCAGAGGAAGGAGGAATTTGCTCCTTTTTTTCTGCCTCACTGCTTGAGCTGGAACATCTCATCTCAACTTCTCTGGCCCTCAGACTGGGATTTACATCATCACCTCCCAGGTTCCCAGCTCTTTGGACTTGAACTGCACTACACCACCAGCTTTTCTGGGTCTCCAGCTTGCACATGGCAGAACATGGGACTTCTTAGTTTCATAATTGTGTGAGCCTATTTCTCATAACAAATATGCGTGTGTGTGTGTGTGTGTGTGTGTGTGCGTGCGCGCTTATGTTTTGTTTCTCTGAAGGACCTTGAGTAATACAAACCCCAATGTTCTAGCTAATACTTGAATATCAGGATAAAGAACCAAATACAGTGACTGATTCTCCTTCTCCTGCAGAGAGGCCACATTTGAATACTGCCTTTCAATGACTCAGATATATTTCATTTCTCCAGTTTACTTATAAGCAACCTAGAAAATAAATGTGTTTGCCTTTATATAATATCTAGAGTTCCTGATTCAGCACTAGACTACAATAGGCCACAGCCAGAAAATAGCTTTTATCTTACAAAACGTCTGGTTAATTCACAGTGGCTACAGGAGGGCTCTTGTGGACAAGGATTCTAAGACTGAACTGGAGCACAGTAATCTATCTGTGATGCATTATAAATATCTGCATGCAGACAATGTGGAAAATTGGCAACTCAGAATGGGCATGTGGCAACACAAATGAGCCATCTCAATATATTCTCAAAATTAATATTAATAAATATGGAAAGATATCCCAAATATAGCATAGATGAGCAAATGATCTCTTACTTAAGGAGCTACATGCTTTTTTCAGGTTATCCCAGTCTTGGTAAGTCATTTAAAAAAATGAGAAACTAGACACTTAAAAGGAATATTTCTGCCATATTTCTTATATGCCCACCACATATGGGGAGCCTTCGGTCAGGAGCAGGTTGGAGGCAGACCTTGGACAGCTCCCGCCATACAAGTGACAGGAAACCATAAAACTATAACTTAAAACAAGAAAATAAGTTTAGCTATTTAAAAATGACAGCAGCCTTGGGGGGGGAGATTAAAAAATAAAAAAATAAAAATTACAGTGGTCTGGAGCAATCTGGGGTAGTGTTAGACATCCCCACTTACCACAGCCAACTCTGGGTGCATGATATAGATGACCTGAACTATGAGAGCTTGATGGGAATATTTGAAAGATAAACTTACTTGAAACCTCTAATTATAGATCATCTTTTCTTTTTTCTTTTTTTGAGATAGGGTCCCACTCTGTCACCCAGGCTGGAGTGCAATGGCACAACCAGAGCTCACTGCAGCCTTGAAACTCCTGAGCTCAAGCAATTGTCCTGCTTCAGCCTCCTTAGTACCTAGAACTACAGGCACATGCCACAATGCCACAGCTAATCTTTAAATTTTTTTGTAGGGATGGCATCTCACTATGTTGCCCAGGCTGATCTTGAACTTCTGGCCTCAAACAATCCTCACACCTGGCCTCCCAAAGTTTGGGATTACAGGCATGAGCGACCACACCCAGCCTATTTATGGACCCTCTTGACGTAGGATAAAGGAGATGCTACACGGCTGATGGAATGGTGCATTTTTTATTCTGACACCTGTAATTGTGACACCAGCTGCGCAGAGCACTGCAAACCCTGACGTGCTAGGGAACCATGCAGAGACACAGGCACACACACACCAGCTACGACTGCGGCCTTGTGGAGAGCTTAGCCTTCCAGGCACGCCACAGAAGGTAAAGCAGGTCAGACAACAGTTAACACAACTGCGTGCATCTGGTTCCCACTGTTTTTCTCTTAATAACATTTTTAGTAAGATCAGCTGGCTTTAGGAAAAGGAGAGTTTGAGGCTTAGAGGTCTAATGTGTAAATCCATTGGACACATTTCAGGTTTTATTACCTTAGGCATCTCTGTAGCATTTATTTGTTGCTCCCTCGTTATTTGTAATCTGCTCTCTTAGCATCCATGACAATATGCTTACCTGATTCTCCTCATACTTTGATAATTCCTGCTCTGTCTTCTTCATGCATTCTTTTTCTCCATCCTCCCCTTAAAAAAATTGTCTTTTTCATGATTCTGTATTCACTGTACTGCTATCCTCACTCCTATCTCTCTCCCCTGTATAATCCAGTCTGCCTACACTTGTGGGTTTAACTACCACCTAGATGTTGATGACTTCCAACTTTTTATCTCCGGGCAGACCTTCTCTTCTAAGCCTCAGACTCATAAATCCAACTCTCTGTGGGACATGCTCTCCTGGATATCCACAGGCACTTCAAATCCAGCCAATCCCACACTGCACACATCAGTATCTTATCTCTTCCATGCCAACAACACCCAGACTGATACCCAGGCTGGAAACCTGGGAGGCACCATGGACTTTTCTCAACATCTCATCCCCCACCAAATTCTGCTGGATTTATCTCCTGAATATGTTTCAAATTCCAGTTTTCTTTGCTTGCCAATCTGAGCAACACTGCCTTAGCTCAGTCCTTTGTCAACTTTAACATGGATGTCAGTAATATCAGTAATAGTTTCCCAACAATAGCCCAGCCTCTAGTTTACGAGATCTTCCAGGATCTCTCTTCTATCAGCCTTTTCATCCTCACCTCTCTCCTATCCCTGCCTGTCAGCACTACTAACCTGTTTACCATTTCTGCATGCCTTGGATCACATCGCTCTCTATATAGAGTACCTGACTCCACTATACATGGCCAAGTTCTAGTCTTTAAAATTTATCTAAGAAGTCATTTCCTACAAGGAGTCATCCCTGAGACTGATCTAACTACTATTCTAGTCTCAACTCCCATTCTTTATAATACCATGTTGCTAAGTGACCACCTCTATTATCGTTTGGACCAGAGTGTGTTGCAATTGTCTGTTATCCTAGAGGGCAAGGATGTTGCCTTCACCATGCTGCTCCTAAGTTTCTAGCAAAGTGATTGGCATATAGGAAGATGATGCTGAATAAATGTTTGGTAGCTTGATAGAGAAATGATTGAATATGAGAATCAGAGCAAAATTTTTATTACAATAATATTGAATGTTTATTGGGTTTTCAACTTAGCTAGGCCACAAATTGGAAGAACAAAAGAATATTCAAAGAATTAAATTTGAAATAATTTATATTAGCAATATGAATTCAAAAAAGCAATGATATTGAAGTTAAATCTTTCAGGAAGGCAAAAGTTCATCATCATTATCACTGTTATTGGAAATGTTCATAGACACCAAGAACAAACACAACTCTCCTTTTCTTCAGAAAGACAATTCAAGGAAAAATATCTTTTATGTATTGTGTGTTTTATTTCCTCCTATTAGTGAGTATTATGGTTGGGTTATGAAAATCTGGAAATAAAAAATTTAGTAGTACTGATCCTGCTTTAACAGGCTCACTGTGAGTTCTATAATTACCTTACAATCAGTGCTCAAATGGGGCTAAGAAAAAAGAGGTCCTCTCTCCATCATGCCTTGCCCACTTCAAAAGAGCATGTGGAGCCATAGGAGATGATCCTCCAACAGCTGTCAACTGCTCTGAGTACCGCCCAAGGTACCAGCACCCAGAGAAGATCCTCAAAAGTCTCTGAAGATAGAAGTGTATTTCCTCGGATTAGGGTTTCTTCCTGGAGCAATGGCATTACATAGCAGGTCCATAATGGAGAATGTATGTTTCTTAAAGAAAGCTAAGCAATTAATCAATGCAGAATACTGCAAGGAGGAGCTTTCAAAATTTATTCATTCATTTTTGCATATATATATCTGCACACATATATGCATGCTACACATACTACCCCACATACTACACACATGTTTCATATTTTGCTTAGGAACCCAGAAAGTCAGCTACAACTTAAGGGCCAAAGCAAAATAGCAGAGTGAGAAGGAGGATGGAGAATTTTGTTCAACATTTGTCATGTTTTGTCAGAGAAAGACAATTAGCCAGGCTTTTCACAGCTGGAGCAACGAGGAGCTTGTCATCACTCAGCACTTTGAGCTCCATATAAAAAATCTGTACAGTTCTTAAGCCTAAGCATGGGATAATTTCATGCCTGCTTTCCATATGCTGGTGCTGTGCTGAGGGCTCCTTTGTCACACTTAGCAGGCAGCTCCTCGGTACTGCCCATGTACTTATATCATGCCCTCTGACAGAGCTTGTCTGCATGTCAGCACACACATTGTCAGAAGCCCTGAAGGGTGAATGTGGCGTCCAGGTCAGGACATCAGGCAGTGGGTCCATAGCCTTCTCCCCTCTAGCTGCTGACTGTGACCACCTGTGGGCACTGGCTTTTGCAAAATCAAACACTATGCAGACCTGGCCCTGGGTTTTGAAGCAATGCTCTAAAACGTGGAGCCAGGTGTCACAGTCAATTGAATCTCATCCTTTCTGCTTACAGTGTTGGCTAAAGTCATTGGAATGTTAAAGCAGTATTTTGTTCATGCGGGGGTGAACTGTTCTTGTAACAAGCATGGTCAATAAACAAGTAAACAACATTAAATTCATGTGGATTTCTATCATCATAAAAAAATGATAATACCACCACTGTACTACCCTTTGGAAACTGGAGAAATCTTTCACTCACCCAAGGCCAGAATGTGTCTGCTTGTAGCAGTCGCATCTTCTGTCCTCATCTGCTAGACAATGCCTCACAGGCAAGTGTTCGTTGCTAAGAGGGTATCTATCATATCACCTTATCAGAGAGCAAGTTAATCTCCAAAAATGAGTCACAGCGTAACCACAGAGACACTTCACTTTCTCTTTTCTTTGGATTGTGGCTGACAGAGAAGACTGGGCATGAAATACCATCATAACATTCTCAGACATAGGTGTTCTGCTCTTAACGGGATTTGAAGAGAGACAGTTTCAAACCTAGGTGTTATCTGAAGTCTTGAAGAGTCTTGAATAATTAGAATACTCATTACTTGCCCCCTCCGGAAGTTTCCATTTTAATTTTCACTTGCCTTTTTTGTTAGAGGAGAAATAGAGACAACGTGGCAGACATATCAGAACAGCACCCTCTTCAAGAAAGCTGCTGTCTGTCACAATAATGGCACCTCCTTAAATACATGTTGCCTTGCCCGCCAAACACATAATGTTATTAAAATCTATTCACGTTTATATTCAAAACGCTTTCCTCCAGAAATTAGACCAAGTTACTGAAACTTGCCTTTCTACTCACTCTCTTATAATCAACCACAGGTGGTGAGTTCCTGCTATGGGTCAGACATGCTCACATAGCTTAACTCATCATTGTGCTCCCGGCACCTAGTTCAATCCCTTTAAGACAGAAGGTTGAAGTTCCCAAATGAATAATTTTCACAACGTCCAGATGAGGTATGCAATGTTGTCCACATTTGGATTTTAAGTAAACTAAAGTTCCCCTTGAGTGCTGGCTTTAATTTCATCATGATCCATTAAGTTCCTACCTGTGTTATGCATTTTACCAAGTTAGTAAGGTAGACGTGATCTCTGCTGTCTAAAGTGTGGGGTTACGTGTGAAGAGTGAGAAATGGCAATTGAAACAGAGCATGGAGTTTCACATGCAACAATGACTTTGTGTTAACTGTTATGTCAAGGACAAATTCCTCAGTTTCCCACAACTGGTCTTAACCCACTCATTGTGCCTGATATTCCCAATAGTATCTATCTAACATGAGTCTTCCAGCTTCCATAGACCAGCATTTTTATAATTCTCTACATATCCTGCAGATTTCAAAAATGTGTTTATAAATATAATCTTCTGTATGCATTCTCTAACATCTGGCTTCTTTTGCTCACCATCATGTTTGTGAGATACATGCATATTCTTTTGTACAGCTATTGCTTGCTTTTATTGCTATGTAATATGATATTGTAGGACTATAAAAACATCTATCCATTCTACTATTGGGAAATTTGGGTTGTTTATAGTTTGGGGCCATTGCACTCATGGTACTGTGTATATTCTTCCATGTGTCCTTAGCACATACATGTACACATTTTGCTGGGTATTGCAGCACCTGTTGTTACCCCATCCTTATCCTCTTAGAGTTCATCATTTCCTTATACTATAGCCCAATTTCCAACTGCCTACAGTTGTGACTTTATATTTGAAGGATCTCTCTGGCCACTGAAGTCTTCTCTGCCTACATACAAAGCAGGACAGAAGTGCCAAGGAATTATCAACTCTAGGATAAGTAATTGGGGGATTGGCCCTTGGATGAGGTAAGTCTAATGTGCTTGTTTTGTCCTGGCTCCCAATGTTCCCCAGTAGAAAGCTTCTGTTGCTTCCAGAGGTACATTTCTTGATAAGATACTCTGCATTGGCTTCCCTCCTATCCATATCTTGCCATCCCACCCCTCTACTGGAATTTACTGGGGTCATCTCTCAGATGAACTTCCTGCATTTAAACCCTTGTCCCAAAGACTGCTTCTGGGTAAACCCAAAGTAAAACAACAACTTTCTCCTTTATTCACTGTTCTTTAAACGGTTACCCTGGAGATTACAACATGAATCTTTAACATATTAAAAAGTTTAATATAAATTAATAGGTATGCAACATCTCAGACAACTGAAAGACCTTAGGACATTTTGACTCCATCTACCCTTCTTGCTTTTGGGTTTTTATTGTCATAGATTAAATATACTTTAAACTCAGCAATATATTATTATACTTGTTTTATACAGGGCATATGCATTTAGATTTGCTCACATGTTCACTCTTTCCGCTGTTCTTTATTTCTTCCTGTATTTCCACGCTCCTCCTATCTGGGGTCATTTTCCTTCTACTTGAAGATTTGTCATTATTTCTTTCAGTGTGGGTCTACTGGTGATAAATTCTCTACTTTGGTTTGTCTGAAATTATCTTGATTTTGGCTGCTTGCTGAGAATATTTTCATTGGATATAGAACTCTGAGTTAGCAGTGATATTTTTTCCCAGCATGTTACAGCTGTCAATCATAGTCTTCTGGCTTCCATTCTTTCTGTAGGATATTCTTACTTGTTTGAAGGTAATTTTTTTTCTATTGGCTGCTTTTAAGATCCTCTCTTGTGTTTAGTTTTCAACTGTTTTACTGTGATGTGCCTAGGCACAGGCATCTTGTATTTACCCTGTTTGGGTTTGAAGAAGTTTGTAGATCTAGTGGCTTGATGCCTTGTAAATGTTGAAAAAGTCTTAGCAATAGCTCTTCAAATATTGCTTCTCACACATTCTCTCTCTCTCCTGGTCTTTTGGACTTCGATGACAAATATATTAGGCCTTTACACCATATCCCATATATCTTTTATGCTCTTTTCTGTATTCCTGTCTCTTTCTATATTTCAGTCTACTTTTTTTAACCTTTAAATTGTGCTTAATTTGCTGTGAAACCAATCTATTGAGTTTTTAAATTTAGCTATGATGTTTTCCCATTTTAAAATTTCCACTTGACACTTTTATAATTTTCATGTTGTGCTAAAATTCTGTATTTTGTTAATTTCTTAAACAGTAATCACAGTTATTTGTGTTCAATAAGTAGAATATGTAGGTTTCCTATGTGTGGATTTCTAGAGACTTTTGTCCTCTTTGGTTAATTTTTGTATTTTTGCTTGCCTAGTGTAGTTTTTGTCCTTTTTTTTTTTTTTAACTAAACAAAAACCATCACCTTGAGGCTCTGAGTGATTTTATATTCTTCCAAAGTGGATTTTCTCTTGCTTAGTGGAAGGAAATTAGAGCAGGAGCAGATCGTCTTCTAATCTGAGATTGAGATGTTTTCAATGGAGTTTTAATCTCTGTGAGGCTTGGTCTATTTCTAATTTGTCCTTACTCCTAGAGTGTAGCCTTTAAGGGTCCCAGATAAAAGCCTCAAGTACTTATGAGTGCCTTCCTCTCTTGGCAGATGCTGGATTTCTTCATTCCTTCAGTCCCATGAGATTACCAAAGCCCTCTCAGCTGCTACTTTAGAATTGGCTGATATCTTGGGGGATGAGCAGCACCAGTGCTATGCTTGCATCTCTGACCTATCCTTTCTCCAGGACCCTGAAGTCTTTGCTGCTTTAAAGCTCTCCAATGCCTTTAAACAATGGCTTTTAGATACAGTTTTCTGTTGCTATTGGTGGAGTGTTGGTCTAATGCAAGCTAGTCTTCCAGAGCTCAAATTTCTACCCAGAAAAAGTCCAGTTCAAGTCTTATCTACTTTAAGAGCTTTTTCTATTTACTCTGGTCCCTGTGGTTCTCTCTGATCTGTGAACTTTCATGGAATTTTTAATTTTACTACATGAATTTTAGTACACAATTCCATTCACTGTTGTTTTCCTCCACTAGTTTATAGAGTAACAGAATTACATTACTTTCATAATATACAACATAGTAAATCTATATACATATAGGTAGTAAATGACATATACGATATTATAATTATATAATCTACAGAATTATAGGAGTATAAATTGACATCCCAGCACACTTGTAAATTCCCCAATAGACCAAGATCTAGCACTTACATTGCGTTATATTCATTGGTGGAAAACTTAGAGATCAAAAACAAAATGTAGAAGTAGACAAGCTGATTACTCTTATTCACCTGAAAGACAGAAGTAATTCACAATTCATAGTGTCCAACATAATGCCTACCTATTATATCTGTTCAATACAGAACAGTTCTACTATGTCTCTCCTTTCTTAAGAGAGAACATAAATCTCCCACTACCTTCACTTCTTTTAGATGTAGAAGCAAAAATCACAAGATCTATTGTTATTCTCTTTTTATACTATATACCCATTAAGTGCAATGAAAGAGCTAAGAATGTTGAATATCCTCCGACATCTCCCCTGCCTGGAGAAAGCGCAACTAGCTACTTCCTTTCCAATCCAGTTTAGGGAATTAGACAATTTTAGGTAAATAAAAGAGGGAGCAATTTAGCCTGGTGGTTAAAAGCATAGTCTTCATGTGCCTGGCTTATTTTACTTAGCATAATGTCCTCCAGGTTTATCCATGTTCTTGCAATTGACAGAATTTCCTTCTTTTTTAAGGTTGAGTAGTATTCCATTGAGTATATATACCACATTTTATTTATGCATTCATCTGTTGATGGACACAGGTTGCTTCCCTATCTTGGCTATTGTGAATAATGCTGCAATGAACATAGCAGGGCAGATAGCTCTTTGGCGTACTGATTTCAGGGGTTTTTTGGATATATACCCAGAAGTGGGATTGCTGGATCATATGGTAACTCTATTTTTAGTCAATTTAAAAAAATTTATTTAAGTAAAAATAAAGTAAAAATTTTAAAAGCAGCATCTTTGGAGCCAGACACAGTTGCCTTCACATTCCAGATCCACAAATTATCAATTATGTTGCTTAACATCTTCTAAATCTCCATTTCTTCATATGTAAAATAAGAATAACAGTACTACCTCATTGGGTTCTTGGGAGGATTGATGAGATAATGTATGTGAAATACTTAGAACAGGGCTGTATATTATACCCATTCAATTAGATATCAGAGTAATCATACAGCTTTCATGTTTATTTCTTGCTTCCATTCAATGAGCATGCTCTCTGTACAACATAATATCTCACAAGTATTTATGTCTTTATTCAATAACACCTGGATACAGAACAACAAGCTGAAGAATTTGCTATGGACTGCTTGTCCTGACTTCACCACAACTCATCCAGCAAGATGTGCAAATAGAGTCACACTAAAGGAAGAATCCCTAATTTCTCTGATTTTTCCTCCCACTTGCTTAAGAGAGCTGCTTGCAAAATACTCCTTCTCCATACCTCTGAAGGCCCCACGTGTTCATGAAAATACTCTGACTCCCTTTGTCAGTATACAAAGCTCATGGCTTTTCAACTGTTGGTATCCACCAAAAGCTACCAGCATTTGTGCCAGGAGGGTTACCTTTCCCTGTTCTCAAAGCTGTGAGTTGCTAGGTGCTGGAGGAGTCAGATCCATGGAGTTATCACTAGGCCAGAGACATTCTACACTCTGTGCAAAAATGAGATGACTCCGTCTCTGTCTGCACGCTACACTTCATCTTATGGGCATCAAAAATAGACCATTTGTGCCTTGCAGAAGTAGCCTCTTCAATAACTTTTGGCATCCTCTTTCTCAGAGGGTAATTCAATCACCTTGAAAAATGCTTCATTAGATAGAGCTCCATAGACCCAGTTTCTCTCATGGAACAAAATCAGCGTCTGGCTTAGAAGAAAATGTTTACACACACATGGCTTGATTGCAGCTATCCAAGAGAAATGGAGGTAGCAAGGAAAGTTGGCATATAGGGAGAGGGCAAGGAAGAAAACCAATATTTATCAAGTGCCTCCTCTATTCCTAGTCCTTTCTCCCCAGAGAGAGTACCCAGACAGAGACTTCTAATCCAGCCAAACAAACAAATAAATAACCCTTCTGTACACAACCCCTGGAGATCCTGTCCAAGACTCATCAGCCACAGTCCAATCTGGTTTAAGCTCCACCTGGCTATGTTGTGTTGTTACTACCTTCCTTTCCCTCTGACCAAAGATAACTGCTTTCTCCAGCCTTTGCCTAGCACCAAGCTGTCAAATTCCCTTTGCTTACGTGGAGAAAAAGGAAAAGGACTCCTCAGGATGGTTTCACTGGAAATCTCTACCTGCCTCTGAAGGAGGAAACACAGAATTGAACAGCTGGGCAGGGCGCTGTGCTCTGCCACTGCCCTGGGTTACCAGACCGCTCAAGGGCTGGTGAGCTAGGTCCGTTTTCTTTTCCATAATGCTAGATTAGTCCTCCCACAATAGAATGAGAGACTACAAATAAAAACAGTTCAACTGGAGTACAAAGAGGAAAATAATCAAGCAGATAATATGGGCAGTTCTGCTACAATATGCCCAAGAAGCAGACCTTCACCGCCCCACGGAGACAGAACCTTGGACTCTCCCAGGGTGGGTGGTGGACGGCAGGTCCTGCCAGAACCTAGTTCAGAGGCAGGGCCTTCTCACCAAAAGCAGACTCAGTTAAGGACAGTCTGGAGAGAGTGTTTGGAGAGATCTCTTAAGAAGTCAGAGAGCCTGACAAAAAGGCAAAAAATGAACTTTTTTTCTTTCTCTCGGCTCCGTTTCCTTTTATGTGATTCTCTTAGTGAACTTGGCCTCCAGGATTTTACCATTATGTAAAAACAAGCTAGAAACATTTTCATACTTTAGGGCATCACTGTAAGACAAGATAAAACATAAGAAATATGTTTCTTTAAAAAAAAAGCCTTCAATTGGACTTCTTAAATAAAACCTCTTTATTATCTTTTCATTCATGAAATTAAACCTTTCAGCAAGAGTGGCACTTGCTAAGGAGGTGACCATTCTGCCATAGTTTTCTGTGTCTTACAAATCGTTTCAGTAGGCCTGGTGCAGTGGCTCATGCCTGTAATCCTAGCACTCTGGAAGGCCAAGGAGGGAGGATTGCTTGAGCTCAGGAGTTCAAGACCAGCCTGAGCAAGAGTGAGATGCCGTCTCTACTAAAAATAGAAAAAATTAGCTGGGCATGGTGGCAAGCACTTTTAGTCCCAGTTACTTGGGAGGCTGAGGCAGGAGGATCACTTGAGCCCAGGAGTTTGAGGTTGCTGTGAGCTAGGCTGATGCCATGGCACTCTAGCCTGGGCAACAGAGTGAGACTCTGTCTCAAAAACAAACAAACAAACAAACAAACAAAAACATAAAGGACAAATTGGCACAGTAGCTCTTCGATAGTAAAGGTATTCAAAACGCCAGAATTCTGAACCAGTGATCAGAGACTGCTGAAGGCCACCTGAATGTCTTTGTTTCTATCAGCAGCATCAGGGAATAGTCTTATTTGGACTTACCCCGTGAAGCTACATTTGGAAGTTGCAACAGTCCATTGGGATCACCAGGAAACCATTCAGTAATTCTATTGCATATGAATTTGTATCCAATCCAGGCAAAGTAAGATTTTATGCTTAGTTTTATGACACTGTATCAAATAATACAATGTAATTTTTAGTAAATGTATCAAGTACTTTGGCATAAGAAATGGTCTGAATAAAAGTATATATGTATACATTTTAACATATATGATAGCACATTGTACACACAATTCTCATAATGGGTAAACTGTATCTCTGTGTGTGTGTGTGTGTGTGTGTGTGTGTTTCATACACACACACACACATGCACACTTATGTTTGCATACACAGTCTCTGTAAGGACACATGAGAAATGTGGAAACAGGATATATGAGAGATAAAAGAAGATAGGCTCCCTTTTAACTGCACACCTTTTGTAAGTTTTTGAATCATACTGCACCCATGTGATTACCCATTAAAAAATAAATCAGTATAATTTAACATAAAAATTTAAAAATCAAATGATGCCAGTTGACTTAAAAGTAAAATGATCTTCTAAAAGTTTCTAACCATGAAGATGCAGGAGCCAGGTCCTGAGGTGGGTGGAAGATTGAGCAGGGGGTGGTCCAAGGGGGAGGCGCAGCACAGGGGACGCCCCTGAATGCGATGGTCGGTGAGTCACTCACTCAACAGAACGCTGACTCTGCACCAAGCATCTTACACGCTAGCAACAGGTGAGGTATGGAGAATGTCCTAGAAAAGTTCACAGAGAAGTGGAGGATTCAGAGGCTCAAATGTAGAAAATAAAATGCAACCGGATGGGGGGGCAAGATGCAGGAATGTAGTGTGATATGTTCTCATTTGAGTAGCTAAACCTCTCACGATGTTTATTTGCTGCAGAACAAATTCCTATTTTTACCCTGTGGGCACCAAACAAAGGTATTATTTTTGCAAAATTTTTCAATTATTAGTGTGACAAAACACTAACAATTCCCACAGCTACTGAAGCTTTGCAGATGGTCTCAGAAGCCTTAGCCCAGGAACATCTGAGAGGGCATCAATTTTTAATCCTAAAGGCCAAGGGTTTCAATTCTAATTCGGCTACTTTCTTGATGGGCAAATTACCTGACATCTAGGAGTCTCAGTTTCCCAATCTGAAAAATGGGAGTAAAAATCCTGGCATTGCAGATTTGCTATAAGGATTATGGGGAGGAGGGAGAGTGTCTTGTTGCCGTGCTAGCACACAGAAGGAGCTCAGTGAATGGTGGCTGTTATCACACTGGTGATTATTAATAATAACAGCCATGGAAGATGATAAATATTGGAGAGTGATCTCTAACTCACCTAGAAGGGAAAAGATAAGCTCATAAAGAATAAACATAAATCAGAACAAATAGCTAAATATCTGCTATATTTAGGAGTATAAATGTGTCTCCTCTTGGTTTATGAGGTCCACGATTATCTCTGTCAGCTGAGATATTCAGATAAATGCACTATATTAGAGAGCAGGACTCTTCTATGGAAATCAATCAATAAAATAAAGAATTCACAAATGACAGCAGCCTGAGGATTGTGTTATTTGATCTGTTTATCTATTTGTCTCTATGCCATCTGTCAGAGCCATACCTGAGGGTAGGCACCAGGGCTTTACTCAACTCCAGGGGAGTCAAGATTTAGGGATGGAAGAGCCAGGCCAGCCTCAGGCTGAAGGGGCAGCACATGTGGGTGGGTGTGGACCAGTCTGGGTGGTGCAGGTGGACACATGCTGCTTCTTCCTCCCTGCCCCCAGTGACCACAGCAGCCAGTGTGGAGCAAGGGACAAAACCCATAACAGGACCAGACCCTTCCATTAGCAGCTTTTCTGTAAACTTCTATCGTTTGTCCTCTCATATCTCATCTCCTGCGAGTCACACAAGAATCAGTGCTCTTCTCCAATCTTAAAAAGACATTCAGGAAAACAGAAGACTCTGACTGTCTCAAAATGAGGTGATCATTAATTTAGAACTTTCTTATCCTATTTATTTGCAGTCTCCTAGGCGAGATGAGTAATGCTTTAAACAAATTATATCATGCAGATTGGACAATTGGAGAGTTATTATTGGCAATAATAAATATGCCTGCATTTTTATAAAACAATTATTGATTGTCTGGAAGAGTTTAGAGCTCAAGGTAAGTCTACCGTTAAATAGTCATTTAAAAATTTCAAAAGATTCATTATTGCTCCTTAAAAATATATTATGGAATAAATGGGGTTACATTTTCTACATTATAAAATGAAAGGTCTAAAGATGGTAGATTCTCAATAAGTCTACACCGTGATTAAAAAGAAAATGAATATCATAAAAGAAAATATTGGCTAAGATGAAATGAGAAAAACGGCAAGCTGGTTTTAAAATTCAGTAATGTTTTAGTAATTCAAACATCTAATCCTTATTAATATTTAGCTGTCAGATAAAAGTGGGGTTTTAAACCTCTATAATTTGAATGATGATTGTATGTACACAGACATCTCCTTGCCTTCATGCCTCTGCCTGGCTCCTCAGTTCTGGGTCTTTTCTGGGCCTGAGCTTTTATCCTTCAACCAAGCCTCACTGTGTCACACTGTGCCAGGCAGATTCACTCCCCAAGGGTCATGAATTGCCTGCCACAAGCCCAGCCCTGACCGTAGCATAGCCCAGGCTTCCTGTACTGGCTTCCCTCTGGCCCAGCCATGCAGAACTGCTGGCCTCTCCCGCCTTCTCCAAAGATACCTGAGACATTCCACTTAGCACCCAGAGTGCCTTTCTAGACTCTCCCATGCTTATTCAAAGGACTCAAAGGAAGAACTCTAATCCCACTTTCTCTAAGATCCCAGGTATGTAATACCTGTCCAGCTCACTTGGCATGTACACCTGGCTTTCTGAAGCTTCTAGAGAGCATGGCTCAGGCTTGTGTTCCTTTGCATGCTGCCCCTTGCATATATGAAAGCATGTTGCTGATAAACAGTTGGGCCTACAAGAATATTTTTATAATAGCAGATACATAACTATAATTCTTTCTTCCTTGGCTCGTGTCTGCGATCTGTCTGGGCTCTTACTAATCTTACGTACTACCCCAAATATGTCTTCTTGCTCAGTGATGTGACTGCACTAATCATTGCTCTTTGGTCATTGAGTGCTATGTGTAAATCCCTGTAATACACTAACACTTTCCTCAAAGCATCTCATTGAGATGGAGTGAGGATCATTGTTTTCATTCACAATTTACCAATGAGAATTCAAAATCAAATTCGTAGAACTCAAAATCTGTGTTCTTTCCACTACACAGGTAGAGCTGTCTACTCTAGCTCTTCTCAAATACCCCATACCCTCCTGCTCTATGCATAATGCTCAAAGAGTTTTCAGCTAAAAAAAAAAGAAAAAAAAAGTCCTGTCCATAGGATTCCACGTGGCAGACTCAGCAAGCAGCAATAGCCTCATGTTGTGTGAGGGTTATCTTTCAGGTGAGGTTCGTTGTTTGGAGAGACTGAGAGACTGAGATCCAGAAAAACAGATGAAGACACCAAGGGTCAGATTCCAGAATGTTCTGAGTGAAGCAAGGGCTTAGGGATATGCGGTTTTTTGCCTCCACGTTGGCCTAGAGCGGTGGTTGTCCATTGGGGGCACTTTTGCCCCTCAGGGACATTTGGAAATGTCTGGAGACAGTTTGGTTGTCACAGCTGAGGATGGGGCCATTGCTGGGGGCATATCATAGGTAGAAGCCAGGGATGTTACTGAACCTGCTGTTATGTAATGCCCAGCCCCAAATGTCAATAGTTCTGAGTTGAGAAACCTTGGCCTAAAGGGAAGAAAGTATTAACACTCCTGCTCTGAAGCAGCCCCAGCCACCCCTGTGGTTGGCACTGTGGGTATTGAAAGGGTCATTTTCTTCTTTCCGCTTTGAGTGATGTCCTCCTGTGGCTTGGAGTCTGAGTGTTCAAGTTAAGGGGAGGCATTAAGGCCATGCCTGGCACCTGTGCCACCTTGCGAATGGGGTTTGGCAGTGTCTCTTACAGGACCCCTCTTGAGATTTCAGGACCAAGCCCAACAGTTGACATCTCCCAGAGGGGTTCCACGGAACACGTGGCATTGTCATCTAAAGCCCTTTCATATCATTTATGCTACTCCCAACTTCCTTCTCTTTCTTCTCCATGCCACACAACCTCTCTTCATTCTTTGCTCACCAGCCTGTTCTGAATGCTCTCTGGCCCACCTTCTGCCTTTGCCTTCCATTACATACCCTTCCCAGCATGTGCCAGCTCTCACCCTCTGCTCCTTTCATGGTCAGTTTAGGATTAACCTCACTTAGGAAGAGAGACAGCAAGAAAAGGAACTTCTCAGTCACAGATCATCTCAGATGCCTGAACAGCACTTGCTTATGCCACTAGACTTACAGCAGTCACCTCATTGGTGCAATGTTGGGTTGGGCACAGGGTGCCTATGAGCATTCACTGCTAGAATCCGTTTTACTGGGAGAATTCCCTGAGACGTTTCTCCCATGTAAGGCCTCAGGCTTGTTCTTAAATCCCCCATATCACTCATGATCCTAACTCCAGAATCGATACTGTTGTTAAATTAGTGGAAAATAACACATTATAAACCAAATATCATTATTTGGTATATTTATCATGATATATTCACTAAATATAGTCTGAGTAAAAGAACACTTTAACCTTGAGAATGTGAGGAAAAACAATGCCCTTGGTTTGGCAATTGTTAGGAGAGAATTTACCCTGTGTGTGATATGACTCTATATCAAAAAATAAACTAAGACTTCAAAATCCCAGAGAACAGAACGTTAAATAATGTGTTGAGATGGTAACTTAAAAAGATATCTGGAGCCTATGCAAACCCAGAGTCAGAAATTATATATCTCTTTTCCTCCCTCATAAAACATACTCTACAATAGAATATTTCACCTTTCATCTAAAAACATCTCTCTTCTCCTTGCCTCTGTCTCATAAATAACAGTGGTGAAGGAGAAAAATTAAGTTGGCACCCGTATTGTCTGAGATGTGTTTCAGAGGACAATTACTTTCTATAGCAGTTTTCAGATCAAAATGGTATCATGTTTTCTCATGAATTAGGTCAAGAAGGCTATGTCACAACTCGAATAACATTGTAAGACAAAATGTTGTTTCATGCCACATGCAGCCTGTAAGCTGATCATCTCAGAACTTTTGAAATACCAGGAGCAGATAAAACGTTAATACATCAAGGATAGTCCACTATTCAGATCACGGGGAATCGGGGAGGGGGAAGCACATCTTTTTGTGGTCCGTGACTCTCAGAATCACATAGTGCCTCACGGGGTTCCATTCACCTCACAACCCTTCAAGAACTGGCAGGAGGCGCACAGTTAATCCACATGTGTATGACACAGAGGGAGACCGGATTGGAAAAGGCTGCACCATCTATGAAGATGAAATGTGTTTTAAAAAAGGAAACTTAGTGAAATTAAACTCAATTAACATTGAGCAAATGCCTCCTACCTGGCTGACCCAGAATACACTTAAGGATCTTACTATAACACAGAGGAGACAGACAGGTAAGCTAATATTCACTATTCAGTTTAAAAAGCTACAAATTGAGTTAGCACAGAGCAGAAAGTGAGATTCTCTGGTGAGAGATGGAGAGGGTTGAGATGGTTTGCCAAGAAGGTCATCCTTGAACTTGGGTTTTCAAGAATGAACAGGAGTTCTCTGGCTAAACAAGGTAGGAGGGATACTCTAGGAAGAGGGAACATTTATTCCTCCATATGACACAATGTCTCTATAGCAGGGTGCATAGGAGAAATCTAGGCTAAGATTTAAAAATGCCAAAGGGTGACAGCCCAGGGATCCCAAGAGGTCAGTTGAATAAGTCGATTGGCCCAAGAGAAGAGGAGCAGCAAGGAGAAAGTTTTGGGGCTGTGCCTAGAGAAAGCCAGCATATATGTGAGTGGCTTCTGGGCCAAGGCTGGGCCTGATGGTGTGTTCTGACCTCTGAGCTCTGAGAACAGAGAGTGCTGCCCAAGTAGGTTGCAGGAGCAAAGTAGATGAGTTTTGAAGCATGGTGCTTAAGCACTATGAATGACACCAAATAGTGACACCAAATGTAGGAGAGTGATCAATTCAAATCACAGCTCCCCTTTGGCCCTGAGAAATTTAGTTCATGAGGGAACGACAAGTTAGAACGGCACTAGTAGAAACTGAGATGTTCGGCAGGAGATGGCAGGTGCCCAGTGGATATGGAAATGCCCAGCAGGTGTCTAGCAGGAAATAGTAGAAGCTGGGCCAACATGCAGTGCCCAGAGGATATTGACAGAAGAGCAGAGGCAGTCTAGCGCAAGTAAGCCTGCTTGGCAACTCACTGTAACTCCCAAAGTAGGAGTAAGACCTTTTAAGAGCTCTGCAGATTCTTCATGCAGGATTTTGAACATGATCCAGTGGCATTAGAGTTCATGTTGTTAATGGGATCCTGTTGGCACCTACGAGCTAGTAAGGACTAGGACAACTGGAGTTATGTATTTATTAAAGAGTAAAATGGAGCAATGTGACATTGGCTTGGCAGTTGGGTAGCAAGAGAATTGTTATCAGAGGTTGGAAAGATGGCAGTCTATGTTATGTAGAAACAAAACACCTGGTCAAACTTTTTCATACAGTGAATTGGGAGGCAGACATGCCTACTTAGTCTACAGCTCTGAGAAGAGGTTGAAAAACAGAGGGTTAGAGATAAGTGTTGGTTGATTTGGAAAGAATTAGCTGATTTGCAAGCTAAAATGAGAGGATAGAGAGGGAGCAAATATATGAGACTTTGCATGTTTGAAAAGCTCACAGTTTTAAGACTCCAAACACTAAGAAATGAGAATTAAAAAAAAAAAAAAAAGGAATTCTGAGTGACGAACATTTAAAGCCTCTTTCAATTGATTAAAGAGAATCAATGCAAAGATTATATTAAGGCTGTACCTTTCCAGCCATGGTTTGGGACAGCATTAGGTGGTCAGCATTAGGTTGAAATAGAAAGGGGCGGGGAGGAGAAGATGAAATGAAACAAATCAGTGTCGAGTGTTCTGTCTAGTAATTCTTAAGTGTGCTTACAGGCACCTGGAATTGACTAGAAGCAAATTGATCAGAAGACTACCAAGTTTTGAAGAAACTTCATTGCTAAAAAGAAAATAAAAAGCCTTTGGCTATTCCAGTGGTACAATAACTCCTGAGCCCTCCAGTTTGCACAGCAGGAAGAAGGTTGTAAATGCTGTGCAGCCCCCCAGGAGGGCACGTGCCCCACCAACTACAGATGTGGCCAAGGAAGATATGCAAAAGGAAGAAGAAGAAAACTCCTAGAGGACAGAGTCAGGGGCAAAGGAGAATAATGAATGGGAGCATCCCCTGGAGAGCAATACCAGGGCCTAAAGGAGAAAATTCACTCACTGTGGGAGTAGGGACCTTCAGCATGCTTGTTGTTCCATAGCTGCTGTGGACCAGTAACTGAGCTGTGTCTGGAATCCTTCCTTTTCCCAAACGGGAGTCTGTCCCGATGTTATCCTGTCTCTGCTCTATCACAACACATTGGATGTAGGTGTGGGAAGGATGTTCTATCCTGTTGGGTTATAAGTTGCTGAGCCAAGAGGGGCTGCATTCGAACCTGTTGGAGAGGACCACAGACCACTCAGAAATCATGGGCTTTGACCCAGGTACAGTGACAGACAGGACTTGGGGTCAGCCCCTGTGGGGAAGGGAATGAACTGTGCTGTGTGAGGACATGGGGGTGGGGTGGGGATATGGATATTTAGTGACCAGAGGGGCAGATGGTGGCAAGGATATCCTTCTGGTTGCCACAAGTTTGTGGGTGGAGTTTTGGCTAAGAGGAAGCTTCCCAGCCAGAACTACATTTCCCAGCCCCCTTGCATCAAAAGCGGGACCACGTGACCAGTTCTGGCCAACAGAATTGTGTCCAGAAGTGAGGTGTGTCCCTTCTGGTCTGGGGCAGTTTAAGTATTCAGGGTGCCTTCCTTCCCACGTTCTTTTCCCATTATATGGGCATGTGGAGGCCAGACACTGGCAAGACACGACAGAAGGAGCCTAGATCCCACAGCAACCAATTCAAAGAGGGCCACCTAGAAAAGGTATTCAGGAATAGCTACATTGGACAATGAGAAAAAAATTCCATCACATTAAGTTACTGTGATTTTGTTGTTGTTTTTTAGAGCAGCTGTTGTTAATTAGCGAAACTAATACAACCAGCATAGCTGAGTGCAGGGGGTAAGAAATATCACACTGCAGTGAAGAAAGTTGTCTGATACTATTAAAACATAAGATGAACAGAGAGAAGAGGCAGAAGTTGAGGCGGGAGACATAAGCAAAAAATAGGTAAGTGTTTTTCAAAGGATGGCTCATGAGCTACCTGTATTAGAATCACTTGGGAGTCTAATTAAAAATGCAGGGGCTCTACCCCTGATCCACAGAACCAGAATCTCTTAAGAAAGAAACCACAAAGACACATTTTAAACAAGAACACAAGGGATTCAAACGCATACGATAAGTTGAGAGCTACCTGGCTGGATGGTGAAGGACCTTGTGTATCGTTTTAAGATTCCTTTATTTTATTTTCCCACACAGGTAATAGGGGACTGGTGAAAGGTGATGCTTAGGGAAGAAACATGATCATATCTCAGAAGGGGGTGAACTTTGCCTCCTCACAAGGGCAAAGAATTTGTCTTTTCTGGTTGCTACTGTATCCTTAGTGCCTAAGAAAGTACATGAGATTTTGTAAGTACTCAATAAATATTTATGGAATAGATGAATCAAGTTTGAATTTTAAAATGAGAATCGACAAGGAGTTGTGGCTTATGAATTAGAGGGGAAGATAATGGCTGCTGAGTGACCTGTGAGGAGGCTTTTAAAATTGCTCAGGTGTGAGATGATATATCTTTAAGCTAAGACAATGGCAGTGAGAATAGAAAAGAGAGGATGACTTTGAAATCCACTTAGAAGGATAAGTTGGGGTGACTTAGTGAGTGATTCAAGTAAGTGGATGAGGGAAAAGAAAGAGTCTAAGAAGACTCTAATTTTCTTCTTGTCTAATGATGATGGTGTTATTCAAAAAGATTTAGAACTCAAATCAGTTTTCAGAAGATGATAAATTCAGTATTAGCTATGCTGAGATTGAAGTTCTGCTAAAACATCAAGTTATTTCGTACATGCTTGGCTGTATATTTTAAGACACATGAAAAAGAACTGGGCTATAGATACAGATTTGGGAATCTACTATTCATTCCTTCCTTCATTGATTCATTCATTAAACAAACATTTACTGAGTGTCTACCTCAGGAGACACTAGAGAAGAGGTCGGCCCTACAAAGTTGCCTTCAAAAGTCTTAGAGTTTCATGAAAGGACTAAAGAGCAGTAAGAATCCTGAAAAAGACACGCCCAGGGAAATCAGAAAGGGCCACCCAACCTCACTGGGAGTTTGAGAGAAAGTTTCGTGGCAGATGCCTGAAAAGCAATTGCACTCTAAGCAGAAGCAGCCGTGTGGACAGAAGCAGCAGATTCAGGGAGACAGAAGCCAGATTGCAATGGGTTGAGAAGTGAATAAGGGCTTAGGAAACAAGGAGAGGGAGTTTAAGACAAGTTCTTTCATGAAATTTTGATGACAAGGTCCAAAGAAGAGAAATAAGTCAATAGGTAGAGGGAACATTAAAGAGGTCCAAAAATTCTATTTAGAAAAAGAGAGTCGAGTATGTTTTTTTCAGAGAAGGGTAGGAAAGGTTGAAGTTATAAGACAGAGAGAGGATAAAATTGATGAAGCAAGATCACAGAGCAAACAGGACAGGATGGGGTAAATTCACGTGATATAATGAGCTGCAGACAGGAGATGAAAGGTCTCTTCCACTGTTCACGGTGGGAAGGGAGTGTGCAGATGGGGATGGTGTCTGCAGGTGGGAGAGGGGAATTTGAAGCAGGCACTGCTTGATGAGTGCGTGGCTGGCACTGTTAGGGGTTTCGGAGACAGAGGAGTGCACAAGCCAGCATGGAGTATGGGTTTAAATGACAAGAGGGAAAAGAAAAGATAGAGTGAGCAGTAATTTTTAAAAAGAAGCTAAAACCAATCAATGCATCATGCCAGAAAACATGCATTATGCCCGGGGATAATATTTATTTTTATAAAGATATATTTGTCCCCAAATCATGAGAACTCTGTAACATCCTAGTAGACCGTAGGTGTCTTTGCAACCCTGTGCCTAGCAGAGTGCCTGACCCACAGCAGGCACTCAAAAAAATGACTGCTGTATGATTCCCGGGCCCAGTCTAGAACACCTTTATCTATTCCTAACAGTCATAAATTTTTATTACAATGAAACTAATATGATAATTAATTCTAACTACTAACAAGTAAAAGTAATAGCCAACCATGTCAGTAAAATAGCTTCTCATAAGAGCCCTGGACCACTGAAGATGATAAACATTACATTCAGAAAACCTACACATGCTTCAGTATAATGGGGAAAAAATAGGCTAGAATTCATGACACTACTTTGGTTTGCTCAGAGTGCTTTGTAGGCCTTTTTATATTCAGACAAGATTCCTTTGGATTTAGAGTAAGATTTAAATAATCTCCTAAAACAACATATGCTCAACTCATAACTGTTACCAAACATATGTTCAGAATGGATAAGCCAGTAGTAGCTGTGATTTATGCAAGAAGAGAAGGCAGCATGCGTATCTATCTTATTCCTGTTCTCGGATTCCCTGCAGATCCAGTATGAAAATAGTCATGGAAATGTTATTATTCTTCAGATAAAATTTCATTCTTCAGATAAACATGAGGAATGGAATAGGAATGGAGTTGGATCAATGATTTCATTGTTACCACCATACCCATCACTGCCACCAGCAGCATCACTGTCTTTAGCAACAGCAGCTTCAAAAAGAGTACGCACCTCTGCACAGAGCAAGGTGCTGTCCCAGCACTCACAGCCACAGTTCATGCACGTGGAAAGCTTATCAAGGTCAAGTGACACAACTGGAGGCAGAAAGGACATAAACTTGTTGACTAGATGTAGCTGCCTCTCCAGCCGTGTTTCCTGAACCAATTCAAAATTCAGACCAGTGGTTCTCAACGCTCGCCACATATTAGGATCCCATGGGAAACTTTAAAAAATAGGGTTGTATAGTCCCTACCTCCAGTTAACTGTATCAGAGTCTGGAAGGGAGAATGTGTTATGGGATACAGACATCTTTTAAAGCTTCTTATATTTTTATTATTAAATTTTTATTTTGAGAAAATTATAGATTTACATGCAGCTGTATAAATAATAAAGAGAGATCTTGTGTACCCTTTGCACCATTTCTCCTGGAAGTAACATCTTGCAAAAGTGTAGCACAATATCACAACAGAATATTGACATTGATGCAGTCAGTCAAGATACAAAACAGTTTGATTACTGCAAGGACCCCTCCTGTTACTCTGTTATAACCACACCCTCATCCTTCCCACCCCCACCTCTTTAGTAATCCCTGGTAACCACTAATCTAGTCTCCATTTTTATAATTTTGTCATTTTGAGATTGTTGTATAAATGGAACCATATAGTATGTGACCATTTAGGATTAGGTTTTTAAATTCAGCATAATTCTCCTGAGATTGATCCATATTGTTGTGTTTAACAACATTTTGTTCCTTTTATTGATAAATAGTGTTCCACATTTTGTTTAACTGTTCACTTGCTGAAGGACATTTGTGTTGTTTCATGTTTTAGGCTATGATGAATAAAGCTGTTGTGAACAGTTTTGTAAAGGGTTTTGTGTCAAAATAAGTTGTCGTTTCATTGAGACAAATTCCTAAGAGAGCATTTGCTGGGTCAGACGGTAATTAAATGTTTCATTTTAAAAGAAATTACCAAGCCCTGAGATTCTTTCTTCTCCTTGGTTTAAAGCTTTCTGCTGCATTTTGAAAGTCCTTAAATGACTCTTTCATTTTGTTAAGCCCTATTATACCCTTTCTTATGTTGTCTAGTTCTCTAGTGAATTTTTCATTTTTTTTCATTGACATCCTGAAATATTTTTTTGGCTTCTTTTTGATGGTTTTCAACTTTCTCTTCAAATCCATTCACCTTATTTGCCACCCATATTCTGAATTCCATTTCTGTCATTTTGGCAGTTTCCTTGTGGGTGAGGTCCACTACTGTGGCTCCATTGTGTTCTTTTGGGGGTGTTGAACTATTTTTTTTTTATGTGCCAGGATTCTTTTGCTGACCAAGGAGAAGAAACAATCTCAGACCTTGAAGACAAGGCTCTCAAATAACCCAGTCATTCAAAGAGGCAGAGAAGAGTATTAAAAAGTCTGAGCAATCACTGAGAAAGATATAGGACTACGTGAAGAGAACTAACATTTGAATTATAGGTATCACTGAGGGAGAAGAAGAAAGAACTAAAGGCATGGAAAATATATTGAGGAAATTATTGAGTAAAGCTTCTCTGGTATTGCCAGAAATTCAGACATACAGATACAAGATGGACATCAAACACCAGGAAGATTCATAGCAAATAGGTCATCTCCAAGACACATAGTAATCAACTTGACCAAAGTCAAAATGAAGGAGAAAATTCTGCAAGCAGCAAGATGAAAGAACCAAATAAACCATAAAGGAAAACCTATCAGACTAACTGCAGACTTCTCAGCAGAAACTTTACAAGCCAGAAGGGACTGGGGCCCAAAACTAACCAATTTAAACAGAGCAAGTGCCAGCCTAGATTTTGTATCCTGCAAAGCTACGTTTCACAATCGGTGGAGAAATTAAGTCTTTTCCAGACAAGCAAACACTGAGGGAATTTGCCAGGACCAGACCTGCCCTGCACGAAATACTCAGGACAGCACTATACACAAATCAGCATGACGGATACTCACCAGAGTAAATTCATCTAAAAAAGCCCCCCACAAACTCACAATTCCTATAAAACAACAGAACAAGAGGTAAAACAAAGCAATAAGGGACCACCCAACAGAATGAACAGACCAATATCCCACATATCAATGCTATCAATCAATGTTAGTGAACTGAATGCACCTCTCAAAAGACATAGGCTGGCTGAACAGATGAGAAAACACAACTCAAGTATCTGCTGTCTGCAGGAAATACATCTATATCACAAAGGTGCACATAGACTCAATGTGAAAGGATGGAAAAAAATATTCCATGCAAATGGGAATCAAAAGAGAGCAGTAGCAGCTATTCGCATATCAGATAAAATTGACTTTCAGCCAACAAATGTAAAGAAAGACAAAGAGGGTCATTATATAATGGTAAAGGGATCAATCCAACAAGAAGACATAACAATCCTAAATATATGTGCATCTAACACAGAAGCTCCCAGATACATAAAGCAAATTATACTAGAGATAAGCAAAGAGATAAATAGCACCATCATAATCGCAGGGGACCTCAATACCCCATTGTCAGAGCTTGACAAATCATCAAAGCAAAAAATAAATAAACAATGGACTTAAACCACACTCTAAATCAAATGAACATAACAGACATTTACAGAACATTGTACCCAAAATGTACAGAATACACATTCTTCTCAGCAGCATGTGGGACATTCTCCAAGATTGATCATATCATAAGCCATAAAACAGGTCTTGACAAATTAAAAAAAATCAAAATCATACCGTGTACCTTCTCAGACGACAGTGGAATAAAATTAAAAATCAATTACAAGAGAAACACTCAAGAAAAATAAACAAAAACAAGAGAGAACCACTCAAACCTACACAAAGTCATGAAAATTAAACCACCTCCTACTGGATGATTACTGAGTCAAGAATGACATTAAGATGGAAATCAAAAAATTCTTTGAACTAAATTACAAAGGGGACACAAGCTATGAAAATCTTTGGGACACAGCAAAAGCATCCCTCAGGGGAAAATTCATAGCCTTAAATGCCTACATCAAAAAGATAGAAAGATCACAAATTAACAACCTATTGTTATACCTCAAGGAACTAGAAAAAAAGAACAAACCAAACCTAAAGCCAGCAGAAGAAAAGAAATAATGAAGATCAGAGCAAAACTAAATGAATTGAGAACAAAAAAAAAAAATGCAAAGCATTAATGAAGCTAAAAATTGGTTCTTTAAAAAGATAAACAAGGCCGGGGGTGGTGGCGGCTCATGCCTGTAATCCTAGCACTCTGGGAGGCCGAGGTGGGTGAATGGTTCGAGCTCAGGAGTTCAAGACCAGCATGAGCAAGAGCAAGACCCCGTCTCTACTAAAAATAGAAAGAAATTAGCAGGACAACTAAAAATATAGTCTGTATAAAAATATGTCTGTAGTCCCAGCTACTTGGGAGGCTGAGGCAGAAGGATTGCTTAAACCCAGGAGTTTGAGGTTGCTGTGAGCTAGGCTGACACCATGGCACTCTAGCCTGGGCAACAGAGTGAGACTCAGTCTCAAAAAAAAAAAAAAAAGATAAATAACATCAACAGACCTCTTGCTAGACTAACCAAGAACAAAAGAAAAAGGACCCAAATATGCTCAATCAGAAATGAAAATGTTGACATTACAACTGATACAGCAGAAATACAAACATCATCCATGAATACTATGTCAATCTCTATATGCATAAAGAAGAGAATGTAGAGGAAATAGTCAAGTTCCTGGAAACACATGGCCTCCCAAGATTCAACCAGGAAGAAACAGAACTCCTGAACAGACTAATAACAAACAGTGGGATTGAAATAGTAATTTAAAAAACCCTCCCAACAACAACAACAACAACAAAGCCCTGGACCAGATGGATTAACTGTTGAATTCTATCAGACCTGCAAAGAAGACCTGGCACCCATAACACAGAAATTATTCCATAATATTGAGAAGGAGGAAATCTTTACCAACTCATTCTACAAAGCCAGTATCACCTTGATACCAAAGCCAGGAAAGAACACAACAAAAAAAGAAAACTACAGATCAATATTCCTTATAAATATAGATGCAAAAATCCTCAACAAAATACTAACAACCAGAATTCAACAGCACATCAAAAAAATAATCCACCAGGACCAAGTGGACTTCATCCCAGGGATGCAAGGATGGTTCAACATATGTAAATCAATAAATGTGATTCACCACATAAACAGAAGCAAAAACAAAGACCATATGATCTTCTCAATAGATGCAGGAAAAACATTTGACAAAAAATCCAGCACCCTTCCATGATAAAAATGCTCAACAAACTAGGCATGGGAGGAACATATCTCAGAATAATAAATGCCATATATGAAAAATCCACAGCCAACATCGTACTAAATGGGAACAAGTTGAAAGCATTCCTCCTAAGAACTGGAACAAGACAAGGAGGCCCACTGTCATGACTTCTATACAATATAGTGCTGGAAGTCCTATCCAGAGCAATCAGACCAGAGAAGAATATTAAGAGTGTCCAAATCAAGAAAGAAGATTTCAAACTATCACTCTTTGGTGACGATATGATCTTATATCTAGGAAACCCCACAGATTCCACCAAGAGTCTCCTGGAATTGATAAATAAATTCAGCAAAGTCTCAGGATACAAAATCAGTGTACAGAAATCAGTAGCATTTCTATATACCAATAACAGTCAAGCTGAGAGTGAAATCAAAGACTCAATACCATTCACAATAGCTACAAAGAAAATAAAATACCTAAGAATATACCTAACCAAGAAAGTGAAAGATCTCTATAAGGAGGACTACAAAATTTTGAGGAAAGAAATTACAGAGGATACAAACAAATGAAAAACATAGCATGCCCATTGATAAGTAGAATAAACATTGTTAAAATGTCTACACTACTCAAAGTGATCTGCAAATTCAATACAATTCCCAACAAATTACCAATATCATACTTCACAGAACTAGAAAAAATAATTCTACACATTGTTTGGAACAGTAAAAGGGTCCAAATAGCTAAAGCAATCATAAGCAAAAAGAACAAATCTAGAGGCATCACATTACCAGACTTCAAACTGTACTACAAGTCCATAGTAACCAAAATAACGTGGTATTGGTACAAAAATACAGGCATAGACCAATGGAACAGAACAGAGAACCCAGATATAAAACCATCTACGTACAATTAACTGATCTTTGAGAAAGCAAACAACAATGTACACTGGGAAAGAAGCCTTAGTCAATAAATGGTGCTGGGAAAATTGGATAGCTACATGCAGAACAATGAAACAGGACCCCTGTCTCTCACCACTCATAAAAATTAATTCAAGAGGGATAAAAGACCTATAGCTAAGGAATGAAACCACAAGAATTCTAGAGGAAAATGCAGGTAAAACTCTTCTAGAAATCGGCCTTGGCAAAGAATTTACGAAAAAAGATCCCAGTGGCAATCATGGCTACAACAAAAATTAATAAATGGGATTTGATTAAATTAAAACCTTCTCCACAGCAAAGGAAACAATCAACAGAGCAAACAGAAAATCTACAGAATGGGAGCAAATATTCATAAGCTACACATCTGATAAAGGGCTAATAACTAGAATCTACAAAGAACTCAAGAAAATCAGCAAGACAAAAACAAACAACCCCATTAAAAAGTGGGCAAAAGACATGAAAAGAAGCTTCTCAAAAGAAGAAAGACAAACGGCCAATGAGCATATTAAAAAACGCTCAATATCACTAATCATTAGAGAAATGCAAATTAAAACCACAACGAAATATCACCTTATCCCAGTTAGAATGGTATTTATCAAAAAGTCCAAAAACAATAAATTCTGGCATGGATGCAGACAGAAAGGAATGCTTATATACTATTGGTAGGACTGCAAATTAGTACCACCTCTATAGAAAACAGTATGGAAATTCCTCAAAGAACTAAAAGTAGGCCTACCATTCAATCCAGCAATCCCACTATTGGATATTTACCCAAAGAACAAAAAGACTTTTCATCGAAAAGACACCTACACTCAAATATTTATTGCAGCACAATTTCACAATTGCAAAGATATGGAATCAACCCACGTGCCCATCAATTCATGAGTGGATTAATAAAATGTGGCATATGTATACCATGGAGTACTTCTCAGCCATAAAAAAAGATGAATTAATACAACAATCTGGATGGAACTGGAGACAATTCTCCTAAGTGAAGTGTCTCGAGAATGGAAAAACAAACATTGTGTGTACTCACTGTTCAGTTGGAACTAAATGATGAGCATATATGTTCACAGAGGGAAGTAAATCTCAGTGGAAATCAAGGGGGGGGGAGGGGGAGGAGGAGAAGGGGAAAAACCTACCTAACAGGTATTATGAACACTATTCGCATGATGGCCACACCTTTAGCCAGGACTCAAGCATTACAAAAGTGATCCGTGTAACCTAAAATGTTTGTACCCCCTTAATATTTTGAAATTAAGAAAAAGAAACTGCCAAATTGTTTTTCAGAGTGGCTGTATCGTTTTACATTCCCCTGAGCAATGTGTGAATGATCCAGTTTCTCTGCATCCTTCCCAGCATTTGTTGTTGTCACTATATTTTATTTTAACTATTCTGTATCTCATTGTAGTTTAAATTTGCATGTACCTGACGGCTAATGATGTTAGATATATTTTCATATGTTCATTTTCCATTTTCATATCCTCTTCAGTCCTTTATCCATTTTTTAATTGGATCATTTGATTTTTTAATGTTGACTTTAGAGAGTTTTTAAAAAATTTTCCAGAGACGAGCCCTTTGATGTATATGTGGTTTACAAATAGTTTGTAGATTGTCTTTTCATCCTCTTAGCAGTCTCTCAGAGCAAAAGTTTTTAATTTTGGCAAGGTCCAATTTATCAATTTTCCTTTTATGGATCATACTTTTGGTTTTCTTTAACTATTCTAAGGTTATGTATTCTAGCAAGAGATTTTCTTAGTTTTTCTTTTCCTGTGAATGTCTTCATTCCCCTTCATTTGGGGGGTATATTTTCACTCGATGGAGAATTCACACCTGATAGTTGTCTTTCAGTATTTGAAAAATATTATGCCATTTCCTCTTGGCCTCCATAGTTTCACATTAGAAATGCACTATCATTCAAATTGGCAGTGTTTTGTTTCTCTCTGGTTGCTTTCAATATTTTTTCCTTGTCTTTAGTTTTCAGAAATATAATTAAAAGTGTCTTGGCCGGGCACGATGGCTCACGCCTGTAATCCTAGCACTCTGGGAGGCTGAGGCGGGCAGATTGTTTGAGCTCAGGAGTTCGAGACCAGCCTGAGCAAGAGCGAGACCCCATCTCTACTAAAATAGAAAGAAATTAATTGGACAACTAAAAATATATAGAAAAAATTAGCCGGGCATGGTGACACATGCCTGTAGTCCCAGCTACTCGGGAAGCTGAGGCAGACGGATCGCTTGAGCCCAGGAGTTTGAGGTTGCTGTGAGCTAGGCTGACGCCACGGCAGTCTAGTCTGGGCAAGAGAGTGAAACTCTGTCTCAAAAAAAAAAAAAAAAAGTGTCTTGACAAGGATTTCTTTGAGTTTTTCCTGCTTGGGTTTCATTCATCTTGTTGAATACGTAGGTTTATGTCTTCTTGCCAAATTTGGGGAGTTTTCAGCCATTATTTCTTTGAATAGTGTTTCATTCTCATTGTTTTTCTCCTCTCTTTCTTGAACCCTGATGAAACAAATGTTAGCTCTTTTGCTTTTGTCTCATGTGATTCTGAGTATTTTCAGGCTACATTCTCCCTGTTGTTCATATTTGGTAAATTCTTTTGGCCTTTCCTCAAATTTATGGAGTCTATCTTCTGTTATCTCCACTCTACTAGTGAGTCCAGCCAGCAGAGTTTTTATTTCAGTTATTATATTTTTCAATTTTTCTCCGCTTAATTCTTTTTTTACAACTTCTATTTCTTTGCTGAGATTTTCTGTTTTTTCATTTTGTTTTAAGAGAATGCATAATTGCTTGCTGAGGGATTTTTATGATGAATACTGTAAAATCCTTGCCAGATAATTCCAACATCTGATTCACCTTGGTGTTGGCACCTCTTGACTTTCTTTTACCACTCATGTTGTGATTTTCCTGGTTCTTCTTATGACAAGAGATTTGCAATTGTATCTTGAACACTTGAGATATTGTATTATGAGACTGTAGATTCTATTTAATCTTTTTTTTTTTTAAATCAATAGTTCCCTTATTGAGGTGTATCTTAGGGGCCAGGTGTGTATGTTCAACTTTTGGCTGTGCCTCTGGGACACTACCCCAGTAAAAGTGAAGCAGTGATTTATACCACCTGTGGTCTCACCTGTGGTCTCCCTAGTGAGTACTGCTGACACCAGGGAGGCGGGAAGCAGAGGGCTGTTGCCGCAAGGTGGAGGCAGAGGCTCAGCTCCTTACTGGGTCCCTTTGACACCAGGGGAGGGAGTAAAACAGAGCATTAATTATCCCACCTCCCACCGCCTCCACTTGCCTCCTTGTTATTGGTTGGGGTGGAAGCTTAGTTGAACTCTGCAACATTCCCCTGGCAGGGGAATTGGAGCACCACCTATTTCTTCCAGGATAGGAAGGAAGATTAGCTCTCTATTCCCTGAGGACATCACCCAGTGGGGAAATTGGAATGTGCCTTCTGCGTCCCCTGGGTAAGTGTAGAAGATCAGCTTCCTACTGGGTCAGGTGAAGCCACAGAGAGAGGGTGGGGAGATGTGGTTTTTATACTGGTTTTTGGTTGGAATAGGATGGTATTGCCAAAAAAATTTTCTGTTGTTAGGCTACCCCTTTTCTAGTCCTTTGGCAAGGGGCATTGGCTTTTCTTGGGGGTTTTTTAGCCTGTGCCTATTGGCAGTTCCAGGTTGGAGGCTCCTACAGTACTTTGTTTAGGATATATGGGAGGCAATAAAGAAACCCAGAGGATTCACTGCTTTGTGGCTCCTCCACCTTTCAGAGACTTACTATGCATTTTAGTTGTAGTGGAGAAGACCTGGGCTACTCCACATTGGGGAACTGCTCCCTTAGGCGTTTTTAATGAGCATTCAGAATTAAGAACCTCCAACTGAGGCCAAGTGATTATTCTAGAAGGTATATTTCCCCATATAATTAATTGGTTGTTTGAATGATATGATAAAGTTCTACAGATATGGATTAAATAAATTTTAATTGGTTGCTTGCTACATGCCAGGCAATTGTCTGGGTGCTAAGATTTGAACAGAGAGGAAAACCAAGCCCCTCCCTCATGACATTTACATTCTAGGAACTGGGGTGAGGGGATGATGCTTGGAGACAAACCTTCTTCAGTGCACTCCCTACTTCCAATTTTTTGGCTTCTCCCATTAAGGCCATTGAGATAACCACCCAACTGACCTTTCTTTTCTGCACCTTCCTCCCTCAGCTTCTCTTCCATGTTAGAGTCAATAAACGACCACCTCTATGTCTTGTGTAACAACCTGAACTGACCACCCATCACTGCAGAAGAGAGTCTAATGTGACCTTAGCAGGACTTTAAAGCCCCTCCAAATCCCCAGAAACACTCCCCACCACGATTTCCACAACTTGAGACTCCAGCACCACCATGTGGCATCCCACCTGTGTTTTTTTCACATGTTCTTTCTGGGTGAACGTCTATGTTATTTTTCAGTAGCCCCTTTTTTGTGGTTCTGGTTCTTCAGTGTCCATGTCCTTAAAATAAAGGACAATTTGGTTGGAACTTGGAACTCAGAAAGCTTATATTATTTAGGAGAAAAGGTGCTATACATGGAGAAAAATTATCTGCCTATCAAAGGTAAGCTGACATTTGTCCAAAGATCCATGTTTTTAAGCAATTTATATAAGGACAAGAAATTTCTTTTCAAAGCCCGGGATTGCATCATCTTTTCCCTGTTCCAACTGCCTTTCAACACGGCACCTTAAGCATCTGCAGCAGTGTTGACAGAGGTGGATGAAGCATTAGCAGAAGATGGGAATGAATCACTTCACCACTGAAATCTTCATTTTCTCTCTTGGGACGACTCTCCCATCTTTGCCAGAGGGTTCTCATCAGCTTCTGTCAACCACCCACAAACAGAGATGGACTGAGCTTTTAGGAAATCTTGACATTGGTTTCTTCCCCTGTGCCAGTTAGCTGTAAATCAGCAGATGAGCACTCCCATGACAAAGATCTAACATATCAACTAGAGCAGGGTTGCCCATGGGTGAACTTCCAGATCTTCTCTATTAACCAGAGCCACCCGGGGCCACTCTTTTTGTCTCGGAACACTTTCCACCTTTCCCTATGCCAGTACCCTAGGTCAACATCGGAATGACACAGAGAACTTGTTAGGAATGCTGATTCCACATCTCCCCATCTCAAATATTGGATGTATTAGTTATGTGTGTGTTAAGAGAATAGAATAGGGTAGAATCGAATACAATAGAAAATATGAGAATGCATCAAAAGAGTGATAAAGTTAAGAATTGTTCCTGGAGATTGTATTTCCATGAGTGTGTGTGTGAGTGTGTGTGTGTGTGTGCGTATGTGTGCATGAGCACTACATCACCATGTAAAATGTATTTCTTCCTATGGATAGAGGTCATAAAGTTTGAAAACAATGAGAAATATTGAGACAAAAAAAAGTGCAGGCAGTAAGAATGTCTTAAATTTAGAACAGCTGAGATTTCGTATCACCATAATAATGCGTAGGGCCCAGAATATGTCCTCAGTTTAAATGGAGACATTCACTCCAGAAATTACCTTTTTTGTGAGGTCCTCCCTGACCTCACTGCCCAGACAGAATCATCCTGACCTCTTCTGAGCTACCCTTTTGCTGTCCTTGTTTCACTTGCTACTCCGACAACAATGTTTATGTGTATTTTCTTTTTTTCTTGCAATTCTTCTATGCATTTTTTAATTCTTTTATTATTTTCTTTTCTTTTTTATTTCAAAATATTACAGGGATACAAATGTTTTTGGTTATATGTATTGATTTTGTTATGCCTGAGTCAGAGTTATAAGTGTGTCCATCACACAGATAGTGTTCATTGTCCCGTTAGGAAGGTTTTTGCCCACTCCCGCCACCCGCCTCCCCTTGCTTGATTTCCACTGAGTTTTACTTCTCTCTGAGCACATGTGTGCTGATTGGTTAGTTCCAGTTTAATAGTTAGTTCCAATTTAACAAGTACATGTGGCATTTATTTTTCCAGTCTTTAGATACTTCAGTTAAGACAATGGTCTCTAGTTCCATCCAAATTGTTGCGAAAGGCCTTAATTCATCCTTCTTTGTGGCTACGGAGTACTCCATAGTATACACATACCACATTTTGTTAATCCACTCATGAATTGATGGGCACTTGGGTTGATTCCACATCTTTGCAATTGTGAATTGTGCTGCAATAAACATTCACATGCAGGTGTCTGTTTGACAAAATGACTTTTTTTCCTTTGAGTAAATACCCAGTAGTGGGCTTGCTGGATCAAATGGTAGGTCTACTTTTAGTTCTTCGAGGAATCTCCATACTATTTTCCATAGAGGTTGTACTAATTTGCAGTCCTGCCAACAGCGTATAAGCATTCCTTTCTCTCTGCATCGATGCCAGCATCTATTGTGTATTTTCTAATAGACTGAGGTTAGAGAGTGACTTGTGTTCAGGTATGTGTCTAGACCAGTAGCTGAGACATAGTGGTTATTCACTAAATTGATCATTCAAAAATAAATAAGGCAAGAATCATCAATGGACACGAAAACCAGTGGGTGAAACTTTAATGAGAAATGGGATATTTCTATGATGTCCAGCGGTTATATTAGAGGTTATATTATATTCCTCTTGTGTTGAGGAAAAACACACTAAAGTATCTGAAGGAGGGAGGGAGAGAGAAAATGTAACTCTTCTGTAAATCTAAAATTATTTCAAAGTACAAAGTTTTAAAAAATGAATGAATAAATGAATTAAAGACAAACATTAACAAGTAGAGGGAGGAATGGTCTTATGGCTAGTTGGTCATAGAGACAACTAGACTGCATTGATGTAATTCACACTCAGACTGCTGAAGAGTTTTGGTTCCAAGACCACAAGGCAGGGACAAAGTCCAGACCTGCTCTGTCCATAAAAAGTAAAAAATAGGAGGCCTTGGCTATGCCTGTACGTACCACCAGTCCATCTCATTTAGCCGAACGGGTGAATCACTTCATAGTTAAAAGTTGGTCGGTGACCAGACCATTCAGTCAGAAGTTCTAAATGATCTAAATGGGAAAGTATCAGCTGCCTGCCCCCTCCAGGCACAGGGGTAGCACCATGCCAGCCCAACCACACTGCAGCTTTTCCCTCTAAACTTTATCTCTCTAAGGTAGAAAATTCCCACCAGCAAGCTCATTTAGGAAGAATTCCCTTGCAAAGTTTCTATGAAAGTTATGTGCATATGCTTTATTACTATATCAAAATTGTATGAAGGCAAGGCTCGGTTTGGTGCCCTACACATGTGATATTAGCACAAAACTGCTAGACTGAGAGTCCCCATTCAAACGACCCGTTGTTTCACACACCAGTCACTTCATCCAGTTTAGTTTCTGTTCAGTGATTTTACAGGTGTCTGACCGAACTGCATAAATCAAGTGTTGTTTCAGCATTGGGCAAACCTAAATATCCAATGCCCAAATCACCTCTTGGCTTGGGGTGTTGCAAAAAGACAGCTTCAGGATGGTAGGAACAGAAGACCCTCTGGTAACTGTATCCTTTCTGTGAAACAGAGTGACTTATATCTGCATAACTTCCGGTTGACTCTGATACCCAGGGGTTGATGGGGAAACAGAAAGGCACTAGGAGAAGGTGATGCTAGATCTTTCCTTGACCAAAGGCTAGGGAAGGGAAGCCACAGGTGAGATGTAGCCCCCAGCACCTGCTGTCCACTTATCATGCTGAAAACTTTCCTTTTCACCTTTTCAGTCTTAAGTCCCTGCCTCAGTCTTCCATGTTCCTGGACACTCTGTGGGCTCAGGAGAATTCAGGGGCAAACATGATCATGCATAACATCTCCCACAACAAAATGTTATAGGATGATGATGTTAAACTCCAATTTTAATTTCTCTTCTAGCCTATTGTATTTCCTGAAAACCAAGATACATGTGGGGAAGAGACAAAGATATAAGGAAGGAAACCAGAGTAGGAATTAGGAAACTCCCGGGCTCTGATCCCTATTGAATTATAAGTCATAGTGAGCTGAGTGGCTTTAAGCTAACTCTATAATTTTTACATTCCTAGCTACAAAATGAGAGTTTGGACATGATGACTTCTATGTCTAAAACACAGTGTTTCTAACAATTCCTCTTTCTATAAATAACCCCTTCAGGGGACTGAACAAACCAAACTGACTACGTTCTCCCACAGATATGTCATATTCAAGATCACTTCTGGAGAGGGATGTTTTTATAACTAGATTTCAGGATCTAGCCCTGTATGTAATATATGTGCATGTGTGTGTGGGTAGATAGATAAATAGTTTGGATAGATGGATAAATAGATAGTCACATACATACATTTATACACATATATATATACACACTATATAATATATGCTAAATAATTTTTATATATACTACATATATTGATATGTGTGTGTATTTATACAACAACCTAATCACACACTACTTCACAAACATGAGTAAAAGAGGCCAGTCTAGAAACATTGCAAAGGTCACATTTATGCAAAATATATAGGACATCACCATAAGTGCATTGACAAGAACCAGAGACAGGCCACAGGACCAGCAAAAACAGAATGAGAAGACGGGAAACTTGAAGGAAGACATCCTCAAAGACATCTTCATGCAGACCACACCTGCCTGTGCATATTAAATGAGAGCTCAGACACACAAGATGGTGCTAATGTGGATAAAATATGGATAAGGAGAGACAAGATGCTCACTAAATGAATAAAATTGAGACATTGGAAAAATGAAACACAGCCCTTCGAGCTAAGTGCCCAACATCAATATCCAATTCAGAAAAGTTTGGAAAGGTGATGTGCAGACTACCAAACAGAGCAGAAACTCCGAATGATTTCAGGAGTCTGGAATTCGTGTGTCCCTGCAGACATACAGAGACACAGAGCCCTACTGGGTGAGCCTGCTTGGGGTGGAGGAGGAGACTAAGTGCAGGGCTATAGGCAGGGACCCAGGTCCCAGGCACAGCTTGGCCATTACTGAGAAGTGTGTTACTGCACTTTCTGTCTGCATCTTTTCCTAAGAACTCAAGACCCCAGCAGCTCCTCTTCCCTTACAGAGTTGCTGGATGGGCTAAGCAAGAGGATGGATGTGAAAAGCCTTTGAAGAAATGCATCATCCACTCTGTATACAAAGGCAAATGATTATTATTTTTATCAAATCACTAGAATCCAGTCAGACCGCATTATTCTGGGAGGATCTTGGCATGTAGGCAACTCTCTCCTCTGGGAGAAGTTTTGGCGGGAAGCATCTTATATGCAGGACCAGAGTCCCCAGTGAGTGTGCAATGTTACCACTTCCATGTGTACACTCATCCTCCTCCCCTTCACCTCCACGGCCCTCATCACACAAGGGAGCACGGCTCCCCCAGCTGTGGCCGTCTCTGATCCTGACTGCTAAAGGACAACGATGATCCCTGCTTCCTTGTACAAACCCCACTGTTCGATTCCCTCAGGATTCCCCCAGAGATACCCTCTGCCATTTTTGCCATGGCCCCTCTGTCCTTCTGTCCTCCTGATGTCTCTGACATTCCCTGTCCATCCATCCTCACAAAATGAGTGGGTCACATGAACAATGATTTCCATCTTGTACCTGTCACTGCTCTAGTCCAGGTGTCTCTAGTGCCACTCTTGGCTGACGACACCAGCTTCCAAACTTCCCTCTGCTCACAGTCTCTAATATTTTCAACTTATTCTAAGCCCCCAACCAGTCTGTCATTCTAAGATACTGCTTTTATTATATCATCTATTTCTGGGTTTTTTTTAACTATAAAAATAACACATTCTTTTTATAATTTTTTCTATCAGTTCAAAAATATATAAAGAGAAAAAAAACACATAAGACAGTTCTTGCTCTTGCCCTCAGGGTAAGCTAAGGGCATAACTCATAGCAGGCAGTTTTGCATATGCTAAGCTTAAAGGAGTCCTGGTTGTAGCTTTCCACTGTGTTTACAAGGGCAGAAGTTGCATAGGAGTAAAGATCTTGCATTTCCTTTAGACCTCTGGCTTCCAAACCATACTCCAAGGGGGCAGTGGGGCCATCTACAGGAGCTTCAGGCACCAAAGAGGGCTGAGGAGTTTCAAGGGTCTCTTGCCCTCTTCAACAAGTGCACCTTCACTTTTCTCCATTTCCTATGCTGGGTTTCCAGGTAAGATATCACTGGAAGAAAAAAACCTGTTGCCAAAAAAAAAAAAAAAAAAAAAAAAAAGTTTGAAAACCATTTCTTAGAGACTATCTTCTTTAAGTATCTCTTCTCTCAGATTGGATTCTGATAGGGGTTAGAGAGCTGACAATTTGAGGTTATCCTCGCTGACAAGTGTCTGGAAGGCAGATGGTCTACGTTATTGATTGAGCAAAGATTGGCACGTTTTAAATACAAGGCAAAGAAGTGGTTGGTTTGATATTCTGTTATGAGGTCTTCAAAGCTATACTGTTGAGTTTCCTGGGGAAAAGGACAGTGTCTTACATGCCTCATGTATGCCCCACAATCATTCAAGACAGTACCTTTCAGATATTAATATTTCATAGGTCCTTACAATCACCTTGAACTACATCGGATCCATTTCAGCCATCAGGTTCCCTCCTGGGTTTATGCAGAGTTTGATGTGTGTTTTGAGGGACATTGATGTCTAAGGCACAGCCTCACGTCCTGCCTCTTCTCATACATTTCCCAGTGGAGCGCCAGGTAAGATTTGAAATATTTGCAGATCCCTTCCTCATCCTGCTTTCTCTTGGATCCTGAGTTACCTGACCTGAAGCAATCCACCCAGACCTGCTCTGTGGACAGCACACTCCACCTTGGCCAGAGAGCCAGTTTAAAGGGTTCCAGCCCCGGAGAACTACCTTCCTTTAAGCTCCCTCTACACTGAGGACCAATATGAATGAGCTCTCCCTTTTCTTCACCTTTATCAAGACTTAGCCATCCTGTGTCCCAGGTCCATATTTTATTCCAACTGATCTAACAAAATAGTAGAGTTAACAAGTCCGTGGAAGCCCATGGCTTAGGATGGGTCATTGTGTTTCTGCCCCATGATACACATTTTCATTTTGACAGAGCTGATAATGACTAACATAAGCAGTAAGAGGGGATATTTTGAGACCATGGAAGCCTTCAAATTAAAATAAGTGGATGACATCATAACTATCTCACCTGCTACAACTTATTATATAGGTATCTAGAAATAACATTCATGCATTATCCCTCCATGAGAGTCAGAAGAAATAAAAGAATCTTCCTTCCCACAGCCACACCCAGCACACTCTAGACCTGTCCCCATTTCCCGAATAGAGTGAGGGTCTCCTCTTTGCACAAAGATGTTCTTCAAACAATAGGAAGCTATTTTTTCACACAAATAATTGTTGAACATCTGCTGTGGGTCAGACACTGTGCTAAGCACTGGGGTTACAAAAATAAATAGGACGAATTCCCTGCCTTCATGGGCATATAGTCTAGTGGGAGAGACAGACATTAAAAAGACTATTAAAGTGAAGTGTATTAAGAGCTGTTACACAGAAAGAACAGGAAGCCCATAGCAAGCACACACCTCCCAGACTAGAATACCTGTGCCAAGCATTTATTGCTTCTTTCCTCTCTTTGTGGTCAACTACATCACCACTTCCCCCTCTTAATAGTTTCCTGTCTGATGGCAAAAAGACTGAATTTCATAATCATAGACACTCCTAAGGCTATGATACATGCCTTCTCTGTGCTGAAGACAGCCTTATCAAAAAGATTTTTGAATATCAAGCTCCTGGTTAACATATCTTGACTTTATTGATAGCAGTGATAAAAAAAAAAAAAGAGTCTAAAGCACAGGAAAATCTGGTAATATCCTCAGTGAGCTCTATTTCCCACCAACAACAGGAAACTCATACCCGCAGTCAAGCAAAGGAGCTCCATCTGCAAATGAAACTATATAAGGAAGTTTGTTTTGCTCTTTCCCATCAAGACCCTCTTTTCTCTACCCATCAAAGTTTTGTTCTAAGCCCTCAGCCTCCCGCTTTGCAATCCAAACTTGGGTAGAGCTCACATACACATCTAGGGCACAGGTGAGACCAACTGGAGCCACCACGTTGGACATATGGACATGGGCCTTCCAATTGGAGGATTGAAATGGGGAACATGGTGTCCTTTCTTTTCTTGTTTTAGGGTAATGTGTTTTAGGCTAGGGAGATCTTTTCTCGGGATGCCCTCAACCTAGGAGGGCCAGGTAGAAACTGGGGTCAAATCCAAAAAGGAAACAGCTAGGAGGCTACTTGAGGGTTGGCTCTGCTCTAGGTCTTAGGTGAGAAAGATCACATGGGAAGAGATTCACATTTCCTAAGTGGTTCAGCCCACCTCACAAGAGCAGAAGCACAGCTAGGACTTGGTATAGAAATGGGGGAGAAATGAGTCCTTATTTGTCTTAAGTAGTTTCTCCTGTGTCTTTTTTAGTAACTCAAGGTGGCTGGATAATGATTTGAGACTTAGGGATTCCACACATAGGTGTCCATTGACAAAGTGACCGACACCCTGGAGGGGGGCAGTGATGCCAGGAGTGGAGAACATCAGGCGAAGGGGGTGGTGAGCGGAAAGAGGCTGTTGGCGTCAGGTGGTGCATCTCCTCCCTTCCAATATACAGGAAGAGAAGAGTCCATTTTCTCACCCTCCAAGGCTGCATCTTTCTTCATAGTTTTCTGGATAAACCACTTTCACTGAGTTTCTGCTGCTTGCCAGGCACTGTGGTGAGCAACAGGAATACAAAGACCAAAAAGTAACAAAGAAACAAAAGCCAACAATTGTGTCTCCTGCTACCCAAAAGGTTATAACATGGCAGAGGAGAGGAATACAGAAACAAGTAATTGCAGTGTGGCATTATAATGTCAATAAAGGAAGTGTGAACCAGGCCCTTTAGAGCACAAAGTGATCACTTCTGCTTTGTGGAGGGGGGAGGGGTGCCCGATAGCTTCAGTCGCCCATCCAGACTCACTCCTCTCCCTTCTTCAGGCTGCTCTGCACCCCAGGAGGCTGACATATTGATCCTTGGCAAAGGCTCCTCCCTTCCCCTAGCCCTGCTCCTCTCAGTTTCAGCAACAGTGAGGGCTGGCGGGAGACTGCAGGGAAGGAAGAGTGAGGTTAGGATATTTGCTCCCTTGGCTTCCTTCCTGTAGAGAGAGGAGGTAGGTAACAGTGCTCTTCATCTCTGGGTGCGGGTAACAGCTCCCTTGCCCAGGGAGGGGGCAGATGCCAGCTCCTTGTTTTTGCCCCAGGGGACTTACTACTCTGTCTTTTGTGATTTCCCCACCTCCTGCCCATTTCAGTTTAGATAATCTCTTTATTAAATTCTCCTCAATTTACCCACTTTGAATAAGCTCTGTGCTCACAGAAGGTGACTGACATGAGATTCAAGAAAATTCATAGAAAGATGAGTTGAAGGTCTGACAGGAAGCACGTGTGCAAAGGCATGAAGAGGAACTGCAAGGCAGTGGAAGGAAGCAGGAGCCAGAGAGCAAAAGGCCATCTATTTCCTGTGCCATTGAAGTGCAGAACATGATCAGTTTTGCAAATCTGGGATAGAAACTTAAGAAAAAAAGCCAGGAAGACCTCATGATAGGCTCCTGCAGAAATCCAGGTGAGCAATGTTTTGAAATATATGTAAAAATGGTGATTTTTCTCAATTAAGGGTCTCCATCTCCACACACACTCACAAGGGGAACATGAAAGGAAGAGAAGTAAAACAAAAAAAAGTGGAGAGGATGGAAACAACAGTGAAAATTAGATCAAGAAATTAAAGACAATGAGAAATGTGGGCTGACTCCCAGGTTTCTCACTAGGGAAGAGGATGGTACCACTAAGACTGGGAATCCAAGAGGAGAAAGCAATTTAGGGAGGAAAATGGGTGGTTCTGAGTTTCTCTTTAGGCCACTAAGTAGAAGCAGGAACAAAAATGCAACCAGCCTAGAAACAATACACATCATTTTAAATTTAACAGCGTGCTTTGGTTAAGTCCATTCAACTTAAGTAAGCAATCCACCCCTCCTCAGCTAGGCAAGACCATCAGAAAAGGGGTGTGGTTCCCGTGGTCGACTCAGAGGTCCTTCACACAGCCCAGCTCCCCCGAAAGCACCTGTGTGCACTTCCCCTCAATTCCTGATGCTCCCAATAAGAATTCTGTGCAGATCTGTGTGAAACAGGCTTTTAAAGTTGACTGTCAACTGTGAGACTGCGGGGACAGTAATAGCAAAATAGGAGGGAAAAATGTTTTCGTTTTCCATCTGAAAATTGTACTTTCACTTGTAAAATGTGACATATTTAATTTTAATGAATTGAAAACCGAGGTGTTTTTTTTTTTTTTAAATACATTTCTCAGGATGATAGTATGTTGAAAGACAGGCAAGTGACTAAAGGGCAGAGGAAATGGAGAAGGTGATTGTGGGAACCGTGACTCCCACCCTCCAATCTCCCTCCAGCAAAGGACATGGTTCGATTTCGAAATTCATAAGTTGTCTCAAATTTTTGCCATCTTGTTTTCCCCAGAAGAATGAAGCTCTGAATAGCTAAGGATTTGGATTTGATACCTTGATATGCAAACAGCTTCTTGGTTTGGTTTGGCAAGAAGATATCTCAGAAGCAAAGTAATGGACCAAGTCTAGACTCTGTTTTTAGACAGAAGCCAGTGTTCTATAAATGGCAGTACACATGCAGCTGGACACCAGCATGTCAGTTCCCAGAATGGGAGGGAATTCTCTAGCTCGATGCTTGCATTAGGCATGCAACTCTTTCCAGACTTAGATTAGGAACTGGTGATACTCCAGAACCGTAAATCTCATGGCCAAATCAAAGAAACAGAAGAAAGGGTGAAAGATGTGGCACTTTAACTCCCATGTTCTTCATCCTATACCTGCCTTTTTTAACCCTTTCATTCCCCCTTATCACTCACACTCCTTAAAATCCAACTCCAACTCCTAGTCACACGTCAAAACCCAGCACAGTAGTTCAAAACTATGAAAATCATTCCCTTCATAAAGCCCTAAATCAGAACTGAATCTCCCTCTACCACCTCTGGAATTTTATATCTACCTCTTTTATTCCTTTCATCACACAGAATGAAATCCACCATTTACACATCTGTCTCCTGTATAAGACTCTGGTTTGCTTGAGTCAGGAATGATGTCTTATTTAGCATTATCCTAGTGCCTAGCCCAGATCTGGCACCTAGTAAGTGTTCAGGGAGTGCGTACTGATGGCCGGTGGGTCGAATTTAAGCACACTGAGTGTTCGTGGCCAGCCAGACTCTGCACTAGAGGACCAGACACCAATATGTAAAGGAGAAAGCTTGGTTATATTGTGACAGGCAATTTCTGAGAACTCTGCAAATGACAAGCCTAGGAGAGAGAGTGCTGATAGTAAGATCCCTAGTTACACAGGAGAAAACTAAGGTACAGATTTGAAATTAGAAAGTCCGCATCCAAAGTCTATTCCTTTAACTTCAATGCCATGCTACTTCTCATTAAAAACTAGTTCATGCATTTGTTCATGCATTTTTCTCTTCTAGGCAAGCTTACCAGGCAGCTGGGGACTCACTCAAATCCAGCAGTCTCAGTCTTCTTCTGGATCCTGAACACTCATTTAGTCAAAGGCTATTTTCCTCTGGAGTGCATCTTGTGGCCCAGCCTCCCAGCGTGGCTTCAGGGCTGTCCCACCCTGTCTGGAAGGCGAGGTGCAGGAAAGCAGCAAAGCTGTGCCTACACCTGTGATGAGGCCCCTCAACACACTTGCCCAAATCCCCACCACTCCCTAGGCCTCCTCCTGAGAGCCAGAATGTGCATACAACTCCTTGGCTCGGGCTTGTTTGCTTGGCTGTATTGACAACATTGTCTATTAAGGACAGAAGAGATTGTAATGTTGTAGCATTAAAAGCCAGAGTGCTCTGATTCAACTCTGAGTCGAAAACACATCACAGCACCGCAAGGAAAACGTTCACGTCAGGACATCTATATTAATAAATCTAATCACATTTATTCCACCCTATCAGATGCACGATTCAATATACAAAATTAAATATCTGTGGAGATCACTATGTTTGCTTAATAAATCAGTATTTTCTAAAACATTATTAAAAAGGAAGATTACAAAAAGGAATGCGGCACAATTGACCTGGGAGAAATAACCTGTCTTTAATTGTCACCAGTTTCTACAAAAGGCATTCAAAATGCTAAGAAAAGTCCGCATGAGTTTTAATTTTAACATCAAAATTAGATTCCTGAGGATTAACCTATTTTCTCATATTTAATGAATATTGGACATGAAGCCACTATCTGTTTTCATCTTCGAAATCAAGGTCGGTGCCAAAGCAGTAATAAAACTAGCAGAAAACAATGAGCCGCAAAAAGGAGGAAAGTTGATGTAATCGCTCCCTTTCTGAGCAACGACTTGTGCTTCTGTCAACTTTCAAAGAATATAAATCCCTCAGGTCACAGTGCTTCTGCAGATGGCTCCTGAAGGTGGGGGAGATTCTCCGCTGACCCCAGCAGTGATTCCAGGGAGATAGGAACAGGATCTGCTTAGCCCCGGCCAGGCCAGTGACTGTATTGATACCCGGGTAATCCCCCAAATGACAGTCCTAACCCAGTATTTTGGTTCAACACTAGCACCTTCCCCCAGTACTCTCAGAACAATCGGCTCCCTCCTCGCTAATAAACCATCACTGTTTTTATTCAGCTCTTGTCATTTATCAACTGGATGGCTGCAAGCCCTGCTCAACTTGTCTTCCTGTGTCCAGTTCCATGCCACTGGGCCATTCTCCTTGCTGCTTCTAGAATGATCTTACTGAGGTATAAATCTGGCCACATAGGTTTCCCATTGTAATGTTTTCAGAGGCTCCCCCATATCAAGGAGAAAGCCAAACTCTGGGAGTTGACTTCAAAATCTCCAGAGAATCTGACCTTTTCAGAGACATTTTTGTGTTTTCCAAACACTCCTAGTTCCGGGTATCTTGCTTACATTTCCTCACATTAGTTTTTGCTCATGGCATTCCCTTTATCTAGAATGTTCTTTTCTACTCCCTAGCCCTTCATCTCAAGATGGTCGAAGTTTATACTTATCCTAGCAGACTCAGATCAAACATTTCCCGGGCTACCACTTTCAGATTGGATAGGAGACATTCCTCTGTGTCTCTCTCCTGAATTCCCCATTGCCTGTGCATACCTTGACAAAAACATTTATCCTGCTCTGTTTATTCAGTGTTAGTCAACTAATATTTGCTGAGCAACTGACAACTCAGGGCCAGACCTTGTACTCATGGCTAATGTTCCCTCGATGAATAAGAGCTTAAATAAAGAATTAAGAAGCTTCTAGGGAGAGAGATGGGCAAGTACACAACTATTATAATAATACCACATAATAAGTGCTATGGTAAAAATTTCAGGAAGCTGTGGGAGGGCATAGAAGAAACAACTAGCCTTGATTTGGGAGGGAAGGAGGAGGTAGGTCAGGAAAAATTCCTTGAGTGGAGGAACTTGAGATGTGACAAACATGTAGGAATGGATTAGATCAAGAGAATGGAAGAGAAACTGAAACATCCAAGGGAAAGACCTAGAGGTGAGAGGGGAGATCAAAATAGATTTGCAAAGAAAAAATGAAGGGTTCCACTTTGGACTTATTTTGGCTGGGATGTCTGTGACACTTAGATCGTTGGATACTTGAGTCCAAACTCGAAGAAGAATTCTGGGCTAGGGCTGCAAATTTGGAAGTCATCAGCATGAATATGGTACTTAAATTCACATAGGCTGGTAAAATGACCTAGGAGAGAAAGAAAAGATGGCATAGGACCAGTCGTAATGTATTATTATCTTCTTTATACATTGCTAGATTTATTTCGGAACTCGGTGAGGACTTTCATTTATATATATGTATATATGTGTGTGTGTGTGTATGTGTGTGTGTGTGTTCATGAATGAGATTAGCTTGCAATTTTTCCCTATTTGTACTGGCCTAGTTTGGTGTTTGGTTCAAGGTGTCCAGTTTTCTTACCAATTACAGAAAATTTCCATCTATTATTACTTTGAATATTTTGTCCACCACTTTCTCTATTCTCTCTTTCTGGAACGTCAATCAGATGGATGCAGGATCTTTTCATCCTGTCCTCTGTGTCTCTACCTCTCATATTTTCCATCCTTTTGTCTTTAAACTATATTCAATTTAATTTCTTCTTCATATCTATTTTCTAGAACATTAATTCTCTCTTCATTTGTATCTAATCTTCTATTTAATCTATATATATATATAGGTTTTTATTTCAGTTACCATTCTTTTAATTTCTAAGTATTCTGTTTGTTTAACTTTTCCCCAAATCTTCTTTGTCTTATGTCTTGACACTTTTTCACCCGTTTTATCTTTCTTTAAACATGTGAAACATATGTTTTTATATTCTGTATCAGATTACTACAATATTTACATTCTTTGTGGGTCTGACCCTATAGTCTGTTGTTTCTATTGACTCTTACTCAGGGTAGATTTTTATTTTATATTTGTTGATTTTTGACTGTGAGTTCCAGTTTCTTGAAACTTTATTTATAGACATTTTGGGACCCATATTTTAAGTGTGTTATTTAGTAAAAGATTTGCTTTTTTTCTATCAAGTTCCTATGGGCACTGTCCATCCAAGGGCCCATTATATCTAATCGATTTGTGTATTTTTTTTCTTAATTTTCATTTGAATTATACAGGTGGCATGAATTCTATCTTCGAATTTGAAGGGCAGGCATATGAGCTAGGGATTCTTAGTGGAAATTAATTTCTTTTTACTTCACACAGAAACAAGGTAGGGACAGATAATTCTCCCTCTATAAGGCAGATTATGTTGTAGTTCACCTACCGAATCTGTTGACCTTGGAGGATTGTAGCTTTATGCAAGACTTTCTAGTTCAACCTCCCAGCCTATTAAGGCCTCAATATTTTTCACCTGCACACTGTGTATCACAGTGTCTGAAAACCTCAGCCTGGGAATAGCAGCACTTTGAGCTCTTATTTCATATGCCTGGGCAGGTGTGGTCTGTAGGTAGGTGCCTTTGAGGGTGTGATGTTTTCCTCAAAGCACAGGCCCTCAGGACAGTCACAAGCTCTAATGCCTACTTACCCTCGCAGAATAACGTGTTCTTGTCGTTAGTAGTCTTTAATTATTCCCCTTACTTCACTGTGAGCTCAGCCATGCTTTATGAATACATTTGAAGTATTTTATCCCGCATTTTTATCTGTTTTATACCTAGAGAGTTTTATCTGCCCATCTAGTAGCATATTGCTGGAGATGAATTTCATTCCTTTATCATTTAACTTTTATAACGCATTTCTGAACCATCCGTCAGTCTGCCCTTGCAGCTCATTTGAATTGAGCAGGCCGTTTCCCCACTTGGATAAAGACTGTCAAATGCCTCAAAGGAGCACAGGCTTTTCCTGGGCCACTTGAGGGGGCTGTCAGAGCTGGCTCACGCCCCTCTGCCCCTCCCCACCAGCTGGGCTGGCTGCTGCCTAATGCCAAAGAGTCTGCACCACGCTGCTGCCCGTGCATCCTCGCAACCGCTCCAGCAGAGCTCCACTTGGCGTGGGTATGTGTTAGGTATTCTGAAATAGCAGTAAAGCCAACCAATTGCAGTATTTTCAGGTTAATTATCGCTCACTTTTAAAAAGTCAATTTTCTTTAAACTAAGGGTGCAAATGACAAAACAAATGAAAAATGGATTTCCAGAAGAAAAATATCCCCTAGTATTCAGCAGGAATCGTCTCCAAACACTGATTAAAATATTGGGATTGCTTCATATCTTGTTAATCTCCAGTGAAAAGGCAATGTCATTTAAAATTAGCAAAAACCCTGTGATATGCGAGGAAACTGAGAGCAAATCATTTACATTAATAAATGGTAATTTACTAACTAGATCTTTATTAGGTCAGTTTTGGTTGAAGTAGAGTAGCCAATCACTTATGTAAGGTCATTTGAAAGACGCTGGGGGTGGGGGGGTCTATGTTAGCTCTTGCTAATTCCCCCAGTAACCAATCATCAGAGCATAAAATTTCACTATCACTTTGAGTGAAAGTTTCTCTCTCATTCACTCTCTCTCTCTCCTCTCCTCAATTTAGTTTATCTATCACTTTCTAATTCACCTTCTACTGAAGAGCAGATTGGACAAAGTCCAGGGTAAAGAGGTGGTTAACTTAAGGCACACTGAGATTTTTGTGGCAAGCAATGTGAAAAGGAAAGAGTTCTAAAATCTGCAAAATATGAAATAAGGGAGACTATACAACTGCGGGTCTCTGCCCTGGAAGTAGAAAGAAGTTAGCAGTTCAGATTACTCTGTCCAAGAGGAACGATAAACTTGAACAGTGTATGTCTATATCAATGGGGAGCTGATGTACGAGGGGAAATATGGCAACGGTCTCCCTATTGTGGATCATGTGGAGTCAGAAAGGAGGCAGTCACTGTCCACGTAGCTCAGAAGAAAATGCCAGCCCAGTGCATACAGAACACATCACCAGGGGACAAGGACCAAGCAGAATGCCAGAGTCCTTTGCCCAGTCTGGAGTTCAGACCAATGTAGCTTCCCTGCCTGTCTTGGTTGGGGTGGAGTCAAGAATTCCTGGGGCTGTGCCTCCAGGTACCACAGTTCCCTGACCCCAGCTGAGCAAACTGGAAATAGCAGAGCCAGACCAAGGATGTATAAGGCACAGAGATTCTGGGAACCAGCAGAAAGGAGAGAGTACCAAGGGGGAAGAGGGAAACACAGAAAGGTAGTAACAAACACATTCCACCTGCTTTTCCATTTCCTCTCTGACCTCTTCCACCTTCATACTTTACTTGCGTTTTTTTCCTATTCATTCAGAAATGATTGGGCATGGACCAGAAGGGCAGTTTACTGCCCATTTATTATTGGTATAATGTGGTGACTTTGACCCCAATTTATCTCCTTTTGTGTAGGGCACTTGTGCTGTCAGAAATCTAGAAAAAAGTAAGGTCCAGTGGTCTTTTGTGACTGTCATGCACAGCCCAGGGGGCTGGAACAGAGCCACATGCAGGCTGGAATTGGTCAGAGCAAGGCCAGATCACCTTTAATCCTCTACCCTGTGGTACATTGCCCAAAATTTCAAGTCAACCGATGCTGGTGCTTTTCTTTGCCTACTCAGCAATTCCTTCTGAACTGTTGGTCAGTGGATCTGTGTTCCCTTTTTAACAAAGTTTGTATTTCTTTTTTACAAGGAGTCAGAAAAAGATATGAAGGGTTAAGTTTAATTGAAAAAAACTTTAGGTATCACTATTTATCTCCAGCTTGAGAACAATTCATTTAGAAACTATTCATCTGCAGGAAACCTCCCTTGAATAAAGTCCTTGCTTCAGTCATTCATTGAACATTAATTAGAGCCTTTGTGCATGAGCCCAGGTTGCACTGGCATTGAGCATACAGATGTTCTCTTTTGTGTTTCATCTATTCCTTCGTGAGCATTTACTATATGTGAGACACTTGGCTACATGTATTATCTTTATTGTCTCATTGAAGCCTCAACAACCACTTAATGTGGTGAGGACAATACTAACTCTCAGTGAATATATGCAGAATCTGGGATTGAGAAAGAGTATGTTGGTTGCCTAAGATCAGCTAGATCAGCTCCAGGACTCACAATGGATAATATAAGTCTCTGCCCTAAAGAACCTGGCAATATACTAAAGGAAAACAGTTCCACAGATAAATATGTACAGTTAAGGGCATGGGTCTCATAACCAAACCACGTGCACTGGGTAGAGCCAGACACAGAGGTCTGAGTGGTCAGTTCTAAGGGTTGGGAGTCTAAGGCATCAGAGAGGAGTTGACTGGAACAAAGTTGTGAGTTGATATTTGCATCACTGGGTGACACGTGTGTATGTTGGTGGTGGTTGCCTTCAGGGAGTGTGACATGGTTTGAGAGCCATGTGGAGGGAAGAGGGAACAGAGGAGAGGACATTTATTCAACCCTCTAACCTTGTGTTCTAACATGATTCCACACAAGAGGAAAAAGTTTTGCAGTTTATGCCATCTGACATCATTTTCTAATATTTTCTTTTATGTATATTTTGTATCCATAACCAGATGATACACTCTACTAGGACTGCTGATTCACAACAGTTCCGAGGATAGTTCTAGGTTTATAGAAAACAAGATAAAATAGTTGTTGGTTTCCTGTTGATGAGCCAGGAGCCGAGAGTGCTAGTGATGAGTGCTTAGGAAAAACCTTCCAGAGAAGCAACAAGGTCCTTATTTTCAGAAGGGCAATCCCATATGTGACCTTCCTTTTATCTTCCCAAAGACATCCAAAGGCATGACATCCAAATGACATCTCAATCATTTTCATTATTGAGAGGAAGAGGAAACAAAATATTCTTTATAACACCTCAACATCGAAACAATACTGCCTCCTTATCCTGTTATCCCAACCATAGCAAGATTTGTGTGTCACTTGGTCAGTTCGAGAAGTCACTGGTGATCAAAGGAGAATGGTGCATCCCATTTAGGACTCAGCAGACCAGCAGACAGAGGAATGAAGAATCAAGGTCATGACAGGTGATGCATGACCCTACCCAGGGAAACAAAAGCATCACTAGGTTCCTATTGGCTGGGGTTGGTAGCAGCTTGTCCTTTTTTTTCTTATTCTTTTTTAAAAAATAACCTGTTTCTCTGCTCTCCCTTCTGCCTCTTTCCCTTCTCTCCTGTTCTATGAACCTTGTCAAGAACAAATAGAGAGTGATAGTAAAAGCAGCAGGAGGACATTCCAAAAATAAAGACAAATACCAAGGGTTGTTAGGAAGTAGCCTGTGTTTGTCATGGTCCATTAATATGTGCTGTTATTTCTCCTCATCTTTTTATTTTATTTAGGAATAAAAAAATTGTCAGATACGGCTTTCTAGAGCTCTGCCAGATGGAGTATGCAGCCAATCTGGGGACTTGAAGAGTGTGGGGAAGGCTTGGAAAAACCTATGGCAGGGAGGGAAAGCCCACCTTCCACAGCAGGAAATGGGGTGAGAGGGTTGCCAAGTGAGGGAGTTTTTAAGAACGGTTCACCAGCAGGCATGCTGCACAGGAGAAAATCAGAGATCAGGAAGCTCCAGGGGTAGGGCGAAGAGTTGGGAGGTGTGAGTTGCTATATTAGACAACGGAAGTAGAGAGTCTTTGTGAAGGCAGAGACAAAAAGGCCAGAGAAGACTGGCAGTTAGGAGGGAACTTAGCGAAGCTGGAAGGCTCAGACCCAAGGTCGTGAGTTCTGGGCAGCAGGTGAAATGCTCCTCTCTTACGGGTCTTGACCAAGGAGCACACCTTGCGAAGTTGTAGCAGTGTTTATAAAAACTGGTCTTTTGAGGCCAAATTGACTAGGGTAGACCCACAGTTTTACGGAATAACAGATTTTTCTATTGAACTATCAAATTTGGCTTAAAAGATCAAGCTCATGGTCTGGCATAAGAGGGTAATATGAGGCAGAGCTAATTATTCTGCAGTTGAATCTTAGAGTTCATGTCACCTGAACACATGAGCCCAATACTTACAGGATGGAGAAGACCTGCTAAAAAGTTGGCACTAGGTCTAGAGACCTCCAAAATGGATCCTGATCTGGGCCACTAAGACTTCATGCTTCTCCCATTGTGAAATGAGTGTCTTGGTCTTCTCAGGCTAATGACCTTCCATGGTGTGTGCTGGTGATGAGGGAATTTTCCTCAATTGGGAAGGTGCCAGATGGAAAGTAGATGTTCTCTTTCTGAGAGCTGTGTGGTCTACCCAAAAGAAGTCTGGACCTAAACTAATTTAGAGCCTCCTTTCAATGGCACGGCCTTTCAATGGAGGGAGTATCATCATTTCTTCTTCAAACACTCAGACCATATCACACTTAGATATCACACTTCAAAATATGGATAAGAAAGCTAAAATTTTAAATTACAAGACTAGACTTTTAACATCAAACATAATCTTATCTAGTATTTCCCAAACTCATTTCCATAAGTGTTCACATAAGTGTGGCAAACCCTTATTCTATACATCTCTCATGGAGAGTCATAATGCAGGTTAGCACATTCAAGACTCTAAGAAGTTCTGCTATAAAGAAAGCTATTCAAGTCTGTTCAGCCTAAGTGTTCTCCAAACATAAATGGCCACCAAATACTTTTATTGGTGTGGCTGTTTGGGAAACGTGAATCTAGCAAAAAGTCCCTTCCTCCTTCCTTCCTTCCTTTCTTCTTTTTTGAAGCTGTCTCCTGGCTACTAATCCTGTATTCCTTCAATTCCATCCCACTGATATCTTAACTTGTGATTTACACAATGGGGAGAAGTTGACATTGAGCTGATTCAGGGCCTTCTTACCACAGAGGGCCGTAGTCTGGGGGAGCTACCTGCCTACAAAGCTGATTCTAGCAACAGAGTTCTCTAGGCTGAGTATTGACAGCCTTGAGGTTCAAGGAGTGTTGCCTGAGGCAGAGGATTAGGAGAGACAACACAGCTTCAGACATAACTTCATAACTGTTCCTGAAGACCCAAGAAGGTGGACAGGGACAGTAGTGATGAATCCAGGTGGCAGGCAATACTCAGCAGACTGTTTGGCAGGTGATCAGCCAGGCCATCTCTCCTCTCAAGGAGGTCTTTGCCACTAGGCAGGGGTAGCAGGTGAGGCATCTAGAAAGGAGGGCTGAAATGTGTAAGGCAGGCTCCATTGGGAGGGAGTTTGGGTCAGGCCTAGAGATAGAGCATTAAGCAGAATAACTGGTCAAAACTCACAGATAAGAGCCATGAAAAAGACCAAGGATAAAGCCCAGACCTGGGCCATCAAATGATGGGGAAAGGCTCCTTTCCGGAAGCACTGAGTCCCAGGACCAATTGGCAAAAAGGAGGCTTAGTTACAATAGTCACAGAGCTGCTGACTTCTAGAAGGAGACTATTGTGATCGTGGGCCTGAGTCTGCTTTGCTGTTTACTGCCTCAGGGGACATGAGGCAGAGCCAAGAGACAGCACCTCACTGTCTCACAGGCGCTGCAGATGAGGAAACCAGAGCCCCCCAGCGGGCTCATCTTAATTTATCTTCAACAGATCCTGGAGCTTCTTTGCTCAGGCTGCAAAGTGAATGCCACTTCCAAATACTTTCCAGCCCTTCTCATTCATTTGTTCAGACAAGAAATAATTATTGATCATAACATGCACTAGGTACCATGCTTGGGGATAAAATGGTGATTCCTGGATTTTATGGTCTAGTGGAATAAACTAGATTTAGTGACTTTCACAATCTTACAAAAACTGCAGTGGTGACATGGACTATGAAAAGGAGGTAGTCTGTGTTCTGAGAGTCTATATTAGAGGCATCTGACCAATCAGGGAAGGGGAGAGGGTGCTGAGCTTGCAGCCAGGAGGATATAGCATGCACAGAGGAGTAGCATCCAGGAGGTAGACTCGAAGGGCTGAGAGCAAGAGCACATGGTGCGAGAGGGGACTAGAAAGATCAGTAGAGACAAGACTGCGCAGAAACTTGAGTAAGAAATTAAAGGAATTCGTCTTTATACTATGAGCAACAGGAAGCCAGTGAGTGTTTTAACCAAGGTGGTAGGTAGCATGTTGACATTTGTGTGTGTGTGTGTGTGTGTGTGTGTGTGTGTGTGTGTGTGTGTGTGTTTGTGTGTGTGTGTGTTGACTTTTTATTATGGATAATTTCAAACATACACCAAAGTAGAGAGAATAGTGAAATGAACCTCCTTTGTACTAATCACCCAGCATCACTGGTGATCAATGTTTGTTTATCTTGTTTGATCTTTCTTCTGCCCATTATTTTTCTGGAATATATTAAAGCAAATCCAAAACATCACCCTATATCATCTAGAGATGTTTCAGTATGCATCTCCCACTGATTGGAACATTTCTCTCAGATTTGCATTTTGAGATCATCACTCTGGCTACACTATGAAGAAAGGGTGGGACAGGACCCAGAGTGGATGTGGGTAAATCTGTTGGTCTAAGCAAGAGGGGAGGTGAACTTGGACAATAATAGTGGCAGCAGTGATGGAGATAACTGGGTGCATTCCAGAGACATTTATGAGGAAAGCCAACAGGACCTGGTGATGAATTAGATATGGGGGCTGGGGAGTGGGAGGTGTCTAGGTTGACACCAGGTTTCCAGATGGATCAATGACGGTGTCATTCAATGAGAAAAGAAGCCTTGGCAGGGGAACAATCCCAGGAGGAGGATTGTGAGCTGGATTTGGGACGTGCTGAGTATGAGGTACCACAGCAACCTCCAAGATGGTCTGTCTAATATGCTGCTAAACATATGGGCCTGCGGCTACAGGAGAAGTCTTGGCTAACGATGCATGTGTATGAGTTACCATCAAGGAAATGTCAGTTGAGGCCATCAGCATGGCTGAGATTAAATAAGGAAACTATCCAGAATTCAAAAAAAAAAAAAAAAAAGAGAGAGAGAGAGGGAGAGAGAGTGAGAACCCAGGACTAAGGAACTCTCTACATCAAGCAGCTTGCTAGAGGAAAATATTCTTGCAAAAAGAACAAAAAAAGAGTAACCACAGAAGTAGGAGAAAAAAACCAGAAACTCTAAAACTTGGTGGAAAACAGTGCCGAGAAGCCCTCCCATGTCCTAAGGGAATGCCCAGTGGGGCACAGAGGGTACTTGACAGCAATCAACCCTATTGCTCAACGCTTGAAGGGAACTACACTGATACTTTGATGGTGCGTGGGTGTCCTCATCTCCATCAGTCACACTCACACACATGACACTCACAGTCCCCTAATCACCCCTGAATCCTCAGTACCCAATGCAGTGCCTGGCACATGGCAGCTTCTTATTGAATGTGTGTTTAACTAAACTGAATACACACAGTCAGACAACTGAGACATGGCTCCACCTTCAAAAGAAAACTCGTGACCTCAGTCACAGACGTCACGAATGGTCTCTGCCATGGAAATCTTTGGGCCTCTGAGCCACCTGCAGAAGCCTCTACATATACCCCTATACCTCAGCATGGGGCAGGCAGAGCAAAACTAAATACAACTGACATTTCCATTATCTGCACCACTGCCCCCCTCCATCAGCATGGATAGAAAGCTAACTGAATTCCTTTTGTTAACATTTTTTCTTTGCCAGAAATACTGTTAATGGTATTTTTAATCAGTATTAGCCTGCTTGTTGCATCACTGGTGTTTATCAGCTTTCTCTACCGGGCTCAGTTTTATGTGATGGACTCCTGTCACCTTGGTCAGAGAGGAGAGGAAATACAATGAATCTGGAAGGATGGGAGTTACCCTTCAGCAAAGAATTCACAGAGGTGCCGTAATTCACTGTGGTAATACCAGCTGCAGAGCCAGGCAAATTGGGCTTGCTGTGCCCCAGATAAAAGGAGAAAAACAAAAGTGCATTGTTGAAAAGCAAAAGTCATGGAATATCATGGTAGAGGGAATACAGAAAAAGACAAACGGGAAATAAATAAATGGTAGATTAATGAAGAAAGCTGACCTCTTCATTCAAAAGCTCTCTTCAAGGCTTTGTGGTATCGTGCAACCAGAGATTTCAGGATGCTTAATTCTAGTTTGTAGCCCAGATAAAGGACGGAGGTAGATATGCAGGCTCCAAAATGGTGATAAGCTAAAGATCATTTCTATTTGGCTTTGGAAAGGATTTGGACCCATGAATTTGCATCAGCATCTAGGAGCACAAAAATAATTATGAAGCTTAATTAAGAAGCCAGTACACTGGCAGCTTCCTCGGCCTGCCCTCTGGCTCAGGGTCTCCATGCCGCATGCTGAGGACACAGTCTCCTTTCTCAGGCCGATGCAAAGTGCTCACCTTTGCTTAAGGACCCGGCTCACCATGTGGCCTTCTACTCAGTTCATACCTTTTCTTCCCCAGAACAGGAGTGTGCTTAAATGTTAACATTGAAAAGTTTTGATTTTTTTTAATATCAGAGGTTGAATCTGGTAGCAAACTCTTTCAGTAACTTAATAAACAAGGAAGGTCCCTCATTCAAACTTCTGTTTTAGGATAAATTGCATTTCATTGTGCTGTCTTCATTACAGCAATCACCATACTGTATATAATGGATTGTTCGCTGGACTATTTTTCTAAATGAGGGCAGAGACTATGTATGTTTAACTCTAAATTCCTAGATCTTAATACAGTTCCTGGCTCATAGTTGGAGCCCAGCCAATATTTTTAAATCAATGAACAGACACAAATCCTTACTTCGATGATGTTATCTTTCACTTAACTTGGGATATCCTCATAAATTAGATCTGTAAGAGACCAGAAAAGTCATCTATCTCTAGCCTCTCATTTCACAGAGGAGAAAACTTAAGCCTATAGAGATTAAGTGTGTGACCTGAACTTGGTGACTTCTTACTATCTTGGTGGTGGCTGTGTTGCTTGTGCATCACACCAAATAGGTTTGCGAACCAAAATAAAATTTTAAGGCTTCCCCCACACTGGCTAGCTGATGGACCTCCTTCTGGCCAAGGGAATACCCTAAAACTGAGTTGCCTGCCATGAGTAGGGAGGTCAGACACGCCTCATCAGGCCCCCCTCCCTTCTTAGAGATATCCTTTGTAACTCATTAACAGGCTAAGGCTATGTAAGACAAACATGCAGGCCTTCGAATTTATACAACAAATATGTCTGGTACCTTGTCTCTGGTTAACAGACCTCCTTATCTTAAAACATTCCTAGCTTCTAGACAAGTTTCCTCTTTAACCAATTACAAGTCAAAGAATCTTTAAACCCACCTATAACCTGTAAGCCCCTGCTTTGAGATGGCCCACCTTTTCGGGCCAAACCAACGTATGTCTTCCATGTATTGATTTATAACTTTACCTGTAACCCCTGTCTCCCTAAAATGTGTAAAACCAAACGGTAACCCAGCCACAGTCAGTCTACTTGATCAAGGCTTCCAGATCATGGTCCTCAAATTTGGCTCAGAATAAACCTCTTTAAATTATTTCACAGAGTTTGGCTTCTTTTCCTTTGACATGTTTTTGCTGTTTCTTCTCATTTGCCACCACCGATGCCAGGTGATACCCCAGGGGACAACGAAGAGAGGAAGGTGTCCACATTTCTGCCAGGAAAGACCCTCAGACTTCCAGGCCATGAGGCTTGCCTATTAGAGAGACTTGAAGGTCTCAACAGACCATGAAGGGTTAAGTGATTTGTCCACACCACCAGTTAGCAGCAGAGACAGGAAGAACCCAAGCCAGATTCCTACTTTCATCTCACCCTCCTCCCACACTTTAGGAATTTACATTCTGATTTTGTGCCTTCCCATCTCCAAAGCCTCTCTAGAGCCTACAACCCAGGAATCTGGAAGAAAACTTGCCTCGTTCACCTACAGGAATGTGCCACTGAATCTCTCTTTTAGTTTTGTAACAAAAATTTCTGCTTGAGGCAGCTGCCATTTATAACACAACTGCTTGTGTGTACCTCAGACCCCATCACCTCATTTTCCCCCCAGGGTGTCTAGATTGAGATTTTCTGCCTTTCTCTCTGGCCGACGTACTTGAATTCTTGAATTTTGTTTTTGTTGTCCTCGACTTTTTGCCAAGTGCGGTAATTATGTTATTTCAAGCAGAGCTGGTCTGCTCCCCAGCACAGCATGGTTGGGGGTGGGGTGTCATCTCAGTAACACGCTGACTCCCAGCAACTAAGAATTCTCAGACTCTGGTTTCAAATGCTACTAATGATTTCTCTCCCCAGCCCTCTCACAGAGCAGGCCAGTTCTAAGAGTGTTCATCCAATAATTCCACAGGCATGTACTCTGGCTTCTAACTCAAATCTTGAAGTTTGAAACTGCCAGGGGAATGAGTTGGGTCCAAAGGGGATCATTTGAGACAGTGTTGACCAGTAGTCTCTGCCCTGGAAGCTCCTCTCTTTGTGGAGGACCTCGTTTCTTTCCCCACTGTATTTAGCTGCTCCTGTCCGAAAAGACAGCTTATTCTGTGCAGACATCTTCCTCTTGGAGGTGTCTGGGACTGTCAAACTGAATAAAGATTTGGGGGCTTAGGAATTCAGCCGTGATCTGTCTGAAAGTGATTCTTGTACTGAAGTTACATGAATCACTGCTCCAGAGACAGCCGAGTCCAAAAGTAAACTCAGGATAAAGAGTGTCTATAAATTCAAAATACCCAAGGGACTGACAGAACTCTGCAGATTGACTCTGGTAACATTCCAGTAGGAGGCAGTGAGTTTGGTTTTTAATTATTCCAATAAAAGATTGATTCTTTGTTTGCAGTACATTCTCCTTCTGTGTAAAAATAGCTCTTTAGTCAAAAAATCCTAAAGTGGTTAATGTAGCTGGACTTGGTTTGAGGGACTCCTTTGCTAGTTAGTGGCAATGTCTGCAGTACTAGATTAACGAGGCCAAGGTCAGGTGATCAATTCCCTTGCCCTATTCCATGTCCAAAGATGGTGCCTTTTAACTTTCCTGCAGTGCATGCCACGACCACAAGGAAGGATGGATACAGGATGGAAAAAGAAGGGAACTTGGAGTAGCAAATTTATTAGAAATAACAGTATAAACAGCTCAAAACATATGTGGAGTCTCCTATGACATTGCAGTAAAAGGAGCTTAGTTCAAAAGGGTGTGACTTCTCCGCTCCTTGTCGCACCCCTTCCCCAAACGTTTAAGAAATTCATCTGCATAATCTGCCAGGAGCTTATAGGTAACACTTTAAAAATGAGAGAGAACACATTCATTCATTCATTGAATAAATATTTATTGATTATCTATTGTGGTCTAAGTACCACCATAGGCTCTGGGAATACAGAGCTGAACAGAACAAAGGCCCTGCTTTTATTCTACTGGGAGGAGACATGCAAACACATGCATAAATAACTTCACAGGGTGAAAAGTGTATGAACACAATAAAACAAAACTGTGGAATTGACAGTGACTGGTGGGAAGGGTCTCAACTTTAGTTTCCGGCATGAGGGCAGGGTTCTCTGGAGAGGGCACATTAAGATAAACCTGAATAATGAAAAGCAAGTATCCCCCAAAGATCAGGAGAGAGAATTCAATGTAGGGACAAAGGTCCTAAACAGGGTCAAGCTCAGCATGTTGAGGAGACTGAAGCTGATGTGGCAGGAGCATAGTGGAAGGGGAGAAGCATGGTAGGAAATGAAGCAGGAGGAGGCTGAGGCTAAACCAGGCAGGACCTGAAGACCATGGCAAGGACTTTTCCCTCTAACCTGACTGCAACCTCTACCTCTGGAGCGGAGTGCTAGCAAGCTATGGCTGCCAATCGGCCCACCTCCTGGTATGCATATCCTTGTTTCATCCCCTTCCACGCTGTATCAGAATTTGTCTGTGTGAACAGCAGCATATGGAAGAAGTGATGATATTTGATGTCTGAGGCCTTATCATGCATTCTCAACCACGACACCACTGACTTTTTGCACCAGATAATTCTGTGTTGCGGGAGGCTGTCCTCTGCATTACAGGAGGCTTAGCAGCATTCCTGGCCTCTACCAGGTGGAGGCTAGTGTGTCCTCTGCCCTGCAATTGTGATAACCAAAAATATCTTCAAAACAGGCCTAATGTCCACAGAAGGTGGGAGGCAAAATCCTCTCTGCTTGGGAATCACTGAGTTAGATCTAAAAGACATTGAGGCAACTGCCTTGTTTTCTCTATCAGACTGCTCACTCTGGAGGGAGCCAGCTGCCGTGTCATGATAACACTGAAGTAGCCCGAGAGAGAGGCCCACACGGCAAAGAACTGTGGCCTCCTGTCAATAGCCATGTGAGTGCACTGCCTTGGAAACAGACCTTCCATCCCCAATTAAACCTCCAGATGACTGCAGCCCTCGGCAACGTCTTGACTGCAACCCTGTGACATGCCCTGAGCCAACCCCTCCCAGCTAAGCCGCTTCTGAACTCCTGACCTGTACTAACTGTGAGATGGCAAATTTCTGCTGTTTTTAGCTAATTTTATGGATTGTTTATTATACAACAATAGATCACTAATACAGAGGATTTAAGAACAAGAATAATCTCATCTGATTTATACCTTAGGATCGTTCTGGCTGCCGTGTGAAAAATAGACTACAAGAGGGACCGAGTACTGATTAGGAGGTGGCTGTCATAATCTGAGCAAGTGCTTATGGTGGCATAAGCTAGATTTGTAGCAATGGTTAGGGTCACTGCTAATTCTTATAGCACTATTGTGAAAACTAGAAAGAGGCACTTCATCCTCAATGCATTTTAATTATATCTGTTAGAAGGTTGCTGTGATACTCTGGTTTTTTGAGAAGAAGACACATTTAGGCCATCCACTGAAACATTTTTATTACAAAAACACAAATCTATCATCTCTTCCATATTAGTGGGGACTCCCTTGTGCAGTGTACAAACTGCACGATCATGTATGGACATCCTAGTAGTGGTTATATTGAGAACTTCTCAAACTGGACACAAATTTGGATATACTATTGGTCTAGGCATTGAATAGGAAGGTGTCTGCTGGGTTGGGCCTGAGTAATTAGCTAATTGGGCATCCTGTTTACTGAAATAGTGAAGATAGAAGGTGGATCCAGTGTGGGGGGTGGGGAGGGTGAAGAAAAAACAATAGTTCTCTTTTGACCATGTTAAGTTTGAGGTGCCTAGCAGATACCCACATCAAGATGTCAAGTATAGACTTGAATTTATGACTCTGGAGCTCAGGGAAGAAGTCAGAGCTAGAAATACATATTTGAAAGACATCAGCATATAGGTGTCTTTAAAACACTGGACCAGAGAGACCGTGTCCATAAGAAAGAAAAGATGCCCAAAGACTTAGTGAGCCCTGAAACACTCCAACATTTAAAGGTTGGGCAGAAAAGAGGAACCAGTAAAGGAAAATAAGAAGGTTTGATTAAGTGACAGTAGAAGAAAAAAGAGGAGAGGATGGTGGCCTGAGAATCCATAGCACGAAGAATTTCAACAGCGTGGAGTGGTCAGTGGGGACATTATCAGACCCGAATAAGCATACTGATCAAAGAGAGCAGTGATTTGCATGTACCAGACACTAAATAATTCTTAATCAATGAATGAATGAATAAATAATAGCAAACATGCATGTCGCACTTTCTACGTGCCAGACCCTCACATGTATTAGCTCAGTTACTCCTCACCTTGGCTCTATGAGGTAGGAACTACAATCTCTATTTGCAGATGAAGACACTGAGGCCCAGGGAGGTTAAATAATCTGCTCAGGGCCACATTGCTAGAATGTAGTAGAGCAAGAATTTGGACCCAGCAATCTGGCTTTGGAGCCAGTGCTCTTAACCTCTTTGCCATGCTGCCCATAAATGGGCAAATGAGTAAATAGTAATTTTTAAAAATCTTTTCATGTGTCTTTGGAATACATTAAATTATAGGTTGACTTCTAAATTTTATTCTGCCCAAGCTGACTTTAAATGCATTTGCTTTCCCTGAACTTGCTCTGTCTAGGCAGAATCATGAAGTCAACCAGGAAGAGATGGAGCAATGGGAAGAATCAAGGCTGACATCTAAAACACAGTGATGCATGTTGCACAAAAGCAATAGCTCTGTGCTAGCAACCAAGTAGACCAAAGCTCACTGACCACATCAAAGGTTAGGCCTATTTGTTTCAAATTTTTAGAAGAATTCACTCTCAGATCCTCATAGGTTCTTCTAATTCTCATTTCTGACTTTCTCTCAGCTGTGCTATTTAGTTCCTTCCCTTGATCTGTGGTCATGTTTTATGCCCTATCTCGCATCCTCTCAGCCCATTTTCTTGGCTCCTGCTCTTGCTGTGGCAGCAGGCTGTACACAGGTAGAACCTGACAGCACCTTGCCTCAGTAACCCCGGGTGTCTCCTGCTTTCTGGCCAGGGTTCCTGTGCACCACCATGGAGGAAGCCTGTTGAAGCCCAATCAGCTATGTTGGCACACGCGCAAACCCAGAACTGCAAGGGAGCTGAGGCCACTTTCGGGGTCTTTGACCAACAGGGGACAGAAGCTAATGGACAAATACTCCCCTCTTCAGCGTGGGTGGGGACACTTCTAAGGAGCATGCTGTGCAGTTCCTGAGAGGCCCTGCAGGACTGAGCCCAGCTGCCAGTACTGCCCTCAAGAGCCTGCCTTGGATTGGCTTCCTCTCCAACCTATTGCACTTCCCAGACCCTCGATTCTGTCCCTCCAGGTCTCCTCCCAAACTAGATTACACGAACCAAGCCCTTGCCTTAGGCTCTGGTTTTGGAGCGAGCCACATTGAGGCCGTCCCAGTCACGCGGTCAGTGAGTTAACAGAAGAGTGTGAGGTTGAATCTTTCCTGAGAGATTCACCATCTACAGGCCCCCGGATTCAGGAACAGACCTGGGCTGGAGCCCTGGTTCCGCCGCTTGCTCATTAAGTAACCTCAGACAAAACCCTAACTTCTCTGCGGCTCAGTCTTCTCATCTATAAAATGTGAAAAACAAAAACATCACCCTCCCAGTGTGTTAAGAGATAATGGACGTGATAATAAAGTGATGGATATATATGGCGTTAATAGTCAGAAACTCCACAAAAATGTAAAGTGTGTGCGTGTGTGTGCATTCACGCGTTCTTTTTTTTTACCAAGCCATCTCCAAGCCGTAAGAAAATTATTTCAAAGTACATTTATACAATACAGTAGCCACTAGCCACATGTGGCTATTTAAATTTACATAAAGTAAAATTAAATAAAATTAAAAATTCAATTCCGGGCTGGGCGCGGTGGCTCACACCTGTAATCCTAGCACTCTGGGAGGCCAAGGTGGGTGGATCACTCAAGGTCAGGAGTTCGAGACCAGCCTGAGCAAGAGTGGGACCCCGTCTCTACTAAAAAAAATAGAAAGAAATGATCTGGACAACTAAATATATATATATATGTATATATATTAAAAAATTAGCTGGGCATGGTGGCGCATGCCTGTAGTCCCTGCTACTTGGGAGGCTGAGGCAGAAGGATCACTTGAGCCCAGCAGTTTGAGGTTGCTGTGAGCTAGGCTGATGTCGCTGCACTCTATCTGGGCAACAGAGTGAGACTCTGTCTCAAAAAAATAATAATAATAATTCAATTCCTCAATCACACAAACCACATCTCAAGTGCTCAATAGCCCACTGGGGTGGGGAACGTACAGCCTTCTGATTTCCAGATTCTTCCTTTTTAAGCACCAAAGGAGGCAAGAAAAGCTTCGTCTTTCTCTGTTGCACCCTTTTTATTAATAATAAAAGGATTTATTCTGCAAAATTTGGATTCAGTCAAAAGGCCACACTTAAGGACCTAGAAGGCCACATTTTGCCTTAAGGCCGCAGGTTCCCCACCCCTGGGTGGCTACTGTGTCATTGGATGGCACAGACATAGAACGTTTCCATCATCACAGAACATTTGGTTGAACAGCATTGTTTTTCAATCTTACTGCCTGATGCCAAGAAAGATGAGGTGGGGGCGGGGGGAGATGTAATGTCTTGAATTCTCTAAGGCCATGTTCATTGGACAGATATCCAGGATTTTCTCCCTGAAGCTTTTCATCCAACCAGGACTCCAGGCCCATCTGGATGGTGGCAGGATACCCAGAGCCAGTGTTTTTGGGCCCCTGCCAGCACTGGTTTGGAGGCACATGCCCTTTGTAGAGTAGGCTCCACACCACTAAGCAACTTCTCACCCACTGTTGACGCAGTGGAAACGGCACTGATGAGAAAGGGAGCAAGTCCAGCCATGCTACAGAGTCGCAGCCAGGCACCAAGTGCCCTGCAGGCATATGGCATATGGCTCAGTGGCTGCACCGCCCTTCTATGGAACTCCACCTGAGGATGAGATCCTCTGCCTACATGCATGTGCCTAAAGAGACACACCTGGGAAGATGTGCCCCTGGCAGCACATAGGGATCTAGGAGGCGAAAGTCCTTTAGGCACCCAAGCTGTTCCTTTTGGACCATTTAGAGGTTGGGGTGATCTTCCACTAGGGGTGCTGTAGGGGCTCCCACACTTCTACTGACCTACCTGTAGACCTGATAAGCCAAGGCTGCACAGCTCCTGGCAGAGATGGGCCATGGGAGATTGACAGCGCCCATCCAGAAAATGCTCCCACGGAAGCCTGGATCTCACCTCTGCAGGAACCAGCCCAAGCACACACTCACTCAATAGATTAATGGACTTGTTGTTTTTCTACACTGATGTTCTCTGTTGTCAAAATTTATCTCTGTGTCTGAGTAAGCCATGCTAATGTAAAAATGGTGAAGATGTTATCCCATGAGGTCTAAAGTTAACAAAAATATTCTTGAGATGCAAAATCTTAACTTGATACTTCAACAAGAGGAAATCTGTTTGTTGAGCTGGAAGTGACTAATCCACGTTAGCAACACCTCCCATGTTTACAGCCACGTCTACCTCCCATGCGCACAATGATCACAGAGCTTGGAAAAATCAAAAGCAGCCCTCTGTGAGGATAATGTGAAGTTTGTTGACCTTTGCCTTACCTGCTCACTAACAGGGCTGACCAAGCACCCGGGGCACCTGAAACATACCCCAGAACGGAGATTGGCGCTCTACTTGGCAAACACTCTGGATTTTCCTTCTTTCTTTTCTCCTCATGGTTCATGTGGCTGTGCTTTTGACCCTTGACACCTCTTGGATGTGATATATTCTTTTTCCACCTGCCTTTCTTAGCCCTGCATGACCACCTTACTTCTTAATCCTTGGCTCTGGAGAATTTTCCTAGCATTAGCTCCTTAATTAACATCTCACTTGGCTTGCCAAGACCTGGAGAGCAAGGCTCAGAATATAATCCTGAAAAAGTATTAATAGTACATCAAACAGAAACAGAAACACATAGGGGAGGCAGGGTTAGATCTTAAAGAGTGTCTCTTGCACACCAATATGAAAACCCATTAAAGAATTTCGGTGTTAAAACTTTTGGCCTTGGCCAGGTGCTGTGGCATGCACCTCTAGTCCCATCTACTCAGGAGGCTGAGGCAGGAGGATCACCTGAGCCCAGGAGTTAGAGGCTGCAGTGAGCTATGATTGTATCTATGAACAGCCACTGCATTCCAGCCTGGGCAACATAGCGACGCCCCATCTCTTAAAAAATTTTGGCTTTGAAGTCTAGGCTCAAATTATTGCTATACTACATAATAGCCATGGAACCCTAGGAGGGTTATTTAACCTCCTTACACCTCTCACTTCCTCAACTGTGAAATGTGATCCTAATATCATCTTCATGATTGAGTTCTTAGAGGAATAAAAGTGGGATTAAGTATAAAAAACATTTAGCATAGTGTCTTCATCATAGTTAGTGATTAATGATAATCATTAGTATTATTACTTTTTCAATACATTTATCAGTATCATTATTATATACTTAATAATTACAAGGGCTCCTTGAAAACTGGTCAGAGTTAGCAGTCAAAAGGGATGGAAGGACGAAAGCCAAGACCTGTGCCACTGGAAGAATACATTTTGCCCTTGTGACCCCTGACACAGTTGTCACCCACAGAAATGATTAGATTAAGTGCCTGTTTATTTTGCGACTTTCCCCCCCATTCTTCTCTCGACTTCTCCTAGCAAAGAAATAGACATTTATTTTATCAGCTAGTCAAGGGAAATTTTCCTTTGTTACTCTCGCAGAACTGAAGAGTATAAAGAATGTGATCATTTACAAAACCAGGTGAAATGGCTCATTTTCCCTTAATTTTCACCACATGTGTAAGGTGATATTTTCATGAACACAGCAAAAAGAATAAACAGAAGGATGATTCAGTATTTTCTCAAACAGATTTTTGCAGTGACATTTTGCAACAAGATAAGAATTATTTCTCCAGGAAAAGAAAATCTTTATCTTCACACACAAACAAAAGAAAGAAAAAAATGACAAAGTGACATTTTTCTTCCCTGGAGAACATCTTTCTTTCTACAAGACCTGCCTTTCACCTCCGCAGTCAGCTCCAGGTGTTAATAGAAAGTGCTTTGGTGTCTCTAACTCCTGCAAACCATGAATCATTTCCAGTCCCTGCAGAAATGAAAATTAACATCCTGAGTTTATGGTGTTGGCATTCATCTACAAAAACCAGGCTTCATATTTGAATATAAATATTTCTGGATGAAAAGCAAGGCATGAAGAAAAGAACACCGAATTTCTCATGTGCTATTTATCTCTGCTCCTCCTCCTCAACCTTTAAAAACAGGCACACACACAACAATTTAAAACCCTTTGTGCTGGTTCAAAAAACTACTGGCACCACGGCAATCAAACACCAAACAAAGTAATCTGCTCCAACAAATCCCTTTCAAATAGCTAGCTAGAGCAATTCACAGGTGTATCCTTTGTCCTTCCATTTTAATAGCCATGGCAGGGGTATGTAGCCATAAATAATTATTTGAGGATGAGGGACAAAGGAGAGACTAAGGGAGGAGTCATTCCAAATAAAGATTTTATACCATTGCAACATCGGTGGCAACCAAATGAAAATTAATCCGCTTTTGCTTTTGTGGCCAGTGAATGGACATCCCATTCCTCACCTGATGCTAAGGACACCAATATTTTTCCAACCTAGTAAGAGTGGAAGAAGTGAAAGCCATGATAGCCATAAAGACAAACACTTCTATTTACTCTCAGATTATACAGTTACGAAGCCTGGAATCCCTCTGCAGGGAGAGATTTCAGGGACAACCTGCTCAGAATTGCTCACTGACATCATTTAAAATTACAAAATCTCCAGCATCTTCCACTGTCCCCATCATTGACAGCTTAACAAGAAGGCCAGCAGCTAACTGGCCTGGAGGACTCCATTTATCTTGCCCCTTAAAATGTTTAGTGCTATTTTAAGGGAGGCTAGTGCTTCTTCTCTGAGAGCAAGGCCAATCCTGGCAGATGGTGATTATTAAAGAAATTGACGTGGGCATGCTTTTTGCACAATCTAGTCAATTATAGAATCTTACTATTAACCTAGCCTTGTGAAGGGCAACTGATTCATCTAAAATCAGGATTGACAGATAAAATACAGGACACCCAGTTACACTTGAATCTCAGAGAACCAACAAATATTTTTTAGTGTGTGTTTCGTGCCATATTTGGGGTATGCTTATACTAAAACCTACTTGATGTTTATCTGAAATTATCTGGCATTCCTAGTTTTAGATGAATTGGTTGCTCCTATACTTTTATTTATTTGCTAAATTTGGCAACCCTGTTTGGAATCCTCCTGCAGTCAATTAGATTTTTGTTCAAAAATATTCATGCCCAACTCCTCCCCCATCTTCAATGGTGGAATTCAATTACTCGCTCATTAAAAGTTGATCTTGGCCATGTCGCTTGCTTTGGCTCTATGGTAAGCTGAGTGTGCTTCCTCATTGAATTGGGTTTGGCTATGTAAATTGCTTCTGCCAATGGGATCTTAGCAGATGTGACATAAGCAGGGGCTTGAATTGAGTTTGCGTAGTTTGACTTGAATTCTCATACTTCTCCCATTACAGTATTCCCAAGAAACAGCTTGGGTCCCAGAATGAACACATGTGGAATAGCCCTGAGCCCAGCCTACTGCTAGGAGCTGAGCCCAGGCAGTTCCACTGCTTGATGCAGAGCTGCCCAGCCAAGCCAACCTGGATCAGCCAACTCCAAGCCAATCTGTAGTGTTGCTTTAGGCACTGAACCTTGGGGCTATTTGTTGTGCAGCACTATTATAGCAATAGCTAACTGAGACGTTGGTTTTAAACATATGAAAAAAGTCTTTGTTAAAGACTTAATCAGCTCTCAAAATAGCCAAAGCTTCCCTTCAGTTTTCACCTGCTGCAGTTGTGGTAATGCTAAAATGTTGAAGGTGATCTGCCATGATTCTTACAAAGCACTGGGCTGAGGGGTCAGGCAGGATAAGTGGGTTAAAATCCCAACTCTGCCATTTACAAACCATGTAATCGTGTATGGGTAAATAAGTGAACCTCTCTGAGTGTGTTCCCCTAGCTGTAATGTGGAGATAATTTCTATGCATCTGCTCACTAAGATTAAAATGAGGAACCAACGAACCAATGTGTCAAAAGTGCTTTGGTAAATTGTAAAGTTATGAATGTATGTATAAAGCACTTAGAAATATGCCTTGCACATAGTAAGTGCTATATGAGTGTTCGCTAAATAAATAAGTGTATGTACATAGAAATACACACACACATATATATAAATCTCCACTGTACAATCTAATTTATTCAGCAACATTTTTTAGTATGTGCACTATACTAAACAAGATAGATAATTATAGAGTGAGGAAGGTGTTAAGGGAACTAAGAGGAAGGTTTACTAACCCAGATGGGAGAGCCAGGAAAAGCTGTCTAGAAGAAAAAGATGTGAGATGTTATTATTACGTGTCACATTAATTTACAGCAATCTCTCTCACTCACAGGCACAGATGTATACTGTGGAAACCATGTCATAGAATTTCTTCCATAGGCACTGAGACATGATCATTTAGAGAATGACAACTTCTCACTCGTCCCACTGTAGATAGTCACATTTTCTCAGCATAAACATAAATGCATGGTTTGGAGGAGAGGGAAGAGGAGAGCAAGAATCACGGAAGTCCCTTGGAAATTATAAATCAGTTTGAATGAGACTGTCATTTTCAAAAAAGCTGGATTCACTTTTTTGTTTTGCTTGGTTTGGTTTGGGTTTTGGTTGCATGAAGCCTATTTTTCATGCAAAAGATTTGAACTTTTCAATTTTCAACTTATGTTGTCTATGATAAAGCCCAAATGTACACTTTTATCTCCCAAAGAAAAGAATTATTAATAAATTTTTCAATCAAATTCTATTTATATAGCTATCGTCATTTTAAGCAGGGCTCCAGGCTTCATTACAGATACAAAAACTGCATTTCAAAGTGTGACCTGAGATGTGTGAAATTCAAACACATGGAAATTCAGGCACTAATAACATCACTAATGGCCTTAGTGAAGACAGAACATCAGAGAGAGAGAGAGAAATAGAGAAAAGAAGAGAAAAGAAAAGAGAAGGAAAAGGTTAGATTTGACATTAGTTATACAGAGACTCAATCAACAAACATTTGTTAGGAGCCTGTGTACCCTGAGTGCTGGACCTTCCAACCTAAATAGAAGATGGCTCCTGTCCTCAAGGAGTTTACAGTCCCATCTAGGAGACAGACAAGGGGATAGGCAGTTATAATAGGGAAACAGAAACTTAAACCATAGACTATGGAGACACATAGAACAAAGCTTTGTGGAACTCTACAGCAGGGTTAAGGGGTTTTACAGTGCCCGTTTAATCAGATGAAATACCAGGAGGGGCAGGAGATGGATTTTATAGAGCTCACTCTGCCTGTAGTGTGAAATCTGGACTAGCAAGAAGAGGGGCCAGAAGACGATGCCAGTTAGCAGGCTGTCCAGCGGTGAGCTGAAGAGCCTCTTCCCAAGAGTAGCCCTTCGTGCTTTGCCACAAGGTAAAGCTGAACTTTCCAGATAGGTTAACCCAACTTCCTTTGATTTCTCCTGTCACTTTTCCTGCACTCAGTGATCTTCAACTGATATTAAGCAGTATCTGTCATTTAAATTCTTCTCTCAGAATGTAATTTCCTTGGTTTCAGCATCAACAATCACTCTAGGAAATTTGCTCCACTTTGCAAAGATGAGTGGCGTAAAAAACATCAAAACAAAACAAACAAAAAACAGGAATAATTCAAGGCTGAACTCTGTTTTTACGGGGAGCAAGGAGGCGTAGCAAAAAGCACACAGAACAGGGATGCAAAATCCAGAGGTTTGGGTTCCTGCACAGGTCTCCTGCCCACTGAGATGAGCCCTCTCTCATCATCAGCTGCCCAATGTGAGTAACTTAAAGGTTGGATCCGATATCCTCCAGCATTTTGAAATTGTCCAATTCTCTGATTCTAAGATAAGAAACTAATATTCACTAAAGACTATTCTGTGTCATGCTCTATCATACTAAGCACTTTCCATGTTTTATTTCATTAGATCACACCCCTGTGTGCTATACATTATTGTACCCACCATACAAATGAGGAAACTGAAGCCCACAGATCCTGACCATGTTGATCAAAATCACAATAAAGGGGGAGAACCATGATCAGAACTCTGGCCTAGCTAATCTCAAAACCACTATGTTTTTAATAAATTTTTCCATGATATTCTTGACATGTATGTTTAGTGTAGAAATTTTGGAAATACATAATTAATATAAAGAATCATACTAACTTGTTTGATATCTGCACCTAGAATTGTGAGATTATACTGATTTTTGTTTTCTTCTTTATGTCTAAACATACAAATGTTTTGTATTTTCTTCTTTTAGTGTATGCAAATATTCTTGTATTCTCAGCATCTCACTTTCATGCAGATTTGTACCATGCTCTGTTTACTAAATATCCTTATGAGCATTTTCTCTATTAAAATTCCTTCCAAATATTTTGTGGTAGCACTGTGTTTTTAGACTACTCCCCTGTTATTAGATATTTAAAGTATATTTCACGGGGTTTTACTTTTTAATATAAATAACACTGTGTCAAACATCTTCTGGATTGATTGAGGGAGGATGATTTGCAAATACTTTCTGTGGTCCTGTTATACATTTATTACCAATGTGCTTTACCATTAATAAAAGTTGAAGCAATTCACCCTCTCACAAGCATTCTTTCAAAGTGTCTATGACATGTAGTCTTGCTGACATCATACTTTTAAATCTTTAAACATTATAGTCAAAAGTATCTTATTTTCTCTTCTGTTGTCTTTGATTCTTAAAGAGGTTCAACATATTTCTTATGTTTATTGGTTATTTTGATTTCCTCTTCTATGAATGGGTTGTCTACTTTTCTGCTGAGATCATGGTGTTTTACTTAGTGATGTGTGTGGTCTCCTTATCCACCAGAATCTTCAACCTGTTGCCTTTCATGCCTGTCAACTGATAACTGTTGCAAAACACCCCAATATAAGAATTTCTTGTTCTGTTTTTCCTTTGAGAGAACATAAACGTAATTACGTGAATGTGACAAGCAGGAGGCTGTGGCCTGAAAAATTGGTACAAAAGATTTAAAAAAAAAAAGTCAATCTTGACAGTCATTCAATTGGCCCACACCATGGTGACAAGAGGCTGCGATGCAGGGGATTAAGTTTGGTCATTAAGGTTTCCAGGAATCTCCTGTGGATAAATAAGTCTCTCTGGCCCTGAGACAATCACACTGCCTGTGGGTTTTAATGACCACAAGCAGCTTGCAAGCAAGAGGTTGACTGCCTTCACAGCAGGGACCTGAATATCTAGGTTACTGCCTCCCACCTGTGCAGACTGGCCTCAGCTGATATGATGACAGAAATTTCTCACCATTCCAGTTGAGCAAGAGTCCATTGACTCGTTCTGACTTTCATGTTTCTGAGAGCCTTAACCTTTCCCTTACCCATCAGTGGGATATGACCTAAACACCATCCATTCTTTTACTCATGCATTCATCCAAACAAATATTTATTGAACATCTGCTGTTTGTATGGCACTGTGCTTGGCACTGAAGACAAAATCATAAGTAAAAACAAACACAATCCCTGACCTCATGGATTCTAGTGAGTAGAAAAGACATAAGCCATGAAGTCACGCCAATAAAGGTGATTGGAGCCGGGTCCTGTGGAACCACAGCAGGAAATAAAGTTGGAGAGGTAGATGGGTGGACCCTATAGGGCCTTGAACAATAAGAAGCCACTGAAATGTTCTAACTAGATTTGGGGTTTGGAAAGTTCTTCCTGGCAATTGGATGGAGAAAAAAATGGGGAGTGAGGGATAGTGTTGTGTGGAGCCTATTGCTGTGGTCCAGGAGAAGCAATGAGATTAACTTCGGCTAGGATAGACATAGAGACGGAGATAGCTTCTTCCCCAAAGGTTCCTATTTCTGCATCTGCTCCTTTCCCCCTCCTGCCCCTCTGCATTGTTGAACCAGGTCCCTGACACCAGAACAACGTGGCTGAGTCGGGAAAATGCACTCAAAGGGAGAAAAGGTGAGACCCACCATAAATACCTTTTGGCTGCCACCCGAAGGACAAGAACAAGCGGACATGCCCGTTCCCTGGAGTGAGTCTGGTGCTAAGAAGCTATTTAGCTCAATGGATTAAAGCCATTTAATATCCACTTCTCTTTTCAGTATTGGCTATTTGAATCCCTCCTTGTTTATAAGACAATAAAAGCAAATCTTTCCTCCAGGTAGAAAAGTAACTAACATCATATTGGGAATTTATGCTGTCATTCTGAGATCTCTTTGGGGCCTTTTAAAATGTACTCTTTAATTTGATACAAGGGTGTGCTGAGCATCTTCCATGCCCCCGGTACTTTTCCAAGAGCTGGGAATACAGTGATAAATGAGGTAGGTGACATTTATACCTTGGCAGAACTTATATTCTAGTGGGGAAGACAGGCATGTACAGACAATGAACAAATAAATAAGCGAATATGCATGTATATTCATATTCACGTTTATAATTTCAGATAGTGCTAAGTGTCATGAAGAACTTAAACAGGACAACTGGATGAAGCGATGGTGGGGGGACTACTTTAGATAGAAGGGCTGGAGGAAGCCTCTTGGGGGGGAGAGGACATTTGAGCTGAGCCCTAGACCTTGAGAGGGAGGGAGGCAGACAAAGACCTTGGGGAAAAAGATTTCAAAAAGAGAAAAAGAAAGTGCAAGACCTTTGTACTTGTCAGGTGATGTTTCTTCCAGCCTCCATCCAGCCTGACCACCTGGTAACCACTTCCGGCTTTCTCCACAGCCTCGTCACTCCGTGTATGAGCCTGGAGGTGAGAATCCTCCATGCTGGGAGCAGCCCCAAGATCTTGTCCCTTACACACTTCCCCAAGGCACCCTTTGGCTTTACGGAGGGATGGGAGGAAGAAGGGCCATGGGGGGATCTATATAGGCCTAAAGCTCACAGGAGATGTCTGACTGCTCTCCAGGGTAACTCCACAGTCCACACAGCAAAAAGGGAGACTTTCTCGCAGCTCAGCTACACAAAAAGAATATTCTGACCACCTGGAACAAATTGTTTTAAGATATGTATTGCTCAGCGTACAAGTTCTTGACAACTTTGCCTGTTCTTATACTTCACTAGTTTATTCCTGCTCAACAGCCATAAAAACGATGTGAACAGTGCAAGACCTCATTTCACCCAGACTTATAGCCTCTTTCTTAAATTTCCCCCAGCAACTATTTTTTTGTGTCCTCAGGCAAGACTTTACTGAGATTACAGCCCTGGAAGGAGAGCCCTCACACATTGTGTCATCACCCCACATCCTTCCCAGAGCTCGGCCCATAATGGCTCCTTCATTTAACGCAGCTCCAGAAGATGGGGCAGAGGCGCCTGGTGGTCACCACTCTATTTGTTGAGTCTTTGCTCCTGTCGAGCTCCCTTTACTTTGTTTCTTTATCAGATGCCTGCTGGAGGAGTTGAGTGTCCCAGCCCCAGACACAATTGCTAACACTAGCTTATTCCTTCCTCTCCCCAGTGGAGCAGTGGCTGCAGCAGGAGCCCGAGGGAGGCACCGGTTCTCACAGAGCTCATCGGAGCCTCGGGAAGCAGCTCCGTGGAACCACTCCAGAAGGAAACTCCAAGATGAGCTCAGTTCAGATTCTATGGTCACTGCCCTGTTCTACTGTAATGGGCCCCTAAGTGGCCTCTGATCTCCAATCTCACCCTGTCTGATCAAACCGTCTTTCACAGAGCAGGAAGAGAGATTGTACTAAAATGCAAATCAGATCCTACCTCTCTCCTGCTTTAAATATTTCTGCAGATCCTCATTAGGGAGAAAATACAGTGCCCACTCTTTAGTGCTTATACAAGGCCCCTCAGGCTTACTCTTTCAGATGCTGCTCTCTTGGGGTATACTTTAGGTCTTTTCCACCAGAAAAACTCTTTTTGTGTCTTTCAAATCTGAGCCCCAGCATTACCTGCTCTGGAATCTACACCTGCCAGCCACACCCATCATCCCTAACCTCGATGGGAGAAAGGGCTTCCTTGTCCCATGAAATGCTGACTGCGGCTCTATTACTGCACCACAGTTAGAGTGCCACTGTTTGCTTAAATGGCGTCTTCTCCATCCCCTTTTTAAATTCACAAGAAATGGAATTATCTTATCCTAGTGTAGTGTCCAACATATAAACAGACTTCATTTCTGTTCCACAGGCATTTATCGTGCTGAGTTGCAAATCAGAGGTAAGAGACACCCAGTCCTTGCCATGCAGGAGCAGGTGGAATTGTAGGGAACAAACACATTCTCAGACAATCGTGTTTCAAGTTGAGTATCCCTTGTCCACAATGTTTAGGATCAGAAACGTTTCGGATTTAGGATTTTTTGGATTTTGGAATATTTGCATCATATTAATACTTACAGGTTTAGCATCCCAAAACTGAATGAATATTTTCTTTGGGCATCATGTAGGCGATCAAAAAGTTTCAGATTTTGGAGCACTTTAGATTGGAGGTTTTCAGATTTGGGATACTCAGCCTGTGTATATGTTGATAAGCTATGTCACAAGAAGCTCATAAATCTTTCTTTAAAAAATACACAAACCAGAGAATGCAGTTTGCTGAGGCTATTACTTCTTTTGTTTTCCTTTTGCATCAGTTCCTCTTACAGCAATAAGAATAGGTAGTGTTGCTTCATCAGAATGCAGTCTCTGGGTACAAATCCCAGCCCTGGCAGTGATTATTAGCTCGGTGGCTTTGGGTAAGTTGTTTAACCACTCCAAGACCCTATTTCCTCACCTGTAAAAATGGGAGCAAGAGTAATGCTTACTTCATGGGGCTGTAAGGAGAATAGGATTGAATGAGGGAATCCACAAAAAGAGTGTAAAACAATGGTTGGCACGTATTAAGCACACAATAAACATCAGCGGTTAGCATTCTCAGCCATCAACATTTATTGTTAACTCAATAAAGTGGCAGTCACTGTACCATCTGCTTTACACACCCTGGCTCATTGAATCCTCATGGCTCTACTGTGGAGGAACTCCAGATTCCTCCTGGTGTGCAGGGAAGAAAGGCAAGTCAGCATGGCCCAAAGGTTCATGGATGGGTCTGGGAATCTGGGACCATTATTTGAACCTCAATTTCCTTATAACAGAATTGAATTTATGGGGTTATTTGGAGATTACACAAGATCTGAAAAGCTTAACATAGTACTTGTCACATATTAAACACTCCACAAATGTGTTAGAAGATTACCATTGTTATTATTAATATATTACTATTATTATTAAGAGGAAAAGCCCCCAGGGACATTGGAGCCCAGGCCTGAGCTATGGTCTGGCTGGCTCAAGCCTCAGTTTCTGTGTTTCCGCTTCAGACTGGTCTGCCAAGCCTGGGGGCAGAGGCAGAACCTGGCATAGACGTTGAGCCTGTGCACCGCGGGGCCATGAGACGGCAAACCAGGAACCCAGCGCACGTGGACATGGCAAACGCTGCCTTTCCCCTTCACGGTGCTCTGACTAATTAAGATCCAACACCTTCCCTGTTGGTCCCTGTTCATTTTCACTGTTGGACTTCACAGTGGAAGTCGGTATCAATGTTTCTTACCATGTTCCAATTATTTTTCCTCTGTGAAAATAAAAAGACAAGCAAAAAAAAAAAAAAAAAAGCAAACAAACAACTCTGCCAAAGATATCCCTCATTGTTTGTTTGCATTGACCTGCCCAAATATTTCTCCCCAGAGAAATTAGAAATACGGAAGCATTCCCTGAGCCCCCACTTCTAGGCATGGCCAACACTGGATGTCGGCTTCTCCTCCAGAATTGCTGTCTCTGTCCTGGTGCCACTGTCTCTGGGAGTTCCCCGAAGGAGCAGGAGGTGAGTGGGGCTCTCCAGGAACTCCCAGGAAAGGAGGTGGCACGGTACCTGAGAACCTGGCTCCCACATGCATCCTCAGCAAGGGTCTGCAAAGTGCTTTTCACAGATCTCCTTTTAAGAGCTGCTCTCCTCACACAGATATGTCCCTGACCTTATTGCTTTGGAACATTAGCTTTCAGCCATTTTTATGTTTGTGATGATGGATTTTGGCTAAGGCACCAACTTGTCGCTTTTGCTGGTCCTCTCTGTGACAGCACCGACCTTGGCAAGATGACTGAGGTGCAATCTTGGCAGCCCAGGGGAAGCTCTCGGCTGCAGAGAGCAGGTCTGGAACCTCGGCCTCATTAGCCCAGCTGTTTTCCAGGCATTTTCCAGGAGCCGCTGGGGCCACTTTGTGACATTAGTCTCTCGGCCTTTGCCTTCTCCGCCAGTGCCCCCTGCCTCACACTCTCTCTTCCTGGGCCGTCCACATTTTCCCCTCTCTGAAGGCTGCTTGTAAAACCACGACTTCCCCAGCCTACAAGTGTCGCTTCATCAAGAAGGTTAGATAGTGGTCTTGAAATGTTTCCTTTTTTTTACTAGCACACTCCCTAAAAGACTTTTTAAACAGTTTTTATATCCCCTTATAAATTTTTAAGCTTACCTCTAAAGTGTTTATCATGTGTTTAATAGTTAAAAATCATGTGACTTCCAGGGTGCATGTTGTATATGTGCTTTAAATATATTTTCATTAAAACCTTGGCACTAGAGATGTAGCTCATTTCATTCATAGGAAACGTCTGCTGTATAACCCAACAAGCAAGGTGGGCTTCCCTGTCAGGCCAACCAGCCCAATCAAGTTTGCTTTCTGACAAAACCGTGGCTTCATTTTTAAAATTTCAACCCAACACATTAGTAAGTGTCCCTGTGACAAACACCTCATTTCTGAATTTTACATTTACAATGGATGAGACCAATGGATGAGGTAGATAGATCAATGGATGAGTGAGTCTGTCAAAGTACAGAAGGAAGGCGTGTGGCCCTGATTCTACAGCGGCTCCCTTCAGTGCTTCTGAGCTAAGCTCTTTCCCATGTTCTCCCTCAGGAGCTGTACATTCTCAGATTGTCCCCCGTTTTGGTGTCTTAGAGGTTTTTCACACCCTGGGGAAAGGCATAATGTTAATAGTAAAATGCAGTGTGGGTTAAAGATATGCTTTTCTTTTAAAAAGTGGGCAATGGCAATTGAGAGAGTGAGGGGTGAGCTCCCAGGCACGCCGATGGAAGGGAAGAGGCCCCCAGAAGGCTGAGGACCTGGACGGCTCCCCCACGGCCCACACCCCCAGGTGCAAAGGCCTACGTCCTCCCCGACAGTTCCCCAGGGAGTTTCTGAGCCTGTGGCTCTAACCACCCCAACAAGAATATCCTGTGAAATTTCTGTGCTTTTCTGGGTCTCAGTTTTCCTTTAAATAGAGATTTTAAGACATTCCCAGATACTGCCTTTTTGGAGCAGATTTCTGTTTCTTTGTGTTATAATCATACAGCCTTCCTCCTTCTGTTCCTTGTCTTCTGTCATTCTACTCACATCCTTCACCTGACAGGAGGCAAGATTGATCTGACTAGGGGTGAAGAGTCCGATGCCATGCAGAGTCGCGAGCTAAATGTCACTGTGGCACGTGTGTCTTTCTCTCTCTCGCTCTCTGATTCTCTGTGCCCATCAATGGAGACAGGTGGCCATGATCCTCTGTAGAGTTGCCTGGGAAAGAGTCTTCTTTGTTCTTCAGGTCAAAAGGTGGGGAAGGGGCAGGGCAGGATCACTGTGGCCCTGGCCCTCGGGAACATCTTCCAATCCAGCAGACCTGCTTGGGCAGTCGTAAGGGCTGTTCACAGATAGTTTCTTCTCCTTCAGGACACAGGGTAAGACTACATTTCTCTAAGTCCCTGAAAGTTAGATTTCACATGTGACTTGCTTTGGCCAATGAAATATAAAGAAGTACTTTAAAGGCCAGTGAGCTGTATACCTTGTTTCTCTCCCACTGTGATAGTAATCATGGAACTACATGTCGAGATGAGCCTTCTATCAGTCTAGGTCCCTGCATTACCACGATGAGCAGAACACTCCTAACGACTGTATTGGACATGTAGAAGAAGTGAGAAATAAATACTTTTGTTGTATTAAGCCACTGAGACTTTAGAGATGTTTGTCAGCACAGAATAACCTATCCTGACTGTCCTGACTAACGCATTAAAAAAAAAGCTAATGTTCAAATTGGGCTCCTACTTGTCCCTGTGTCTGTATTTCAACTGATGTGAAACTCAGCAGAGGAGGAGGATTTATTGTCCAATCTTGCCCAGTACTCTCTATCTGTCCAAATCTTATCCATCCTTCAGGACCCAAACTTCCCATATGTGTCTTAGTATTTGCCTTTGCTCCCTCATCTCAAAGGGTTTTTCTTTCCTCCTCTGAACTGATATGAACCAGGCATCTCCTCTGAACTAGGTGTACTAGATGTAACTAGGGTTACATTTTAACTTAAAGATGTAACCCATGCCCATCTCTATTGATATGGGGGAAAGAAAAAAAAAGAGAGGAAAAAAAAAATAAAGATGTAGCCCAAATGCCTCCAAGAGCCAGGCAGGTAGTGTAAATGGGTAATTGGGAAAACTATAGAGAATGTCATCCCTAAAAGGTATTCCAGTGTAATTAAAACAGAAAAGAAAAAATGCACTCTGCCAGACAAATAAATAGAGTTCTGGTGTGCCATACTGTGACCTTTGTAGAATTCATAAGAAATTCACTTATTCTACTGATGTTTTAGACTATTATTTTGAACTTCTGCTTTATCTTTGCATCCCCAGCACATAGTAGATGCAAAATAAACGGTAATGAATAAAACATGTTTAAATTTTTAAGTGATTTCCTACTTATATCTAAAGGGCTGTTTTCTGGTTGATGTGAATTCTCTATGGCAGCAATTCCTTTGAGAATTTGCTGGGCTTCACCAACTGGCTTAGAAGCAACAGGTAATTCTTCTTTAGAAACAAAAACCCAGTGTCAGTCTTTATGAATGGACTCCAATGGCTACTCCACCGAAATCAGAAAAAGAAGCTTCTTTTATGGAGATTTTGGGAGTTAACTTCTGTCTTAGTGCTTTCCCCTCTTTCAATTTCATTTGCTCATGTGCAGTTAAATTCATTCTTTTTAATGGTTTAATTATTATTGTTAGTATACGATCATCACTGTAAAACAAGTTAAAAAAAATCAATCAAGCCTACTAACGGCATCCAGAAACATCATAACGGCAGTTTTCTGTCAGAAACACGCCTGCCCTCAATAAGATTTTTTCAGTATTGTGCCACATTTTTATTTTATTATTTTAAAACACTTATTAATCTAGTAAAGAATAACAAAATTCAATAGCGAAATTGTTCTGACTTTGGCAGAAAAGTGTTGCACAGTAATATTAGAACCTGGAAGTTGTCTCCATCAAGAGTGTCTGGTTGCCACCCTGCTACTTTATTTGCTCTCATCTGTGAGTTAAACCCCTGTGCCCCACACCCAGGCCCTGAGATACACACATTCTCATAGCATTGGAAGCATTGCCACTGTTCCCGTCATCATAACTTTCCTCTGTTGGTGTATGTGTGTTACACTGGACTAGGGCCTGGAATCCAAAGAGAACCAAGAGGACATGACTTACAGATCCCTGATACAGAGTGAAGTCCTATTCTTGCTGCTGATGTGCTAGGATGTTTCTCAGGGCTCACACTTAACGCTGGCCCTCTTGTTTGCCCAATTTAGCCTGCATTCCTGACCCCATTTTCCCCAGAATCACTATTTGGATCCAAGAATCTTCTCCGTCAGTCTCCGGCTTCAGTCACTGTAAGGTCTGCTCCTCCCTTTCCCAAATTATTGTTCAGAACTTAGCTTAGATTCTACTAACTTTGTATCATGAGTCAATCCCTCTCTATTACTCTATGCTCCTGAGACAGAGGTAGTCTTTTCTCTTCCTAGGAGTCCCTGCATTGCTACCCATGCTATTCCTCTGGCCTGGAACATGCATTAGAGCCCCAGTCCACCCTCTCTGAGGAGAGTGCTGTTGAAAGTAGAATATGTAGGTAGGTCTTGCCTCTAAAATCTTCCTGACCACTTCTCCCCACTCCCCAAATACAGTAAGATGTTCCTTCACTGTGCAACCAGCTCATTCTTCAGTCTTCCTCAAACTCATCATCAGCTTTCCTTAAATTGTCCCTCTTCCTTGTTCCTTGCCAGGCTGAACTAGCTGAGAGTACTATTCATTATTTATCTTTGTGCCCCAGGTCCAATGCAATGAAGAAATGAATGAATAAATGAAAGAGTTTCTGCCTTCTTTACCTACCATTTTATCCTAACAGCTGATTTCTCTTAAAATTTAACAAAATATTTAATAGTTCGAGAATCTACCTGAAAAGTAAACAAATGAAAATATAAAACACTTTAAGAAAAAGAATAATTGATGAATGAATACAATTAATTGCCTGCTTTTAATTAAAAGTTATTTTAGTTGGAGCCCAACCATCCTTCAAAGCAAAATAAGACACTGAATCCCTATGGCCAGGGATCTGACAGGCTGTGAATCCACAGAGGTGACTGACTACCTTTGGGGGATTTCAATTATTGGAGGGAAGTCATTTGCTCTTTAAAAGTCAGTATCAACAGCACACAAAGATGCTCATAAATTTTAAGACTCTGACCAACCAGTAGTGTAACCACAGTGAATTTTAGGCACTGGAGCCCAGGGAAAATAGAAGACAGATAAATCTATTTAATTGTTATTCTTCAAATAAATAAAGATTTTGCCTCATTTGAAGATAATCTACACTTTGCATTGTATTTGGAAGCCATTATCCATGGCCCTTCTGGGGCAAAAGTGCCCCGAGAAAGCCATCCACTTGAGTTGTGGGCAACTTAATTAATGGGAATGGCCTCTAACTGCAACCCAAAACCATGAATAATGCCTATCTACCTATTTCACAGTTTATAGTAATGAGATTAATGAACCACTTCCTTGGGAGACTAGAGAGAGTCAGAAGCAAGATTATTTCCTCTACTGTGGGCTGCTTTCAATTTGTATCATGGTCTGAGGTTTAAATGGGTAGAGTGGAGCTCTGAGGATTTGAGAAGTTCTTTCCGTAACTGATAAAACACATCAGATTATCTAAAGATATACAGACAAATCAACCACTGTAATGAGATTTGATTCTATTCAAGAACCTGTACTATGTGCCACACTCATGCTATAGTAGAGACAGAAGGCACAAAGGTGGACAGGAGGCTGCCCTTGCCACCAAGGAGCTCACAGTCTAGTATGTAAGACAAGGACTTAATTAAAAATTATTAGCAATAAATAAATAACACTTTAAATATAGAATAGTGTTTCCAATAAGAGATAAATAAAGCACATAATTTAATGAGAAAAGCAAGTAATTATCTGTCCAAAATGTCAGGGAAAGCTTTACCTGGGAGGTGATGGAGAACGGACTTTGAAAGATGAATAAGAGTTTTCTAAGTAAAACAGTGAGAGGGTATTCTTGGCAGGGCAACATCATATGCAAAGGCAAAGAGGCTTGAAATATTATAGTGTGTTCAGCAAACTACAGAAAGACTGGAAGTTGAGAACAAAGATAAATAGCAATTTCAGGTTCCCTTGCCCTTGGGGCACCCTCATTTGAACATACAGAATGTAGAACTGCTTGACTGGATTGTTCTTGGGCTTCATGGGGATGAGGAGAGGGTCATCCATGAAACTATGGTTCTCAGGTTTTTTTCTAAAAAGAGTTTGAGAACTTGTTGCTGTGCCTGTAATGCCAGCCCCATGGATTAGTGACCATCCCTGTGGAGAAAACTTTAGAATCAGGTTAAACTAAGGGAGAGTGTTTGAGAATATGTTTGAGAAGGGACAAGGACATAGGACTCAGCAGAACAGAGGCAATAACTGATCAGGTGACCCTCCAGAGATAAGCTCCTGGAGTGGGTCTATAAAAAGAAAGTTACTGAGTCACCCTTCTAAGCAGAAATAGTTCCAGGTCTTCTTAGTTTACAAGGCTTCTCTGTGCAGGTGGGATATGTACACTGTGCTGAAAGCTTTATTTTGACCACTTTCTTTGGCCGTTGCATTGTTGCCATAAATATATGTGTGCTGTACATCACTCAGAGCACATAATCACAGAGCTCTGCGATGCAAGCAGAGAACAAGCAATTTGCCATTATCTTCTTGGTGACAGATATACATGAGGTTTGTATGCAATAGTGGAACTACAAGATGACCCTGTGACAGGGACGAAATCATACATACATGTGTATATGTACTCAAATGCACCCTCTCAGGTAACCATGTGGGACGCCGGCAAATATACTCATGTTTTTCACTAGATAGAATTATTTTTATTATCACCTTACCAGGTACTGGAAAGAGTTTAGCCTGAAAATGGCAGCGAAAGCAAATCCATATCCATCACTATCTCCCCTTTCAAATAGACTTGAGTTTAATAAATAAAGGATAGTGAAAATTGCTTCTACCAATCCAGGATTTAGTACTATGCTCTAAATCACTTGATTCAGTTCTTTTAAAAGTTTTCTTACTATCTGTAAATTCAGCCAGTCTTCTGCATAGTGAATCTTTCCTTAGTGAAATTACAAAATGTATGCTATATTTCTAATTAATTGCCTCTTATTCTTGTTAGCCACTGAACTCAATTTCTACCTCAGAAGGTTTTCCCAGAGTTGGCTAAATTGTTATTGGATGCCAGAATTATACTTTCAAAGGAATTAGGTAGACAAGAAGGTGCAATTGGTTTATTTTTCATGAGGTAGAAAAGGTAATGGAAAAAATCTCACCAAATAACAAGATATATTTCAAAGGAGAAGAAGAAAAATGACCTTAGCCTTGCAAAATGGCTTTCTAACATTATGCTCAGTTGTTTTCAGAAAACTTATTTGGCTGAAAAAATCGAGACCAGCCCACTGTGCTTCCTGCTTCTATAGTCTTCTAGTTTACCCCTCCTTCTACCTTACCCTACCTCACAAGACTGGGTGAACACGACCAGTTATTTACTTACGATTGCCATAAATGTACATTTCTGTTTTAAAATATGAACTTCAAGATGAAAGAGAAATTGGAAAAAAGCTAAATTTATCTTTGACCACCTGTTTGATTTTAGTTAGGCCAACCTAATTGTTGGGGGGGTGGTCTGAGTTATATGAAACAAACATACACATAGGCCATTTCTGAGATTTGTTTCTTCTTTTTAGAGGCAATTGGCACCAGGGTTTAGGTGAGTAGATTGATAACTGGGACTCTCTATATAAACAGAAAGCAAACAAACAAATAATAAGTGGCTAGATCAGCCTCAGTGACCTCTATAAATCCTCCAATTGCCTTCATGCAGATACTGAAACACCAGCCTGCTTCATATATCTGCTAAGGAGCCACATGAAACTCTATGAAGATAGAGTTTCTGCACCTCTGTGATCAGAAGGAGCAACCAGAAATTAGAGCACAGATCTCCCATACTAGGAGGACAGAATCCTTTTTGTGCACCCTGTCTCCTACAAGCTGTGTGCTAATTGCTCCTAGAGCCATGGATACCTTCCACAGAGCTAGGGGTGAGAAATGAGTAGCTGATACTTTGATAAGAGCCAAAATTGACCAAAATTAACTGCCACTTACAGTATACATACATATATATATATAGAGAGAGAGAGAGAGCACATGCAAACTCTGTGGAAGAGGGAGAATCTGATTCCGGAGCCACCACATTATTAGATATAAATGTCTAGTTTTCAACAAAACCACAAGACATACAAAGAAACAGAATAGTATGACCCATTCAAGAGAAAAAATAAACAAACAGAAACTGTCCCCTGAAAAAGACTTGATGGTAGATCTAATAGACAAAGATTTTAAAACAACGGTCTTAAAAATTCCCAAAGAACTAAAGGAAGACATGAAGATAGTCAAGAAAATGATATATAAACAAAATGGAAATATCAATAAAGAGACAGAAAATGTAAAAGAAACCAAAAGAAGTTCTGGGGCAAAAATTTATACATGAAATGAAAAATTCACTAGAGCATCAAAGGCAGATTTAAGGAGGCAAAAGAAAAAAAATCAATGAATTTGACAATTGCACAATAGAAATTATTGACTCTGAGGAACAGAAAGAAAAAAATGATTGAATAAAAAAGAGCCATGGGACACGATCAAGTGGGCAAATATATGCATTATGGGAGTTCCAGAAAGACAAAAGAGATAGAAAGCGCAGAGAGAATATTTGAAGACATAGTGGCCAAAATCTTCCCTAATTTGCTGAAATACATGAATGCAACATCCAAGAAATTCAATGAAATTCCAACTAGGATTAACTCAAAAAGACCCACATTGAGACTCATTATAAAAAACTGTCAAAAGCAAAAGACAAAGAGAATCTTGAAAGCAGCAAAAGAGAAGCAACTTGTCACATACAGGGGATCATCAAAAAGATATCAGCAGATTTCACATCAGAAACTTTGGAGGCCAGAAGGCGGTGGGCTGATGTAGTCAAAGTGGTAGAAGAAAAAAACTGTCAGCCAAGAATTCTATAACTGGCAAGACTGACCTTCAGAAGTGAGGGAGAAAGAAAGACATTCCCAGATAAACAAAAGCTTAGGGAGGTCATTACCCTTAGACCAGCCCTGAAAGAAATGCTAAAGGGAGTCCTGAAAGTTGAAATGAAAGGACACTAGATAGTAACCAAAGTGATATGAAGAAATAAAGATCTCAGTAAAGGTAAAAACATGAGCAATTAAAAAATTGGATATTATCATAACAATAGTTTGTAAATTCACCTTTTTATTTTCTACATAATTTAAGACAGTAATACATGTTTAAGGCATGATTAAGGATTTAAAAATAAAAATTAAAAAGAATTATAAAGCAGCTATTAGTCTACAAGCTAGTATTGCTGTAATTCCATGTTTCATTTCCTACATAATGTAAGAGACTAGTGAATTTTTTTAAATTATAGGTTGATCATTCCTTATTGGAAATGCCTAGGACCAGAAGCATTTCAGATTTTGGATATTGGAATATTTGCATTATGTTTACCAGCTGAGCATCTGAAATCCAAAAATCTGAAGTCCAAAATGCTCCAATGAGCATTTCCTGTAAACACGATGTCAGCACTCAAAAAGTTTCATTTTGGAGCATTTGGGATCTTGAATTTTCAGATTTGGGGTGCTTGCTTTGTATTAGTTTATGTTGGACAAACAATATATAAAGATGTAATTTTGGGATAACAACAACTGAAAGAAGTAAGCATGGAGATGTAAAAGATCAGAATTTTTGTATGTTATCGAAGTTAAACTAGTATAAATTCAAATTACAGTGTTATAACTTTAATATGTTTAATATAATCTTCATAATAACCACAAAAAATAACTACAGTAAATACACAAGGGCAATGAGATAGAAAATTAAATATTTCACTGAAAAAAAATCAACTAAACACAAGAGAAGACAATAATGCAGGAAATAAGGAACAAAAAAAGCTATAAGGCGCATAGAAAATAATAGCAAAATGACAGATCAGTCAGACTTAAAAAGGAAGGAAATTCTGACATATGCAACGACATGTGTGAACCTTGAGGACATTGTGCTGAGTGAAATAAACCAGTCACAAGAAGACAAATACTGTATGAGCAGGCTTATATGAAGTACTTAGAATAGTTAAAATCGTAGACAGAAAGTAGAATGGTGGTTGTCATGGGCAGGATGGAGAGGGAAATGTAGAGTTATTGTTTCATACGTATGGAGTTTCAGTTTTGCAAGATGAAAAGAGCTCTGGAGATGATTGGGTAGTGATGGTTGCACAACAATGTAAATGTACTTAATACCACTGAACTGCACACTTAAAAATGGTTAAGATGATAAACATTACATGTGTACTTTACCAGCAAAAATTGAAAAAAAAAAAGGGAAGAGAGACTAGATACTCTGAACAAAACTGACCGCTCTAAAAGAGTCGGGTGTTGGATAAATTACCACACACAAAGTCAAAATCATTGCTGAGCTCACAAACATGGAGCTAAAGGAAAATCCCCAAGGGCACAAACAAACAAACACAAAAACAAACAATAACAACAAAAAGAGGGTGAATAAAGTCAATTAACAATCAAATGCTTTCACCAAGAATTCAGCAATTTGGAATTAATGGTGGGCCATGCAGGAAACTAGAAACTAAGATTGCCCAAATTTAATGGAAGCTGCATCTAAGGACCTGAGATGCTCTCCTCCCCAACACACACACACACACACACACACACACACACACACACACACACACACACAGCCAGAGCCTTGAAAGGGAAAAAGAGGCCAAGAAATATTGCCCTGCCTTCAGAAAAAGGACATGACAAGGAAATCTGCCTATCTCTACCACACCTCTATTAGAAATAATAATAATAATGATGATGATAATTACACTGTCTTCCCTGTGTATAAGTGTTATGGACTGAATGAATCCCTCCCCCAAATTGACATGTTGAAGCCTGAACCTCCAATGTGATGTCATTTAGAGACAGGTCATTTGGAAGGTAATTAGGGTTAGATGAGATCACGAGGGTGGGCCCTGGTCTGATGGGATTAGTGGCCTTATAAAAAGAGATAGCAGTGAGCCCACCCTCTTTCTCTCCACCATGTGAGGACACAGCAAGAAGGAGGCTGTCTGTAAGTCAGGAAAAGAACCCTCAGTAGGAATCAAGGAAGCTGGCACCTTGATATTGAATTTCCCAGCCTCTAAAATCATGAGAAAATCAGTTTCGTCGTTAAAGCCACCCAGTCTATACTATTTTGTTATGGCAACGCAAGCTGACTAATACAACAGGTAAACACAGACCTTGTCTACATATTTCTTTATACGTATAAAATATTTATTAAAATTTCATTTTTTAAAAATGTTGATAGTATATGTTTTAGACAAGGAAGCAGTAAAGACTACACTATTCCATAGCAATACCTTCTTATTCCCCTACCAGTCAATCAACTGGGCTATGTTGAAAGAGGTTTAGAGATTGTACTTCTACAAAAGGAGAGAACTTACTAAAAAAAAAATACATAAAAATATATATTCAAATTTAACTGCTTACCCAGCTTTTCTACACCTCAATTTCCCTATCTATAAAATACTTTTTCCTTAGGTCAATGTGAGAATTAAACAATAAAACACAGATTTCATAAATTATAAAGTGTAACACAAGCATAAAGGAGTATTTTAACAAGAGTAAACATGCAGAAAGGAATTTTTGTGGGCTCAACTTCTCAACTCTAGCTGTTTGACCTTGGGGAAGTAATTACTAGCTCTGAATCTCCTTTTCCTCATCTATAAAACATAAATAATAGTACCTACTTCAGAGGGTTGTTGTAAGGATTAAACAAGATGAAGGATGTAAAGAAACCAGCTGTTTTTATCAGGAATTGATTGTTTGAACATAGTAAAAAATTACTCAGACTTGCTTAAACAAAAATGAGAATTTATTTTAAGGATCAGTGATTTCACTTAACCCGAAGACCTGTGTATGCATTTTGGCCTCCTGTAGGACCAAAACCAATAACCAAAGCACTTTCAGGAAGGCAGGGCTTTGAGCGTTTCCTTTCTCTCTCTAGAGCTGCACAGACTCCCATCTCTACCTCTCTCTGATCTTCTCTATGCCTGTCTCCTCAGATGGGTGAAGATGCCCTTTCTCCCACATCCCACAATATTTCTTCCAAGTTTAAGAGTTAATAGTCAATGACTATCCATTCACAATCACAATTCAAAATTCCAACGGTAAATTCAAACTGGATCAGGTTTCCATCACTGGTCCAGCCATCTATAGCCAGGGACACAGGGACACAATGTGCAACATGTCCACTCTAGTACGCTTGTACCTGGCACTGCTCCAGTGCTCAATAAATGAATATTACAGTTATTGCTCCCCCAAATCCCTGGACAAATAAATACTGTTCAGTTCATCCTATAACCTTGCCTTTTCATACATATGAGATTTATCTCCCAAAGATAATTATAAAAAACCCAGGGAAATGAGTTTTTTTTAACATGTTCTGCAATACGTTATTGAATTCCAAGGAGTTATTCCTTAGGATGGAATTGGAAGACTAGGATTGTTCAATGAATTACAAATCCAAATTCATTCAAAACCTCTTGAGCCACCAGACCTGCAGCAAATACAATTGCTGAATGGGAGGTGAATTTGCATCACGAGGACTCCTGAAAGAAACAGGCAGTCACTGAGGCATTGTCTTCACGCTCTGTGTTGAAAGGCTTTCTTTGATAAACTACTTATTTACAGGAGCACACTGTGAGAAAAATCTTTATAGATGCTATTGGGCTGCTTCAACAATAGTGGATAAACTCAGCAGGAAAGGCATGCAATGCAAGTTCATTGTTTTCTGGTCTCCCTTGGAACCTGTGGTCCTGATGTCACCTGTCCAGAGACCATCGCTCGCTTGTCCCAGATATCAGTGTCAGAAATCAAGGTTTTTTTCAAGGTATATGCGTGGAGGGCATCCCCAGATCAACTCCTAAGAGCCAGATGTGAGATGTATAAATGGTGAACGTGTTATAAAAACAGCATAGTTTTCTGGACTCAAATAAATATGATTTTGAATCTTGACTCTACCACTTAGAAGTTGTACAATGTTGGACAAGTTATTTCATCTCTTTGAGCCTCAGTTTTTTCATTTGTAAAATGGAGAGCACTGAATTCCTCCATGGATAAGTAGTTGTAAGGGTTAAATAAGGGGATGGATATGCAGCTACTGAGTCACCATAGACCAGCAAAAGCAACTTAAATGCCCTTATGAAAATGAAAGTTAACACAAATAAGTGAATCAAGGCACATGTAAGACAATAAAAAGTGATGGAAAGTTGTGTTGGGTTGGCAATCAAATTCTATTTTAAAAAGTTGTTTTTGAGAACAAAATCTCATTTAAGCTCTAAGCGTGTGATCTGTTCCCTGGCATTCAATAAATATTAGCTTCTGCCTTCTCCCTTGAGTCTTCTCTTCCATGCTAATGGTGTGCTCTCCCATTTCATCTATCCCAGTGAATGTTACTGGGGTCAGTTTTGAAAACCTATATGGTCATTTTTGATGCTACTGGTATTTAGTAGGCAGTGTGATTAAGGGTGGTGGCCCACATAATGAAGAATCTTCCCATTCATGAGAGTGAAATGTTGCTTATAATTACCTGAGCCTAGAACAAAATTCTGTTTTACATAGAGACACAGGAATTTATGCATGATATTTTCATATACACTGAATTTCCAGGAGCATAACTACCAGAGAAATAGAGGGAAGAATGGGTTTTACTTTATTTGGAACTTTACCAGAAGTCCTTCATCATTTCATGAATGAAAGTAATACCCACTTGGGTATTACTTGAGTTACTAATAGAACACACAGGGATGATTTTTGCATTCAGTGTGATTCTTCATAAAGGTGTAAGTACTTGACAATTTCATTATGTCTTTTAATATAGTCCTGCCCAAGCATTTGCATTCTGAAATACATATTCCTTTATTGTAAATAACTCACCTCTTATATTTTCTGTTTATTACAGATAAAGCATTATATTGATATTTTTATGAAAATGAGTAGGTAGATTATATTGCCTGCAAAGTTTATTTTAGGGTGGTTAAGGGGGCATTACAAACTATTTACTGTGAAAAGGGGAGTTAAAATTGTTAGGCTAAGCCTCTGATCTAGATTTGGTCTTTACAACCAACTCATGGAAACTGCCTTTAATCCCAAATGGTTCAGTCTCAAAGTGACAAAGTCTTCTGCAAAACCATGAAAGTACAGGAATTCCTCGTTTTACTGTGCTTAGGTTTATTGTGCTTGCAGATATTACATTTTTTTACATATTGAAGGTCTGTGCAACTCTGAATCAAGAAAGTCTATTGGTGCCATTTTTCCATTGTCATGTACTTACTTTGTGTCTCTGTGTCATATTTTGGTAATTCTCCCAATATTTCAAACTTTTTTCTTTATCATTATATTTGTTATGATGATTTGTGATCAGGTGATCTTTGATATTACTGTTGTGTTTTGGGGTACTGCAAACCAGGCCTATATAAGACAGTGGACTTAATTGATCAATGTGTGTGTTCTAATGGCTCCATTGACTAGCCATTCCCCCATTTGTCTCCCTCTCCTCAAGCCCCCCTATTCCCTGAGATACAGAAATATTAAAATTAGGCCAATTAATAATCCTACAATGGCCTCTAAGTGTTCAAGTGAAAGGAAGAGTCGCACATCTCTCACTTTAAATGAAGTGCTAGAGATGGTAAAGCTTAGTGAGGAAGGCATGTCAAAAGCCAAGGCAGACCACAAGCTAGGCCTCTTGCATCACACAGTTAGCCAAATTGTGAAATCAAAGGAAAAGTTCTTGAAGGAAATTAAAAGTGCTACTCCAGTGAACACACAAATGATCAGTAAAATGGCCTTATTGCTGATACAGAGATAGTTTTAGTGGTCTGGATAGAAGATCAAACCAGCCACAACATTCCCTTAAGCCAATGCCTAATCCAGAACAAGACCCTAACTCTTTTCAATTCTATGAAGGCTGAAAGAGGTGAGGAAGGTGCAGAAGCAAACTTTGAAGGAGGTTGGTTCATGAAGTTTAAGGAAAGGAGCCATCGCTATAACATAAAAGTCAAGGTGAAGCAGCAGGTGCTAAAGTAGAATCTTCAGCAAGTTCTCCAGAAGACCTAGCTAAGATAATTCATGAAAGTGGTTACAGTGAACAGCAGATTTTTAGTGTAGATGAAACAGCCTTGTATTGGAAGAGGATGCCATCTAGGACTATCATGGTAGGAGATGAGATGCCAGTATCTGGCCTCAAATCTTCAAAGGACAGGCTGACTCTCTAGTTAGGGGCTTTAACTTCAAGTTAAAGCCAATGTCCATTTGTCATTCTGAAAATCCTATGGCCCTTAAGGATGATGCTCTGCTTGTGCTCTGTAAGTGGAACAATCAAGCCTAGAGGACAGCACATCTCTTTACAGCATAGTTTACTGAATATTTTAAGCTCATTGTTGAGACCTACTGCTTAAAGATTCCTTTCAAAATATTACTGCCCATTGACAATGATGTAATCATCCAAGAGCTCTAATGAAGATGCTCAAGGAGATGAATGTTACTTTCCTGCTTGCTAGCACATCTGTTCTGCAGTCCGTGGATCAAGGAGTAATTTCAATTTTCAAGTCTTACTAGTTAAGAAACACATTCCATAAACCTATAGCTTCCATAGGTAGTGATTCCTCTGATGGGCCTGGGAAAATAAGTTGTAAACTTTCTGGAAAGGACTCATTATTCTAAGTACCATTAAGAACATTTGTGATTTACGGGAGGAGGTCACAGTCAATATTAAGAAGAGTTTGGAAGAAGTTTGTTCCAACACTCGCGGATGACTTTGAGGGATTGAAGACTTCAGTGGAGGAAGTAACAGTAGATGTGGTGGAAATAGCAAGAGAATTAGAATTAGCAGGAGAGCTTGAAGATGTGCCTGAATTGCTGCAATCTCATGATAAAATTTAAATAGAGGAGGAGTTGCTTCTTATGGATGAACAAAAATAATGGTTTCTTGAGATGGAATCTACTCTTGGTGAATATGCTAGAAATATTATTGATATGATGACAAGGATTTAGAATATTACATAAACTTAGTTGATAAAACAGCAGCAGGGGGGGAGAGGATTGACTTCAATTTTGAAAGTTCTGCTGTGAGTAAAACGCCATCAAACAGCATTGCATGCTACAGAGAAATCTTTCGTGAAAGGAAGAGCCAATAAGCAAACTTCATTGCTGTCTTATCTTAAGAAATCACCACAGCCACCCTACCTCCAGCAATCACCACCCTCAACAGTCAGCAACCATCAACATTGAGGCAAGACCCTTCCCCAGCAAAAAGATTATGACTTGCTAAAGGCTCAGATGATCATTAGCACTTTTTAGCAATAAGATATTTTAACTTAAGGTTTGTTTTTTAGACATAATGCTGTCATACACTTAATAGACTACAGTATTATAGTGTAAATATAACTTTTATGAGCACTGGGAAACCAAAAAAAAAAATCTTTATTTTGTTTTTTGCTTTACTGCAGTGGTCTGGAACTGAACCTGCAATATCTCTGACGTATGCCTGTAAAGGGAATCATTTATGTAGTAATAACAATGGAGACAAAACAAAAGTATTAAAAGATCATAGAATGTTATTGGAAAGAGTCACCAATGCAAGGAAACACAGATAAAAATCGCACTGCTCCTAACAGAGTGCAGCTCCAAGGCATTAAGCTGAGCGATTTGTCAATTTTCTGCCTATTTGCTCTTTCACTATTTGTCCTACAATGTTAATGTTACTTTAATGTCACTCTTCTTCTATAAATTTTGCAGCATAAAATTTTATTTAGCTATCACCTTTCAGATTAACTGCCGTAATTAAAGAAAATCATATATTTAATTAAAGAAATCTGCTTATTCATGGAGAATGGAGCGAACTCAGCCGCCTGTGTAATGCCCGTGTTTAATGTGGAGGTTTCATGTAATGATTTTGTAAAATAACCTTTTGAAACTGGGTTTTAAATACAAAGTAACATCCCGCAATGGCACAACACATTAAAGAAAAGCTGCTTCAAACATCTTTCTTTACAGACATAAGATATTTAAGTGAGGTCTTAACATGCAGGTGGCAAGAGAAAAGTTTGATCAATCCAGCGGTTATTTCAGCTACAGAATCAGGTTGACGTGTTTGCTGAATTGATCACACTTTGGCTGCTCCGCCTGATGCTTTGATGGGCTCCCGGTTTGGACAGCAGCACCCCTCCTCCCAGCGCCTCCACCACATGGCCAGGGGGTTGACTGCGACTGACCGAGCGGGGATCAGGTTTCCCAAGGCTCCTCTGGCCTGGTGCAGAATGAGCTGAGCCTCTGCTCAGATGCTCGCTCCTGGGCCCCCTGCAGACTGTATTTGACTTTCTGGGTTTAGACCCAGGAATACGCATTTTAATAAACTTTCTAGATACTTCTCATGCACATAAAATGTGGGGAATTACTAGTGCGATGACTGGCCAGGATTCCTGTCCCCAAGGCCTCATTATGACTTTCATGGATGAATTTTGTGAACCCTTCTCTTTCTGGCTTTTGTGGGCCCTTCTTTCATAAAATATATTAAAAAGTATATTTTATGACTGTGTTGGTATAAAGATGAATATATTATTATATATTAAAACATTTTCTTTGACCTAAGAGTTCTTTTATTCTTTTTCTCATTTAAAAAGAAATTAAGACATTTTTATAGGTCTATAGATGTAATGTGAGCTTCATGGACACTTCAGCCCTGCCTGCCCCAATATCATTTTAGTCCCCACAATCTAGGGCTACTTTATCTTCACCTCTAGGCCAACCTCCTAACAAGACATTGAGACCTACACTGGTTTTGTGTGGGCGATTTAAAGAAATAAAAATGCAAGTACACTAAGGGAGAAGCCTCCCTTATTAGAGTCCCCTAGAAAGCTTCTAAAATATAGCATGTATTCCCTTCCCTGAAACACACTGGTTGGGGTAGGATGGAGGTACATGTGGTTTGCAAAATGCTTGAGGCTGACTCTGCAGCTCCTAGTCTCTGCTCAGAAGTCTCAGCACCAGTATCCTGTTACTAATCCAGCCCTACCTATATTCTCCTTAATAATTTTCTGTCAGTCTCTGTGCTAAGTGCTTCACATGCAACATCTCATTTGATCTTTGTAACAATTGCACTTCCATTTAAGAGATGTGAACACTGAGGCACAATAGACTTGAGATCAAGTTTATTGCCCAGTCACCCAGCTAGGAAAAGGTAGAACCATGATTTGAATTTAAATCTCTTTGATGCTGGAGCCTTCACTCCTACCCTTTGCTATCTGCTGCCCTGCAGCTGTGCTCTGTTCCTCCATCCCACTAACTGAATCTCTGTCATGTTTCCTCCTGCCTTGTTAACCCACCTGGCACACACCCGCCCTCAAACAGAAGCCAGCCCCTCACTTCACCCTCTAGTCTGCAGACCCAGATCTCCACACATTGCTAGCTCCAGACTGTTGCCTCGCTTCACCCACCTACCAGTACAACAACCTCTTGCTGAAGCTCCTTGATGCCATACACCTGCCTAAGCTTTTATTTGATTTGTCATTGATTCATTCATTCAACTGACATTTGATATGTCTCTTCATACCAGCCATCTGCTAGGCACTAGAATGTGACAACATTGGCCCTGCACCAAGATGCTAAAGTTTGCCGGAGGGAAAGCGTGAAGCATGCAATACAGCAGGTGAAGCGCCTTTGAAGGGTGGGATCCCAGTGTCACGGGGGCATTAGGGATGATGCGATAATTGCGAGACCCTGACTTGGGTGTCCTGCTGACTTCTGGCCTCTCTCCCTCCATCTGCCCCAGTTGGATCTGCCCCCAAGTAAAGCCTCAGCCCAGTGAACTGCCTGATCCCCTGACCCGGGGCCTCTTCAGGTCTGGCTTTGCCGCTACCATCTGTTAGAAACCAAGCTTCACATTTGGGGGGGTTCTTCATATTTTAGGGTGCTGAGCAAGTGGATGCATCCTAAAGGACTACCTATCTCATTAGTCATCCTGCCTAGAAAAAGTGATCTTTTAAAATCCTATTTCACTATTTACACAGGCATTTCACTGTAACACTCCAAAGCAGAAATCAGTAAAGTAAAAATCCTTCCCTCGAAAGGATTTATTTAGTGAAGTACCAAAAAAATCTCATTATTAAAGTAGTCTCACCTTTAAGCTAGTCACATACCATAGACCCCATGAACAGTAGAATAAATAGGTTTCCCTGGATATTTTGAAGTTTATTTATTTAAGGTATAATCAGTATTTCATGTTAATACCATATAAAGAAAAATGTCTTCATAAAAATCTCTTCCTGTTGGGGCATGCACAGCCTTTCCTAGACTCCCGCTTTACAGAATGACGTACTTTTATCCTGCCTGTGACAGAGCAGGAATTTATGGTTTCGTTGTTCCCCTGTGAATCCCTTCAGGACGTGGATGCTGTCTTGCTCATTTTAGTGTTTCCCACAGCCCAGTGCCTGGCATAGAAAACATCCCACATGTTAAATATGGAAAGCTGTTTGCTTGTGAGCCAGGCTCTGTCCATAGACATGGATTGTATAGCTCACATATTGTTTAAAATTTTTTGGAACTAATTTTTCATATTAAAAACTTTCACATAAGTCCCCAACTTTTTCTGGAAAAAAAAATTCAGCAACACTGAGCCTGAGCTCCCATCTGCCTGTAATCAACTCAGGCAGAGTGTCCCTGTGAGATGGTTTTTGATAGGTGGTCTCTCCCTTTCCTACTTAACCCACTCCTGGGACCAGCCTGTCCTGGGGGTACCTGTGTGTGCACAACCCCTGAAATCAGTGCTTGTTGGAATGAATTGTCCCCACACCCTGCTCTCCTCGGCCAAACCAGGCCCCAAAGAAAGAGATTATCCCAAAGTAACAGAGACAAGTGAGCAAGATTTAATGGGAATGCAGGAGGCACGGATGGGATGTGAAAACGAAGCACAGGAGCCACCTGGAAAGAAAGGTTAAGGTGGAGCCCAGAGTGAGAAAGAATCATCCCATGGAACAAATGGTGAGAGACTGGCATCTTTATCTGCAAGCTTCTTTTCCTCATTGTTTGATAATTACCCCCAGGGCATTGCCTCCCCTGTGCTTTCAGGTTGCACCAGCTTGGCAAGCTCTCAGGACTTTGGAGAAGACTCTGGGGCAGAAAGCATGTCATTCTTCAAATCTCACATGTTCCCACTTATATGTGGGAGCTAAATATTAAAAGCAATTGATCTCCTGGAGAATGATGGCTGCCAGAGGATAGAAGGGGTGGCAGAGAGGTGGGGATAAATTGGGGATGGTTAATGGGTGCAAAAATATAGTTACACAGTGAGGTAGAATGAACGTATTTGATAGCACAACAAAGTGACTATAGTCAACAATAAGTTAGGGTTTACTTTAGAATAGCTAAAGGAGTGGAATTGGAATGTTCCTAACACAAAGAAATGATGGAGGCCTGAGGTGATGGATGCCCCAATTGCCCTGATTTGATTAATTCACATTGTGTGCCTGTATCAAAACATAACGCATACCCTATAAAGATATACAACTATTATGTACCCATAATAATTAAGAAGAAAAAAAAAACCAAAGAAAAAGAAAGCAAGCATTATCATTCTTGGGGTAAGACAGGATCACTGGGAGCTGTCTGCTCACACTAGTGCTGAAATGAGATGTGGGCTGGGGGATGTGACAAAGTGCCAGCAGCATCTTCTTATTCTAAAAAGGATTTATGGGGTCCTACAAGCGTGTACACATTAACATACATTTTTATCTATATCTATACCTATATCTATATCTCTAACGAGTAAAAAATGAGTCTGTAACAAAGTATTATAAGAGCAGATGTCATTTAATCCTGTACACTCCTTAAATGTGGAAGTCAAATAAAGCCTCTGAATTTTGAACCAGTCAACATGAAGAGGAAGCATGACAAAGTACAAACTTTAACATGACTGAAAGGCATGTGTTGCTCAGTAGCAACATAACTGTTTCTGGCACTGACATCAGAGAGAAATTTCCCCCACGGATCCTAGAAGAAGACAAGAGGGTGCAATGAATTACATCTTTGTCAAAATCTTTCTTGTAAAATTTGGTGTGAGCTTTATTGTACCATTTCTTATGTTTGAATACAGGATTCCCCCCAAATCATGATTAGTAAACACAAAGATAAGGTGGAGGGTGGAGATAGGGCTATCAACAAGATGCAGTTCAAATTGTTGGTTCTTTGGTGGTTCCATTAATAGATGCTGGTTTTAGAGACTAGAGGAATGGGCCAATTACTTTTAGAACTAGTCTTGCTATGAATCTTTTTCTTCCTTTTATCAACTGTTTATCTTTCCCATTTATTTTTTTTTTACATAGTAGAACGAGAAAAATAAAATTCAACTATGAAAACTCAGAGCCTATTCATCAATTGCTAATGTAGGATGAAAAAATGTATTGCTTTTACTCTCAGGGATGCTACTTATTAGCTGTGTGACTATGCCAAGTTCTTTAACTTTTTAAAGGTCAGGGAGAGAGAAATGAAGTATGGCTTGCAAGCATTTAGCTTGGATCAAGCAGGCAGAGTATGGTACTACTACATGATCTAGAAAAATAGAGAGTAGGTAGATGAATTTAGTCTTGGAAATGCTAGCTTGAGGTGCTTGTGGGACTTTCAGGTGAAGATGCCTGGCAGGAATTTGGAGATATGCGTCTGAAGCTCAGAGGAGGTATGGGTCTTCAGGTATACATCTAGGAATAATCATTTCTTAGGAGTTGTTGAGGCTGGGCATGCATAAGATAATTCAGAAAGATGAATTGAAATGAGAACAGTAGTGGACTGAAGATAGGACCTGAAGTCTTGGAGTGGGTAAGTAGAAAAAGAGGAACCCACAAAAAAACATAAGCATAAAGTAGAGAAGTTCAAAGAGAACCAGAAGTGTAGGGTCACCAGGAGCAAGTCCGTAAAGAGTTTCAAGAAAGAAGGAGCTATCAAAAGTGTCAAATACAGCTTAAAAATCAAAGACTGAAAAGAATCTAGTGAAATCAAGCTTCCATTTATTACAGCAATGAACTTGATAATGTACCCTTATAGCGACTTTTCTCCTTCTCTGTCTCACTCTCCAGGTTCACTCCCTCACTCCTCTAGGAAGTGAGGATCACCTCCCAAGGAAGAGGTGAGAAAGGAAGGAGGCCATGAATAAATTGCTTGATATGTGTTAACTAAACGGGTAAGGAAAAAAGGAGGTAATGAATAAATTACCTGATATTTATTAATTGATTGATGGAAGTTGGTTCACAAGAAAGAATTCTGTCTTTCTACCCAGATTCCTGACTGAGTTCTTTGCCTGAGAAATGTGAACACCTACAGAGCGAGCCCCATGCCTATCAGACACACACCACTCTCTCCCTAGATAATAATTTCTAGACCTTTGGGCAAATAGCAGCTAAAATTTGATATTTGATCAAACATAGTACTGATATGCCATGGATATCCCAAATCCACTTTTAATATTTCTGGCATCAGATGAAGGTGAGCCCTTTGCTAGATAGATTGCCTCCTTTGGATGCTTGTAGAAACCAGAGGAATGGAACTCTGAGGAATGGGACAGGCAGTGGCAGTGAACCAGTCCCATGCAGTAGCCACCCAATATGTGACCAGGATGCACTGCTGCTTAAAGTCAACAGACACCACGGGAAAGGCCTCACAGGCCATGGGCAGACATTTGGCCACACATCATTTGTCCCAGAGAATGACACTGAAGACTTTGGAGAGATCTGCAGCATTAGAATACGAAACACCCCACTTTACATGCTTTGGGGAGTTTCATATTGCTTTTTGCAGTAGGTACCCAATCGAAGTCTGGTGAGCTAGTTGAACTAGATGTTTGTTGCTCCTTCCCTTACAGCTCAGCCTTGTATAATGGTAGTAGCAGTGGTGGCAGTGGTGGTAGCTGCCATTTACTAAGTGCTTGATGTCCAATTCCTTCATTTGACAATTAAGAAAAGAAAGCCCAGATAGATTGAGGGTCCTGCCTAATGTACACAGATGGCCGTTGACAATGTTGGAACTTTGTCTTCCAAGCCAATATTTGTTTCATTATTCTTTTCTGCTTCTACTTGCTAATGTGCAGATAAAAATTTAAACCTAAGGATTTCCATAACTCATGTCATCTTAAAAAGGCTGTACATAGAGACTCAAAATTATCCTATCTCCCATAAAGGAAGATGGGAAATTCTCTCTGGCCACTCTGAACTTACACACTATTAAAAAATATCCCATTGGGCATGATGGTAAAAGAAAAAAGAAAAAAAATTGTCCCAGTATGTGGGTCATGGTCATCAGCTCTTGAAACAGGGTCTAGGGGAGAATGGAGCTGAAGATCCCCCCAGCCAGTCATCTCTAGTAACCCCTATGGACAAATAGGCTTATCTCTTTGCCTCAGTAAGCCTTACCAGAAGAATTACTTTTTTTTTTTTTTTTTTTTTGAGACAGAATCTCGCTTTGTTGCCTGGGCTAGAGTGAGTGCTGTGGCATCAGCCTAGCTCACAGCAACCTCAAACTCCTGGGCTCAAGTGATCTTCCTGCCTCAACCTCCCGAGTAGCTGTGACTACAGACACTAGCCACCATGCCCGGATAATTTTTTATTTCTACTTTTAGTTGAATGGCTAATTTTTTTTTTCTATTTTAAGTAGAGACAGGGTCCCACTCTTTCTCAGGCTGGTCTTGAACTCCTGACCTCAAGTGATCCTCCTGCCTCAGCCTCCCAGAGTGCTAGGATTATAGGTGTGAGCCACCACACCCAGCCTAGAATTATCATTTTCTATTTTGTCAGGGCATTAAAACCTTGGGAAGGACTGTCTTAACAGGTGTATTTGGTTTATTGAACATTCTGGACAGCTTCAATGAAGTTCAAGCAGGAAATAGTTTTATTTTTCTACCCAATCACTGCCTTATTCTTGCTCTGACAAATCAACCCTTGATGGCAGTTCAGTTTGAGCTATCCAATAGATTTCCAGGAACTTTTAGATACAAAAACAACAACAACAACAAAAACAAGTCCCATCCTAGACTCCCCCTTTGGTTCTGAAAAGTAAAGTATAATGTAAATCAAAACATGAATCTCACATACAATTCAAAGCTTCTAACCTGCCCATCACTCAGGCCCAACCCTTGAGTTAAGACCAGAAGTGAAGAAGAGGATGAGGTCTGTTTTTTCCTCTTTCTCCATCTCTCTTCCTTTTCAGCTTTCACTGGGTAGGAGGGAAGGGAAGTAGAGGGAAAAAAACCCAGTATTTTACTTAACTGCATCCATTGTTTTCATGCCCTATGGGCTGGCCACCAGTGCCCCAGTGGGCAGAGGTGTTTTAGCGCTGGTTCTCTTGTAGGCTGCAGGAGTGGGTTCTTTGGGGCCCCCTTCACTGTTCCTTCACAGGGTGATACACTCTGTGGCTGACCTCTCAGACACATATCCCAGATGGCATGTCCATAATATCTTGTCCTGGTCCTATAGTCTTGCAGGGTACAATAAGAAGAATGAATCCAGTACTCTCTGCAATAAGTACTTAACCCATAGAAAATTCACTGATCCTTGCCGAGTCAAATAGTGTGCAGGCTGTTCCTTTACTGCCTTCTCTCCTCATCTTGCCATAGGTCTACTCCAGACATCTAGACTTCAGGGCTCTCCAGGCAATCAGGAGACATGGTTCTGTTCTCACACGCCCCCAAACTCCCAAGACAGATATCAGGTTCAGAGGCCTTTCTCGCTGTACCCCACTCTGCTCCAAAGGTGCCTCAGAGAAGACCCATGGATTCTTCAACTCCACATGCACCAGCTAGGTGGGGAGGAAGGTGCTGGTTTTCCCTTCTTGCAGGCACCCACCAATCTGCACAAATAGTGCTCTCATTTGGCTTAGAAGAAAAATATGTCGAAAGAGTAGACGGTAAAATCTTCCCTGAGGTCTACAACCCACAATTCACATCCTTTCCAATGTCAAGGCTTCTTTTGATATAGTTGGAGGTGTTGGGGTCCCTGTAGTTTTCTGTGTTGTCTTCTTAAGTTCAGGGCATCATGTACACTGCCCTCTTTAGAAAATGATGTTATTTATTGTCTGTTATTCTCAATGTTGAAGTTTTATATAAAATTCTGACATGAAAGTAATGCCGTCTTTAAATCCTATTAACAGAAGATTTATATTTAAAAATCTATGAAAGGGAACATGTCCTTAAAATAATGTTACTCTTTAGATAAAACCAAAAAAAACCTAAAAAGTAAAAAATCAGATAAACTAGATAGACAACATTCTCTGTCAAATGCATGCCAGGTGCTTTAAATAAACCCAAGCTATCCAGGAAAACACAGTAGAGGCACATAAACCCTGCTAGAGTCTGGAATTCACTGGAACAGCTTCTCTTTGCCTTCCCTTCCCCAACTGCCAGACACCACGGATACCACATCTCAGCTCCCAATATTTGATTCAAGGGTTGTAGGATTTGATAATCCATTTTGAACACATTTCTACTGCTCAAAGTTGGCAACTTTCCACAGTTCTCTTATTATTGGAGTCCTCTGCCTCCAAGCTGCAGTCCAGTCCTGTGGGTCTGGCCAGCCCAGACATTTGTCCCTCCCTCCTTCCTACCACCCAACCCCTCCGCAACCTCTGCAAGGTACAGGGTTCTTGGGTTTCTCTCCACATAAGCTCCAAAGTTAAAGTTCAGGAAAAGTAAAAAGGGGACATCAGACTCACTAATAGCCAAAAAAGCAGGTTTTGCCTGAACTATTCTGGGTCGAAAAGAAGGAAATGGCTGACTAAAATCAACCAACAAAAGTTTATGTCTCCAAATATTCACATATTCATGTGATTGCAGCACACTGTTTAGCACTTGCCACTGATCTTGTGAAGCAACTTTAAAAGCTGGCTGTTTTTACTGAATGTGACTGTTTGCTTATTCATCTATTCTTATCCTCAAAGTGCTCTTGGCTAACACATGTGGAGAGGAAAGGTGAGGTAGCCTGTTTTGTGGTGTCAATTTTTACCTAAGGCTGCACCAGGCATTTTGCATGCACTCTTACAGGGACTGAGGGGAAGATTCTTCTTCTTATCTTATTTTTTTATTTTTTGTCCTTTCTCAGCTTAAAGCTGTTTTCATCTTGCAAGTATTTTAGGTATTTCATACTAATGCTCAGGCCTCATCAGAAACACAATGCCATCTTTAATTTTTTGGTTGTTGAACCCAGTGCCAGGAGCAAGTCAAGAAGGTGGCTATGAATCATGTTTTATTTATGCAGAGGAATAAAAATACACTCGTGCGAGTGAAGGGTGAGATGCAGCACAAGGCAGTGCATTTTTACAAGGCAAAAGGAAGCCTTGATTTACTTCCAGTTCCCTAAAACTTTATGGCTTCCTCATCAAATGAGACAGGTTACTTTCTGTCCGTTAGATGGTAGATATGGTTAATATGTTGAGCAGCTGTGCACCCATTCTCGGGCTCTGTTATGAGCAAGAGTTATTTAGTGACTCCTCCTTTTTCGTAGAGAGGAGTCCCTGAGAGATCACCGAGGGTCCTAGAAGCGGCACTCAGCTCAATGTGCCGTTGCCTAGGGATCTGACTGGATACAAACAGATACAGGAAGAGGTGTACGGGACATCGCTAATTTCTGGAATCCTCCTTCATTCTGCAAGTAGAATGTTCTCAAAGCTTTCAATGGTAAAGAGGTATTATAATTATTCATTTTAGCTTGTTAACATCTTCTGAGTTCACAGTAGGGCACAAGAACAGTAGCAAAAGGAAGAAGGAAGTGGCTTCGGCCCTTACCAGTAGTATGGCCATGGGCAACTAATTACAGTATTAGAAAGGATCAGGTCAACTTAGAATGGGTTTTAAAATAAGGTGGGTCCAGGGAACTCATAGAGCAATCAGAGTTCTAGGGATCCCATGCTTTGGAGCAGTGCTGTCAAACAGAAATATAATGTGCGCCAAATTAGCAATTTTAACTTTTCTGGTAGCCACATTTACAAAAGTAAAAAGAAACAGGTAAAATTTATTTTAATAATAAATTTTATTTGATCCTATATATTATTATACTGACATGTAATCAGTACAAACATTATTTGCTAGATATCTTACATTATTCGTATTGAAAATCTAGTGTGTATTATATACACCTACAGACCAACTCAATTTGGGCTCAGCACATTTCAAATGGTCAATAGCCACATATGGCTAGTGGGTCCCATATTGGACATGCAGCTCTACTCAAACTTTAATGTGCATAGGAATCACCTAAGGATCTTGTTAAAATTCAGAATCTGATTTCATAGGTCAGGGTAGGGCCTGAGATTCTGGATTTCTAAAAAGCTCTCAAGTGATGCCAGTGCTGATGGTACATGGATGACATTTTGAGCAGCAAGAAACTAGGATACCCTCAGTGGGGTGCTGGCACTGGCTCACAGAAGCCAACTGTGCAGCTTTTCCCAAACTCTCATTCAGTGATGTCATATTGGTAGCTTGAAATCAGCCATAGTAGAAGTAATCACATAATTGACATTTAAAATTGCTACAAATCAGGACATTAATTTTTTTCTGGAAAGTAAGTTGCTGAACGTTTGCCAACACATCTGAGGTCATAGTCAGTGAGGAATCCCACAATTAGTGGCTCTTGTCTGAGTAATAGAATAATGGGTAATTCTCTCCTCTTCTTCCTTTCCTTCTCTTTCTTCTTCTCCTTCTCCTTCTGAATATTTGTCCTCTCCAAAACTCATGTTGAAACTTAGTCCCTGATGTGGCAGTATTAAGAGGTGGGGCCTTTAAGAGGTGACTGGGTCATGAGGGTTCTACCCTCATGAATGGATTGATCCATCCATGGATTAATGGATAAATGGGTTGTCATGGGAATGGGGCTGGTGGGTGTACAAGAGGAGGCAGAGACCTGAGCTAGCACACTCAGCCCCCTCACCATGTGATGCCACACACTGCCTTGGGACTCCACAGAGAGTTCCCACTAGCAAGGAGGCTCTCACCAGATGTGGCCCTTTGAACTCAGAATTCTCAGCCTCCAGAACTGTAAAAAATAAATTCCTTTTCTTTATAAATTATGCAGTTTCAGGTGTTCTGTTATAAGCAACGTAAAACAGACTAAGACACCTTTTCTTTCTTTTTCTGCTTCCACTCCTTATTTGTAATGATTTTTTTATAGTTAATGCTCACTGTTCATGTAATTTAAAAAAAATTTACAAAAAAGTACACAACATTAAGAGATAGGGGGGCTGCCTCTTGTATTTGTTATGCCATAAATTAACTTTGTAATCTGAACAAGTCTTTGAACTCTGCCACTCACTTTCTCCGTCTATATAATGGACATAAGCACATTTGCCCTATCTGCTTCAGGTACATGTTTGAAGAATGAAGTGAGAGGATATGTATTTGATTTTCAAGGTGACTTGACACAAGTCTAAGGAAAACAATGAGAATGACTAGCTACTTCAATCACCAACAGCTCCACTGTCCTGGTGTGGGTCATATTTTCTTCCACATCAGAGCTATTATCAAGGGTAGAGAGACAGTATTCATCTCTGAGGGGGCATGTCTGTCTTGCTATCAATTTGCTGAACTCAGATTCCTGACCAAGTCTCAGCTGTCCCTGCTGGTTAAGAAAGCCTCAATAGACATAGATAGATAGATAGGTAGGTAGGTAGATAGATAGATAGATAGATAGATAGATAGATAGATACAGATAGATAGATATTGATCAATGGAAAAGAATTGAGAATCCAGAAATAAGCCAATGTGTCTATGGCCAACTGATTTTGACAAGGGCACCAAGACCTTTCAATGGAGAAAGAATGGCCTTTTCAAAAAATTGTGTGGGGACAACTCAACAGCCACATGCAAAAGGACGGATTTAGACCCTTACCTCACACTACATACAAAATTAACACAAAATGGCTCAAAGACCTAAATGTAGAGCTAAAATGATAAAACCCTAAGAAGAAAACAGAGGTGTAAGACTTTGTGGTGTTGGATTAAGCAATAGTTTCTTAAATACAACACCAAAAGCACAAGCAAACAAAGAAAAAATAGATAAACTTGACCTTGTCAAAATTAAGAAATTTTGTGCATCAAGAGACATTAGTCAAGAAAGTTAGAAGACACCCACAAAATGGGAGAAAATGTTCGCAAATCATATATCCCACAAGACAGTGATATCTAAAATATATAAAGAACTCCTACAATTAAAAAAGAACTCAAAAAAAAAGACAAAGGACTTAAATAGACATTTCTCCAAAGAATATATAGAAATGACCAATCAACACAAGAAAAGCTGCTCAACATCACTAATCTTTGGAAAATGCAAAACAAAACCACAAGGAAACACCACTTCACACCTACTAGAATGGCTATTTTAAAAATTAAAAAGACAGAAAGTAATAAGTATGGGCCAGGAAGTGAAGAAAATGACATTGGAAGCCTCCTGCATTCCTGGGAAAAATGTCAAATGGTACAGATGCTGTGGAAAATTGTTTACCAGTTGGTCAAAAAGTTAAGCACAGAGCTACCAGATGGTCCAGAAATTCCACTCTTAGGTATATACCCAAGAGAATACTTATATATAAAGGTTCACAAAAATCTGTACATGAATTGTTCATAGTAGCATTATTCATAGTACCCCAAAGCTAGAAACAGCCCAAATGCTCATCAACTGATGAATGGATCAAAGAAAGTGTGGTATATCCATATAACAGAATATTACTCAGCACTGAAAACACAATGAAGTACTAATACGTGCTAAAGTATGCTAAATCTTCAAAACACTATGCTAATTGAAAAAAGCAAGACACAAAAGACCATACATTGTATGATTCTACTTATATGAAATGTCCAGAATAGGCAAATCCACAGAGAAAGAAGTACATTACCCATTGCCAGTGGCTAGGGGAATGGGAGTGACTGCTTAACGTGTATAGGGATTCTTTTTGGAATGATAATAATTCCACTGGTCATAACCTTTAATCTGCTCAATAAATAGGACCAACCTTGAGCTGGATATTGGGCTGGGTGCTGAGGATAAAATGTCAAGTGCGGTACAACAGATGCAGCCCCTGCCCTCAGGGGTCTTACCGTTGAATCTGTATTTCCGTCTAGCTAAGCCCCATCCTCTGCCCAGCCTGCCAGTGTGAATCAATTAACTTCACACCCTGCCACCACCAGGCCTGTACCGGCACCAGATATGCTAGATGTTGCTGTCTAGCCCTAAATATTTTAAATCATTTTACATATTGTGTTCGTTTTCTAGGAAGGCTATAACAAAGTACCACAAACTGAGTGGCTTAAACAACAGAAATCTACTATTTAATCGTTCCGGAGGCTAGAAGTCCAAGATCAAGTCCAGTAGGGCCATGCTCCCACTGAAGGTACTAGGGAAAAATCTGTTGCAGGCTTTTCTCCTAGCTTCTGGTAGGTCTTAGGCTCGTGGCAGTATAACTTCAATCTTCACAGTGTGTTCTTCTTGTGTGTGAGTCTGTGGGCACTGTCCCCTTTTTTTATAAGGACACCAGTCACATTGGATTAGGGCCCACCCTACTCCATTATGACCTCATCTTCACTAATTACAACAGCCCTATTTCCAAATAAGGTCATACTCTGAGGTTCTGGGGGTTAGGACTTCAATGTGTGAATTTTGTTTTGTTTTTAATTTTTTTTTAATTGATAGAATTAGGGTATACATGTTGAATTCTGTAACATGTATGTATTGCATAGTAGTGAAGTCTGGGCTTTTGTATTCATCACTCAAATAATGTATATTGTACCACTCTACCCACAGGTAATTTTTCACCCAACATGTGAATTTTGGAGGGACACAATGCAACCCATAAGACACACATATTTATATGGTGTACGTGAAATTGGCTTTAATGCCATCTCTAAGACATGGAAAAAGCAATTTAGTTCTATCCCTATGCTCCAGAAAAGACTACTGAGGCTCAGAGAATTTAAGGGATTAGTGGACCCCAGGTCTCGAGGCTCTTAGTTGGGCATCCTTTCTCCTGTGTTGGAGCAGTGTGCCTCTTCTCTTGCCATTGCTTCTGTTATTACAACTGCCAACATGCAGTCAAAGTCCTGAGGGTTCTGACCTTGGCCAAACCAGGTGTCAAGCTGGTGGACAGTCCCTGAAGCATTTCTCAGACTGCGTTGACAGCATGCTGGCAGCAGAGTTGGCACTGGGATGAATGCCTATGCCAACACATGGCATTGCTCTCAGGCTGCCTTCTTCAGCAGCCGAGAGCTGTTGGCAGCTGTGGGTGCAGAGAGCCAACAAGTTGAGTCCGTAAGAACCATGGTACAACACATTTCCTACTGAAGGGTCAAGCTGCCCACCCATCCAATCCTACTTATGGCTAGCTAGTTATCACATGTTCCTGTGTCTTCACAATCTTCACAAGCCCAGAATTGAATTTATTGAGGCAGCACCTGCAAATCTGACATAACCTAGTCTTCATGCTAGATTAGGGCACAACATCTTCCTCTAATCTATTCCCAGGCCAAAATAATTCTCTTTAAAATAGTGCCTGAATGGAAGGATAAGGCTGTTGTTCTGAAAAATTTGGGGAGGTAATTAGCTTCCCCAAAACTCAAATAAATGCATAGCACATAAGTGTCACCTCCCAGAAATGGATCATAGAAAAATTCACATCCAGACAAATCAGCTGAAAATTACAAGTGAAAAAAAAAGATTTCTACCAAAGCCAGCCATTGAGAGGTGGTGGCACAGACATGCTGCAAAGGGAGACAGGGACAGAAGTGCTGCCCCGACTCCGCACTGGCTGTGGAGCCTCAGCTAAGTCTCCCTGGGCCTCCCTTTCCCCAGTTGTGAAATGAAAGGGTAGAGTTCAAAGATCTCCAGTATTCCTTCTGGTTCTAACATTTTGCCTAGGAAGGAAAGCAGGTAATAAATTAGCAACATGGCCTCTAAATGAACAGCAACTACAAACAGGCACATAGCTGCTTCGTTGCTGAAAGCCATCAAGTCCCAGTAAACACTCCTTCGCACAGAGCTACCTCAGGCACTGTCGAGACACATTCTCAAGGTGGAGACAGGAAGATGCCACAGCGTCACACAGCACTAACACTGATTCTCCCAAGAACATGTGAGTCAGCAGCTCCCACACACCCAGGACAGCTCGGCAGTGTCAGATGTGGAGACAATGCAGCTTCAGCAGCCCGAGCTGTCTTGGCGAGAGGATGGGGATTCTGGGGAGAGATGAACATCGTGATACACAAGGTGGGTCAAAGCACACAGTGCTTACCACCAAAAAGCTGTACAAGAGCTTCACGATTAATCATTCAAAGAACTGAACCCCAGGAAGCCAGAGATCACAATCAGTGATAAATATCTACACTAGAGATTGCAGACTGGTCACCAGTGAGCTAGATTTGCACAAGAGACCTTTTTGTTTAGAGTATATGTGTTTTCCAAAAAATTTAATTAGTTTCCAACCTTAAATTATTGGGAGGATTTTTTTTTTTTACATGAGAATATGGATTTCCAGCTTCTCTTGAAAATCAGAATATTTGGTAACACTGGGCCTACATTCTTACTGGCCACCCCCATCTGACTGAAGAGCACCCACCTGTGCCCAGATAAATGGAGCAGCACTCCCCAGTGTCTCACAGGCCCTGTCATCAGCTTCACTCACCCATGGTGGCTCTTTGGGCTCACCCAGGAATAAAGTGAATGATGTCCAACCGTAGCAATGCTACATTTGGAGAGATACAGGCATGAGTTTCATCTTGCAAGGTTTTCAGGTTTCTAAATGATAACCATGGGCCAAGAGCAGCACCTATCGAAATCATCAATTTGATAGGCAAAAAACATACTTGAATCAAACTGAATGACCACCAGGAAAGGACCGATTGGACAAACAGTGGCAGATCCCTACTGTGGAATAGTATGCAGCTATTGAAAAGAATCAATTAGATCAGTGGCTTCCATCCAGGGGCAATTTTTGGTCCCCTGGGGACATTTGGCAATGTCCGAAGACATTTTTGGTTGTCACAACCAGGGGTGGTGGGCGGCCGGGTGCTGCTGATGTGTGGTAGGTAGAGGACAGCAGCACTGCTAGACATGTTACAATGCACAGGACAGCACTTGCCCATCAAAGAATTACCCAGCCCAAAGAGCCAACAGCACTGAGCTGGGAAACCGTAAGTTAAATGCGTGCTGGTTAACAGGGATATTTCCAAAGTGTTAACTGAGAAAAGCACCATGCAGAGCAGTGCATATACACCATTTTTAGTATAATGCCACACGAAAAACTATGCCCATGAGTCTAATACACAGCATTGTGACATAATTTGCATGAAATTAGATATTCCTAGATTTATGTGCATAAAAGTTTTCATGAAAGAATAGGTCACCAAATGTTAATGGGAGTAATCTCAGAGCATTGGCATTCCAGGTGATTTCTACTTTCCTCTTTATACTTCATGGTATTGGGCAAATTTTTTTTTATTGTTTGTTATTATAGGGATACAGATGTTTAGGTTACGTATGTTGCCCTGGCCCCCCCTTCCCCCCAAGTCCCAGTTTGAAGCGTGTCCATCTCTTGGATGGTGCACATTACACTCTTTGTGTATGCATATACCTGTCCCCTCTTACCCCTCCCCCCTTCTCCCTTCCCCCTCCCCCCCTGCCCGACATCCAATAGATGCTATTCTTATATGTACACAATTATATGTGTTGTTCGGTTAATACCAATTTGATGGTGAGTACATGTGGTGCTTGTTTTTCCATTCTTGGGATACTTCACTTAGTAGAATGCGTTCCAGCTCTATCCAGGAGTATACAAGAGGTGCTATATCACCATTGTTTCTTGAAGCTAAATAGTACTCCATGGTATACATATACCACATTTTATTAATCCACTCATGCATTGATGGACACTTGGGTTGTTTCCAAATCTTTGCA
>RJWJ010000765.1:169327-179609 GCA_004363605.1 Indri indri
AAATGGTAATTCTACTTGCATCTCTTTAAGGTATCTCCATATGGCTTTCCACAGAGGTTGCACTAGTTTGCAGTCCCACCAGCAGTGTATGAGTGTTCCTATCTCTCCGCATCCACGCCAACATTTATTGTTTTGGGACTTTTTGATAAAGGCCAGTCTCACTGGAGATAAGTGATATCTCATTGTGGTTTTGATTTGGGCAAATATTTTTAAAGTGAGTATTTATCATTTACATAATCAGAAAAACACGTAAAGATATTTCTCATTGTGAAAAAAATCAATAGATAATTCATACACATCACCTTCACCAACAGATTTACCAGTGACCCCCCAAACCTTACACTGTGTCACCCACAAGGACAATTATAATTGATTGGCATCTCCCTCTCTTCCCTTCTCCTACCTGACCTCGAAAGGGCTGTGCTCACCAAGGCCCAGAGAATGGACACGTCTTTCTTAGCAAGAGAAGTCCAGCTGGCTGATCAGCTAGAGTCGGCGCCTGACAGTCAGGTGCCAATCAATAACTGCCCATGTTACAGGACCATGGCTCTTCTCTCCTTCCCTGGTCATTAAGTTTCTCCTGAGTGAAAAAGTGCTCTCAGAGAGACAGTAGGGCAAGAGGTCATGGGCAGTACTCATAACAGGCTCACACTCTATACAGGAGATGTGCAAAACACACAGCAGGACTCCGTGAAGGGGTGGGAGCCAGTAACAAACCCCAGAGCTCTCGGCCCAGCTCTGCCTAGCATCAGGTCAGCCTCCCTGTCTTCATATCATGCCAACCACTTTGAGGTCTAAAGAGCAGGGCTTTCTGCCATGTCAGAGACTCCACAAAGCTGGAGCTCAGTCAAACTGCATTTGTACCGCATTGTGAGCAGACACCAGTGCAGGGCCAAAGACTGCGCCTGTGAGCAGTTCCAGCTTCCCTTGCCTGGGTAGCATAGCATCGACACCAGTGGGCTGGGTGCAAAGTGGCATCGGCTCTCTGCCCCACCTTCCATCCTGTTGTACATGTGTCTTACAAGAAGCTACTGAAAATAGAGTCAATCTAACCCTAAAATGAATGGGTTTATGTGTATTTGTATATGATCATCTGAATGCGTAAAACTGATTTTAGTGCAAACATGGTAAGAGAGTTATAACTATGCCCATCCATAGGCTAGGGTTCCAGGACACCTGAAAGTGAGAAGATGCTTTGGGATCAATGTAGGAATGTGCGTTTAATATTCAGTTAAACTTCAAGCTACAGAAGTTAGCCAATGGGCATAAAAATAAAAAAAAAGCTTCTGATGTATTCTCTACACCAGGTATTACACTAGGTGCTTTTCAAGCATGTCTTCAATCTTCACAAAATACCTGCAGAGAAGGTATTTAACAGACAAGGAAACTGAGGCTCATTTAATAAATGAGGAAAATGAGGCTCAAAAAATTTAGATATATCATCCAGGTCCACCCAGCTATTAAATGTCAGAGCCAAAATTCAAACGCATGCCTGTTTAAAACTGCTGTTTTCATTATATCATGCTTTCTCCACATTTATTCCCTGTACGATAAGATACCCTAAGTAAAAGGCAGTTTACAACGTCAATCAGAAGAACTACAATCAAAAGCTGGTGTTTTCTGGAGTTTACACCTGTACCAAATACTTGTCTGCCTTTTAATAAATAATAACCAGCTGATCATATGCTACTAGGTAGGTAACATGTGATATCCAAAGCTGAATGTCCAAAGTATCAGTATCGGGAGATTCACCTGAGTGAAACTGGAGGGTTTTATGGTTATAAGCGTTAGCCAGCAGTTTCATGAGATAGCCAATTACATTGGGGCAAATAGAAAAACCCAAGGAAGGTTATCACCAATTTCATTATGTCTAGTTCACGCAGGGATTGTTAATTCTACTTATTGAAGTACAAAGTGGTGCTTATTATGATTGAGACCTCATGTGAATTTTCTGTAATGGGCAGGCTAACATTAAATTAAAATGCCCAAATAAATACAATGGGCATGTGAGTTTCAGCTGTTTCCCTTAGACCAGCTTCTCATTAAACACAGAAACAGGTCTCCCAGGAGTCCCCAGGTCAGGGTGTCTCACTTGGGTTATGATTGCTAACTTCATAAACAAACAGTTCTCTCAACAGTTTTTGTACTTTTTAAAAATTTATTCTCTGTTTGGTGAATATATTAGTCTCGTGCAGTTTCCCCTCAAGAAAAACAAGAAGAATCAAATACTAAAACCTCCTAGTGATACTCGATCGCTCAGAGTGTCTTCACAAAGCAAGGCTGGTTTGTCTAGCTTATTTTTTCCAGTTTATTTAAGAAAATAACAGTGTTTGGTTTTATTTGGTTTGGGTTGGCTTTGTCTTAACATGGTATTATAACAATGAATATGCTTTTCAACCCACCTGCCTCTTCCACAGAGCAATGCTGATTTTTCTTTTGGACATCCTTGTTGAGAATCACAGACTTGAAATTTAATTAACTCCAAAACTAGAAAAGGAAACTGTCTCATTTCAGCACGATTGGTGTGTTTTCCCTCATATGGGATAGGAAAGGAAAGTGCCTGGGGAGAGAGGAGCTGTTGATGAGAACAGAAGAGGTTGCACGCCTTCCCTCCGGAGAGCGGTCCAGCGCTCCCTCTGCAGAAGACAGACAGGCCGGCCACGGAGACGAAGGAAACGTCCAGCTCAGCATGAAAGTGGTAAAGCCCTGGTGGATGCCGGACTCTGCTCATCCTCACTCTCTCTCCATGCTGAGAAAGCAGGGCAAGAATTCATTCACAGGAGAGAAGGGAATTATAAGGGAGACGGATGAAAGCAAGAGGGGGAAGTGATGACAGGGATGGGAAAGAAGGCTTATAAGGGGATGAGAAAACAGAAGGGGAAACGGAGGAAGAAAGAAGAGACGAGAAACCAGTGGTGGCATCATCCAAGAAGTTTAGATCATAGAGAATAGGAGGGATCGTTACAGTGACAATTTTTGCATTGGTAACAATAACTGCAATTTATTGGGCCATTGCCATGCGAGATAGGGATGAATGGATGGATGGATAAATAGACAAATAGGTATATATCTACGCATATACACACATAGATTTAATTCAGTTTAATTTAATTCCAGTTAACTTAATCATAACAAAAACCTATGAAATGGATATTTCAATCCCCATTGTACCCTAAAGAATCTGAAACTCTCATGCTAGTGACTTCTCCAAGGTAGCAAAACCAGAATTTAAATCCAGTTTGTCTGGCTCCAAATTCCATGCTGTTAATTACACACCGTATATGAGTAACGAATGCCAAAGAATGTGTATATTTAGTTGCATATTTTCGTGATCAAATTTGTCATCTCGAGACATGACACTGTTCCAATGAGGTTGCCATTTATGAAAATCACTTGGAAATCCACTTCTGAAATTTCTATTCCAGCCTTGAGCACATTCTCGCTTCTTTCAAAATAATCGAGAATGTGCTTAAGGCACATTAAAAATGAAATGTGCCTCGTGTTTTCAGAGTAGAACTTACTTAGGGGACAGTCAAAAGTCACTCAGAGAAAAGCTGGCAAACACTGTGGGTGACACTGTTGGGTGATATCATTTGAGATTTAAGAGAAAATTGTGTGATTATTTTGTGTGTCTTATCAGCTATCTCAGAGGAATTCCCAAAGGAGGGTTACTATCTGATTCTGACCCAAGGGCCCATCACTGTGATAAACACAGAGACCTGAGATAGCCCCTTCAAACTTCAGCACTGAATGGGTATATTGAAAACACCATGCTTGTGACCATAAAGTCATATCTTTTTCATCCTTCAAGGCAAATCAATATAATGTTTATACTATTGCAGAATGGAACATTCTATAAAAAGAAAATAAAAACTGTGTATGGACTGAATAGTTTTTGATGTTAATGCTGTTAAGACACCTTTACTTCTTGCTGAAAAGTCCAAAGAGAAATCACAGTGACCTTGGGGCATTATTGCCTTTAAACTTCAAACTTTTGATCATTATGAGCAAGATTATGGATGATGAGGCATTTGGGATAGGATGGTCCGTCCATCTCCTTCTCTGAGACTGACCGAACTTTGGGAATCTAGCAGAGTTGCCTCTAATACATTTGAAGAATGGCATCACATTTGGACTGGAGAGGTTCTTCCGCTGTTCATGGTCCATGGAGCAGGTGCTCTCCTCTGAATGGTTACTGCTTTTCTCAAGAGCTGCCAGTTTTCATTACAGCAGTAAACTGGAGGAGTGCTGAAATGTCATAGGAAAAGAAAATTACTGGGCAGCTCCTTTTTTTCGCATTCGAATTTCAGCAAAGCAAGTGAGGCAAGGGCAGACAAGATAATGAAGGGGTTGCACAGGCATTTATTTCACTTTTTCTTTTCCTTTGAGAAAGTGTTAATAAAATTAGCAGTGTTCCAATAACACTGAGGATTATAAAAGTTACATTTATCAACAATGTACAATTTTCTTACTGGAATGTGTAATAAAACTTTTCAAATGCAAATCTTCTATCAACGAACATACAAAGGGGCAAGATAAAGAGGGGGGAAATGACATGAAGCTAATGCCCTGTCATCTCTCAAAGCTAGAGGATTCAAATTTTTTAAAGTTAACTGATAAATCTCCCAAAACTTAATTTTAAACTTTCATTCAATTTTCTCTCTGTCAAGGCTTTAGCGAAAGCTCCTTATAAGGAATCATGTTAATTGTTTTGAATCTCAGAGATCGGGTCAAAATCATCAATGCCTTCCCATCGCCTATTACGCAAAGCCAAAAATCCTCTTACACGTCCCTCCAATGTCAAGTACTTTCCCACAGTCAAAGCCCTTCGTAATCCAGTCTACCCTGTCCCCCAGAGTCACTTCTCCTGCTTGCCCATCACACATCCCCAGCAGAAAACTGGCCCCTTGAAGGTCTATGATGCTCCCTCTCTATCTTATTTCTGTCCAAATCCCCACCATCCTCCAAAGCCTTCACAGCTTAAATGCTGCCTTTCTTCAGCCTCACTTTTCCCTCCCAGCCTCACAGACCTCCCAGCCCCTCACATAGACTAAGCCACCAACTCAGAACTTGATAACAAACCATCTTGGATGGCTCACACTTTTTCAAGGATACCACTTTTCCATCAGAGCAGCAAGTTCCCACAAAACAGAGGCTGCACTGAGTATAAACACATGACCAGTATTTGTCAATCGAATGATGGATTCCATGGCCCAGTTCCTCCTTCTGCGGAGAGCTAACAGGCAGAAGACAGGCAGGCAGGGGGAGACAATAAAAAGAAAGAGGAGGGACAAGAAACCTAGAAACGCTAGAAACAAGACAATCAATGTTTAAATAGCCTCGAGTTTACTGTATACCTGAAAGAAAAATATACAAATGGCCAATGCAATATCCATTAAAAGTGTATTGAGAAGTGTGATAATTTGTTAAAGGTTGATTTAGCAAGCCTTAACATAAAGCGTACAATGAGTGCAGTGTGTGCTGTCTGGGGGATGGGCATGCTTATAGCTTTGCCTCGAGAGGTGCAAAGGCAATTTATGTGACCAAAGCATACTCCCACAATACTCTGAAATTAAAAAGCATTAGTTAATTAATTAAAAAAAATAAAGGGTACTTCCAGGAAAAGCAAATAAGTAAACATAAAATATTTCCTGAAATCGAATACTAAAATCACAAATATGCTAAAGAAGAATTTCTCCCCCAAATGCTACTCAAAAGAGTAAATTAAATTCATTATTGAGATAGTCAGCCGTGCTGACGATGTTGATCACCCCTGCTATTAACAAATGAAAACACTGAGGTCTCCCAGGAACAGGAAGAGTACTGTTTTCACACAACCATTTGAAGTCTCCATCTGTCTTTCAAAAGGCTAAAGCGGCATTGTGTCCTCCAGGAAAAACCCAAGGAGATGCTGCTGTTGGCAAGAATGATGCCAAAGCTTCCACCAAACCAAAATAATAATAATTCCTTGAAAATGCCAAGTGTCGTGTTAGAAAGCCGAACTGGGCTAATCTGGGGATGGCAAAATCCATGATATTTTGTATGATGAAAGGGTGTCCATCTCACTGAAGCAAATCCTGTGAGCGCAGCCTCATTTCCCGGCTCGTCATTTTTATGGCAGCAAAGTTTCATACACATGGGGGCTGAGAGTCAGCACACAGCAAGTCACCAGGAATGATTCCATAACTGGAACATATGGCAGGTCAACCAACTTCTCCATCTTCTACTTAGATGTTTTACTCAGCAATATTTCTGAAAGCAACTGTGACTTGGGATGGTTGTAAATTTCCATGTTACCAAGAAATGCTTTTAACGAGTTTAAGTACCAAAATAGTATATGATACATGTCTCTAACCCATTCCCACCCCTATAAAACGTCATTGCATATTTATATGTATTTGTTTGAAATAGCATGTGGAAATAGAAAAGAAAGACACAGGCTCTGAAAAATACTAAAAGAAGAAGAAGAAGCCGCAGCACAGCATGGAGGACAATCACATTTCCATCTCATCTGAACACAGAAAGAATGGCACGGGATGACCAATTAAAACCTTACTCACTCACGATGCAGATGTCATATTCAAGTAAAAAAAAATTTAAAAGTCTGGAGACTGATTGTACTTGGGAATTCACCTTGGGAGTCAAATTAGCATGGATCAGAACTGCCTTCATATGCCCCTACCTTTCATTTTGCTTTGTCAATTGGGCTTCTCCTACATGAAAAATACATCTATAGAAGGGTGATCAATCATCCCATGATTCCTCTTGTGCACAAATATTTATTGAGCATCTGATGTATTACAGGTCCTGTGAGCAAGACAGACCCTATCCCTGTCCTCATGGAGCCCGCAACCCAACAGGCATAGAACCATCAACTAGAAGTGAGATTTGTACTGCTGCAATGTACAGTATTTTGTAAGGACTTGAAACAAGATATTCCAGTGTAGACAGAGTGATCAGGGAAGACTCCATTGAGGAAATTAAATCCAAGCTGAATTTCAAGCAGAGTAGGAATTGGCTAAGTGAACGGGTTGGGAGGAGAGATGAGAAAATGCTCCCAGCAGAGAGAACTACATCTTCTAAGGACCGACGGCAGGAAAGGACAAGGTGCAGGGCAGAAGGGCCCCAGACCAGCAGCCAGGACACGGAGAGGCTCTTGCAGTAGCCCAGAAGGGAGAGGAACAGCTTGCACTAGGCTGATGGGAAGAAGAAAACAGATTCCAGTGTTATTTAGGAAGCAGAAACGTCAGGGCTCCATAAAAGACTGGGGGTGGTGGACTCAGAGGTTACCAGTCTGAGCAACAGGTTGGTGGCAGGGCCACATGCTGGGGTGTGAGAACTTGGACGAGAAACAAATTTCAGGGCTAAGGGGTGGTGTGAATAGAGGTTACAATACGGAACATCAGATTTAAAGTCCTGCAAACTGGACATGTTTTTAGCTCCCTTAGACCTAGAAATGAGTTGACAAAGAAATTTAGAAACTTCTCCATTCATCGTAGACCTACATAGTATCAGACCAGTATAGAATTATGTAGATCTTCAAACTGAAATAGCAAATCTGTGGGAATTAGCCACCCAGAATTTGAAGGTAGAATATTAGTTCTTATCATTTCTGAGTTGTTGCTAGCATCATTAATATTTTTAGAAACAAAGGATTTATCCACTTATGTTCTGGGTACATGTACCAGGGTTGTTTTAAATGTAGAATTCTCACTGAACGTCAGTATTCTGGAGCAAACAAATCCATCAGTTGCTACAGAACTTATGTTAAGATTTCAGAAAGCAGAGTCCTGCTTGTGGAAATGCCAGGGGTCTTTTGAATTTCTCCATTGAACAGGGACCCCTGGAGTTTGTATTGATTGGACAAGATCAAGCAGAAAGCCTTCATTTCCTCCAAGTGCCCACTTCTTTGTCATATTCCTTAAAAGATAATTCACTTAATTATTTCAGTCCTGATCAAAAGTGGGGGATAATAACAATTTTTAAATTGCTTATTTTTAAACGATTCTTTCATACAAAAATAATCAATTCCTGAAGCTCCTGGATCACACTTCGCCTCTGGCTGCAGCCCTTGCTCACAGGTTTCAACTCCAAATAGCATTGCCAAATCTCTCTCTCCTCTGACATCACCCCCTCTTTCCGATTTCAATGAACATTTTCTCCTGGGCCTATTATAAATAACACAAGGGAGCAGCTGGGAAAGAGAAGTGGGCACTTTATGGGTGATTTGGAAATTCAGAGAAGCACAAAAATTGTGGGCAGAGAGAGGTGCAGACAAGAAGAGAAGTTAGAAATATAGGACGGGGCTCACTGTGTACGGCCTTAATGTTCCTGGGATACATAATTTCCTAGGAACAAGAGTTTAATAAATCCAGGCCAAATTGATGGAGGTTGGCTCTCAGCAGCCAGGAGACATGGTACCTGGGCCCAAAGACACCTCACCTACGGGACAGGACGGGGAGGGGCTGGTGCTGCATTGCAATAGAGCAGCCAGGACGGGCACACAGCAGAGGCCCAGGAAAACTCCGTCAATGGAATCAACACAAGCGTATTCCCCCTGTCACAAGCTGACCTGTTTATGTGCCTGAAAGTAGTTCTTTGGAGGCAGCCTGCTCTCTTTTGGTAGTATTCTAGGGCTGCTGTGGAAAAAACATTTTTTTCTCTCTGCTGTCAAGCACTCAGTTTTCAGAGGCAGGTAGGAGGGTTATTGTGGTAATTTTTGCAAATGTTCTTCATAAAGAGATTTAAATAACAATGATTTGTCCACAATTCAGGTATTTGACAACTAAATTGTCACTCAGCCCTTCAAGGACTGAGGTGGCCTGATTTCAATCAATTCATAGGCATCACATTGGCCGAAAGGGCTAAGGAGAGAAAGCGGGAAAGCTCTGCCATGTTTTGCCTCCATTTCTGTAGCTGCAACACTCATCTCTTCTTACTGTGGGGTCAATGATGCTAATGTAGAGACCTGGGGTCTGTCACAGCATTTGAAGCCTCAGTCTAGGGGAATTTAGAAGGAAGCCCTTTTTCTTGGTTCTGGTAGCAGAATCCATGTTGACTCACCTTCGATAACCTGTCCAGTGTCCCAGGTCCTATGGGACTAAGACCCTGCTTTGCTATTATCAGTGACCTCACCTAATTCTTTCCCCACCAGTGACTGGCACCCTGACTGCTGTCTAGTAGGTGGTTGATGGAAATATACAATACACACAATTAGGGAACATATTCATTCAATAGATATTCACTGAGTACCCTCCATGTGCAGATTCTGTTGCAGGCATTACAGACGCACCTACGAAAAGTCATGGTCTTCTATTCTCATGGAGAAAACAGATAATAAACAGATGCAGAGCACATTTAAAAGCAAAGGGGAAATTTATAAAGATGGCACAAAAAAGGAAGCAACACAACAGAGTCCCACGTGGAAATACGATCCCCAAGTCCTGATAGGAATGTGTAGCCCTGCTGACACTGCCATTATGAGAGAGGTTACCAGCAGGGACAAAGTGGCTTCATTCTTTGTCAGAATGCACCAAGAATGCAGCACCCTACGATAAGGAAGAAATGTCCTCATTACTCCTAGAACAGGATGTTCTGCAACACTGTGTTCAATGAGCCAAGTGGCAGCCAAGGCATACAAACCCAGGGTGGAGTGCTTTGGGGTCCCTCAGCCATGGTACAACATGGGGCATGCACAGACAAGACTCCATTCACCCCGAAAGCTTTCCTGAGCCTTGGGGGACTAGCTCACCTGGGTCCTGGGCTTCTTTTTATCTTTGCTGAGTAATAAATTTGCTCTGCCTGACTGACGGTGCAAGTGTTCTGTCCCACTGGACTCACCCAGTTGGTAGAGAACCATTGCAACTCTGAGGCTACATACAGCTCCTCTAAGTTCCTCTCTAAACAGGAGACTTATTAGGGGCCCAAAGAAGTCGAGCAATGGTCCGGAAGGAGCTGCATTCTCCATTGGTCACACACATCCTGCATGCATTTTTTTTTTTTTTTTTTTTTTTTTTTTGAGACAGAGTCTCACTCTTTTTGCCTGGGGCGAGTGCCGTGGCGTCAGCCTAGCTCACAGCAACCTCAAACTCCTGGGCTCGAGCCATCCTACTGTCTCAGCCTCCCGAGTAGCTGGGACTACAGGCATGCGCCACCATGCCCGGCTAATTTTTTCTATATATATTTTTAGCTGTCCAATTAATTTTCTTTCTATTTTTGGTAGAGACGGGGTCTCGCTCTTGCTCAGGCTGGTCTTGAACTCCTGAGCTCAGAACGATCCGCC
>RJWJ010000766.1:0-179451 GCA_004363605.1 Indri indri
TATTGGATGTCGGGTAGGGAGGGAGGGGGAAGGGGGAGGGGCGAGGGGGAGGAGGGGACGGATATATGCATACACAAAGGGTGCAATGCACACCCTCCGAGAGATGGACACGCTTGGGACTGGGACTTGGGGGGAAGGGGGGGCAAGGGCAACATACGTAACCTAAACACCTGTACCCCTATAAACAACAAACAATAAAAAAAAAAGTATAGTAAATCATGCTGTCATGTTCTTATATCGTATTTGAATATCATAAACTCTTTAAACTTCCCAACTAGAGTAAGTGTATTTACTATTATTTTTTAATGAGATGAATAAAATTTTTAAATTTAATTTTTTCAATGAGAGGAATAGAACAGAGATGAGATTGTACTTTGTAAATATCAAATTTTTTAGAAGTACTGGGATAATTTTTATAACATGATAACTTATATAATATTTAAATTATGATTTTAATATTTCAGTTGGGAAATAATGATTTACTCACATCTTATTCAAAACGTGCTTGGGATTCCAGGAAAGAATATGTTAGGAGAAACAAAATCTCCTGAGCATTTGTGGAATTTTATTAAACCTAGTGTGTTTTTCTTCCTTTGATACAGAAACTAAGAAGTAAAAAAAAAGAAAAAAAACAAAGAAAGAAAGAAACTGGTAATCTTAAGAAAATGCTTCAAATAGAGACAAATGCACAATAGTTCTATTTCCAACTCCCAGGCTCAATTGGTATTTCAATTAAATATGAGGTAGTCAAGTAGGGTAGGCAAATAAATGTAAGATAATGAAAAGATGAAGAGCTCTTAATATAATCATCTTCAATTTAGAGTGCAGATAATAAAGTGAGCTCACTGATGGCAAACCCAAATGCAAAGCGGTCCAGGCATTAATATTTATCATGTTCAAGGGAAGTTCAACAATTGAACTAACATGTAAGTAGGGTGAAAATTTTTAATACCTTCGAGACACAAATTGCCTTTCTGTAAAAATGTTTGCATTATCTAATAATCAGGAGCAATTATAATTCACATGGTTGTAAGCATTTGACCCTTAGATAAAACTTCTTAGCGAAAAGACATTGCCATGATTTGGGTAACAGGACATTGTACATCCCACTTCTAATAAGTCCACTAAGCCAGTCAGTTTCACCTCCAAAGCATCTGTCTCCAAAATCTGCCTTTCCTTGTCACTTGCAGTACACTGTAGTCCCATTTCAGTGAGATGATAACATCTCTCAACTTCCCTATTGAAATATCCCCCTCACTCCTAATCTTGGATTCACACCAGCTACCACTGCCACAACCTAAGTTATATTTCTTAAAGCAAACGTGTGATACTGGCATCCCTGCTTAAAATAACAAATAATAATAAGAAGAAGACTAGCAAAAAGCAAGCCCAAACAAACAAGTTAGCTACCTATTGCCTTACAAATAAGTTTATGACCCTAGCTCCTTATCTTTTCCAGCAATGTACTATCCAGTGTTTCCCCAGACTGTTTAAGTCTCATCACACTCAAAGCTCAGCCTTCTCCCCAGAGCATACTATGATCTTGCTACTGCAAACTTTTTGATTGTCTTGTCAGAACACATATGAGATGTTAAATGCACTGGACCTTTACAAATTTAAACATTAAAGAAGGATGCAAGAAATAGATATTTTTGTATAGTATAAAAAGTCTTTATCAAAATATGTATTTATATTACTGTGGGGTATTTAATTTATGTTCTCAGATTTGTTGATATTCCTGCCTCTTGTAGATGGAGCTTAAATCCCCTCCCATTGACCTTAGATTTCATGTCCAGTTTCTGCATAGGCAACTTTAGAAGTTTGCAAAAGGAAGTATAAGGAAGTTTTGATATACAGGGATTTTCTTTGTATTTATAAAGAGCAATAAAATCAGTCATCTTGAACTTTCTGGAGTCTCTTAAAAATGTCCATTTTGACTAACTTCATATTTTTCTATATAATTGAAACAGGCAAAATTATGAATGTAAGTTATAAAATTACTCAAAACTGTATTGAAATCTCTCTTGATTAATAGTACATTTATAAGGAATAGATTTTCAATTTTGGGGGTAGTAAGATAAAAGATAAAGCAACTTACAGACCTTTATTTTCTTTTCCTCCGAACTTAAATCACACCTGGTGTAGAGGCTATTGACTTTAAAAGGGCAGTTACAGTTTTTTAAAAATTACTTTTCAGAGCAAATTTATGATATCAAATTAAGAAACTGTTTCAAATTTGCTTAAATCACAGACCCATGAGAACATCTAGTCCTATTCCCCAACCTCATAAGTAACCACTCAGCACACGCACATGCTAATGGACACTCAAAAGACAGTCCTGTGGGAACCTACACAAATGTGGTAAGCTGTATAGTACTAGCTTATTAGTAGTAGCATTTAAAGAGTGGTGTTATTTTTTTAAATTTATATCTGGAAATAAAATTAATGCTTTATTAAAGATCATTTGCTTTTGCTTAGCCCTCTGTGGACATAGAAAACTGCATTTCCCTCCTAATTGCTCTATGTATGACTAACTTCTATAATCGGATCACCCTTATTCTTCCTTTCTCTAAGCTAAACAAATCTAATTCATTTAGTATCCCTATTTGCCAGAAGGTTAATTATCTTCGTTTCCCTTATTTGACCATCTCCTATTATTCTGCCTATTTTTTTGAGGTCAGCATCTAAAATTCGACACAATTGTAGAAACCTGATTGATGTAGAACAGCGGAAAGATTGCTTTCTACTTTTTCCATAATTATTTTTAATACTTCTTAGTATGTTACTGGATTATATTTTATCATGACATTTCACTGTAAATTTCACCATGGCCATAAATGCAAGTTTTAGTAATTCTTTTTGTTTTTAACCTTATAGATAGCATTTCCCCCAAAAAAGTTCTCTTCTCAATTCATTCCCACATCAACGATTTTGCGGCTCTGACAGTATCATTTATCCTTGTCTCTCTCCTCTCCAATTTATATGTCTTCCGCCATCAGACTAATTTTCCTAAAGTAGCACTAGTTACCCACATGCCGCAGGAGGCCATTCCTTGTTAACTGTCACATCAAGTCCAAGATATTCTGGCTAGTTGCAAGGTGTTCCTTATTCCAACCCTAGACTAATGGTGAGCTGTCTATGCTCGGTTATATGACCTTGAAGATTTCACCTATAATATCATCTTCCTGCTTTATCATAGCATTTTTAACACTCTAAGTTCTATTTAATTGTCTTCCTTGTCCTACTCTAAACACAGACCATTTGATTCACCATTTTATCTTTACAGCCTGGAGTTCTGTGCTGGTACTAAGATACTCAATACATTTTGTTAGCAGAATAAATACATAAATTAATTAACATACAAATAATATTGTAAAAATATTAAATTAATACATTTTAAATACTTTCATAATTCAAGTTTCTCTGCAACTCTTTAACAACATCTGAATCAGAACTTTTGTCTATCCCATAAAAGGGGGAAGCGTGAATGTTATCTTGAAAGGAGGAGACCATGACAAAGCAATAGTCCCATGAAATTAACTGTGCAGGGAGGGAGAAGGAGGAGGAGGACAAGCAGTCAGATTCCAGGTTCATGAACCCTCATCTATGTTATAACGTAGACGCTATAAGTGGAAAGGACCACTTAACTATAAAATGTCCCCAAATAGAGGAAAAGGTTGGATGTAGCAGAACTTTTGTTTATCTTCCCATTAGGGAATCTGGACCACCTTGAAGAAAGTCCTATACCTACACAATTTTAGAAGAGAAACAGTCCTTGTTTGTTTAGATTCAGATAAGGGTTTCGGAGTATTCCTTATGCACACACATCAAGTCTTAAATGCTGTGCGGAGACAGCTTAGAGCCAGTAGTTCTATTGCACAGAGAGTCGGTGTTGACCACATTACAAAGACTACGGCTTAAAGAACCTAAGACACACACTGAATGAAGGACACATTTGAGGGCCCAGAATCTAACAGTACCAGCAAGAGCCATGGTGGGGATGGATCCACTAGCAGGGCCCATCTGACTATGGAAAGAGCACGGATGAGCTGGCCAAGTCACAACTTGCAGCCTAGATGGGAGGAACGCACCCACTGTTAAGGAGTATTGATGCCTGAGCCAGAGGACATCCCAAGGATCTAATTTAGACCTTAGGTCCATTGTTCCATTAGGATGAAGGTACATAAACAGTTATCTACATATCAGCCATAATAAGGAGAAGAATCCTTAGAAGACTGGACATTTTCCCCAAAGGCGACTATTTTAAAATGAAACAAGTTGCATTACTTTTAACTGTAGTTTTTCCAAACTCCTCTGCTCTTACTGAAATGGAAACTTGTGAGTCTAATAAAAATTAATTACCAATATGTTTTCTAGCATATCTAAGGGGTGAAACACATTTTACCCATTGACAGATAAATAAGAGGATGATGTGCCTCATTGACACTGGGACAGATGCATGAGACTTTTTGCCCCTTCACGAACTCTGTGTACTCATTCTAACCCTGCATTCAGAGTCAGAATCAAAACCTTCCCACAAAATCCAGATCTAACATACATACTCAAGCATGTCACCCACTTGGAATTAATATCTATATCCTCCCTAAATAGATTTTCTAGTCAGATTGACCTCTTCATTGTTTTGCACAGTTTCCCATCTTTGTGCCTTTCTTCATAAATTACCTCATATTTCTCATTTTTTTCTAGTCCCACTACTACTGATTTTTAAAAACTAAGTAGGCATCTACTTCCTAGACACTAGTATACCTGCATCTCCCTCTATGCTAGGATTTCAGAGCTGCAAGATTTAGCTCTTAATTAAATCTGTACTGCTCATTTTTCTTTATAAGACTTTGTTCAGCAATTAAACTTCGAATTTCTTAGGGAAAGTATGTAATGTTTATACTTATTAGATAAATCCTACATACTTTACAGAAAGTTTGATAAGTGAGTACATTATCTATGCTTATAGCAAACGATTACCTTTCTAGGTCTACTTCATTTGTAGTTTTGTGATGTCATACTATTATCATACATTGTAATTGCACATTAGTGGTTAATTTCCTTTCCAAATGTAGTTTTCTTATTGATTTCATACCTTGTATAGTTGTTTAGACAAATGCATATTTTTATTTCATTTGTTTTTTGTTTTTAATTTTGGTATGTGACCACATATTCAAATATCCATGTTTCTTATTTCCAAGTATCATTATAGCATGTCTAAGATATTGTAGAAGAAATAAAAAGCATGGAGTCAGAAGAACATTGGATAAATGCCTTAATTTCTCTGAGCTTTGTAGCACCCTCTTAAAAGTGTTAAAAACACTATTTCCTACTTTATTCTAAAGACCAAATAAGAAAGTAGATGAAAGCATATTTAAACCATAGGGAACTATAAAAACATTTTATTCTTCAGAAATATCAGATATTTAAAATTACTGTAGTGCTAACTAATTGAATTTTTCTAAAGAATTTAAACCAAAATTTTATGTCATATTTTGTATACTTCTGCAGATGTCAATAGTTTATCAAATTGATTAATCATTTTATTATTTTCTTCAAATATAATTGAACTTCTAATTGTCTACTTTAGTATGGCAACTATAATGATATGTTTTAAACAACTGCTATGAGGGGCAAATTTACTAGGTAAATTACAACAAACTTACGTATGTCATTTACATACTTTAAAGTGTTTATTAGAGTCACCACTTTGCTGGCTTCAAATCTGAAGATTTAGTTTTACTACTTTTCTATGTCTTCTTTTGAAATAAAAGGCCTAACTGAGATAAACAAGAAAAGGATGATAGAAGATGTTGAATGATGATAATGACACTAAAGTTAGATTTACATAATAATGTGGCCTGTGTCCCAAGAGAAGGCACTTTTGAATGATACAAAGAGGTAGGAAAGGGCCAGGAAAATCGCCTCCAGTTTGGGACATAAAAGAATATATGTACATAAATAAATGTGAATATACACAGATGCATGCACATGCACACATACACCTCACAATTTCTTCTTTTTTCCTATATCCGATATGTACTCCATTGCATTCAAAGCGAGAGCCCTGGGAAATCATTTACTGTGTCGTACGTTACTGATCAACACCTAAACCCAGCAAACCACTGTTTCTAAAAAAATCTTACCCTAAAAATACCTGGCATCTCAAGCTTGATTTACAATTTCCATTTCATAAACGGTCTCATATAGTCATATCAATAAAGAACTTTTTAACATATAAGATTCATTACATAATGTTGTCTTGTTCTTGGTTTTATCATCTCTGAATTGTATACTTTTCATGATATAGCATTTTTTAATCAAAACTAAATATTGCTATGCTGTTCATAGAATACAAAAAAGAAAATTCAGTATTAAGGACAATTAGAAAGTATAACTGTCATTTCTTTCTGGCTATTACATTTCAGATCAATATGACAGTAGGCAGGAAGCATAGGAGGTAATCTACTCACTAATAAACTGTAAATGAAGCTCTGTGATTTATTATATTTTTAGAATTTAATGTGCACATAAATATTTCAATTTTATCAGTCCAAATGTATTCAGAAACATTCTAATAGATAGTTGGATAACACCAAAGGCATGGGGTCTGAGGTTTTAAAATTAAATTGTTATACTAAATGGAAATAACCAGTAGTGAATGGTTATTTTACTTATAATGTATCATATTTCATATTTTACTTATATAGGCTTTCCCCAGGAATGTTCTTTCTTACTCTCTCTATTGGCCCAAGTCCTACAAATCCAGAATAAGGGAACACTTTATGCTTGTAATTTCCAATTGCACTTTATTTTTATGTCTTGTGGCATGCAACTTTCTGAATTATACTTACGTATCTACATATCTCTAATGTTCCATATTAGATTCTATTAAAGGTATTTGAGGATATAGTGTGTCTATCATCTCATTATTTTCTATAGAACCTGGTACAATGTCTTACATAGAGTAGATATTCAAAAAATAACTCCTAAATCACTAAATTTATAACATTATTAAAGGGAAGTTTCCTAACTCACTTTTGTTTGAGACATAAAATTAATAGATGTTTCATTCCTAAGTAGCTTGTAAAACATAACTCCAAGGAGAGATATTTTATAGCAGGTACTTAAGAGCCAGTTGAAGAACTCACTCATATCTAGCATATAAAAGGGTCAGATATGTCTATAGACTATTGTAAGGAGGGTGCAATTGGAAAGATCTAAAATTCCAATCTTCAACAATGTGGAGAATGCATGCCCCTCACCTTACATCTGTGAGTGCAGTACTACTACTTGAAAAGCTTACTAGTTGTCCCCTGATGCTAGAGATTCAGGGACTGACGTCTGACCCATGCTGGCTGAGAATTGGAATCAGACGATCAAGGAGAGGCCCAGTCTCTATTGGGAGTGTTGCAGTTGAAGTAGCCCAACTTGGGACACATGGCCACAGAGCATGAAAGCACAAGGACACTTTAAGATGGTACCTGCTCAATAAAATCTTTTTGTTTCACATTCCTTCCTATTCTCAGGCCAACCCAAAGGTTTCTGGAGGGCCAGAAATCTTATGATAAAAATAAAACATCAGATATAATAGAAGAGAGAAGAAGGCCTCCTAATCTACTTGCAAAACTGCAGGTTTTCATCTACAGGAGGTGCCAACTGGAAGTAAGACAACTTAATGTTATGCTTTTAAAGAGCTTTTTGAGGTATAACTATCATAAATAAACTGCCCAGTTTAAAAATGTAAAATGCAATAATTTAGACACTATGAAACTATTACCCCAATCAAGATAGTGAACATATCATCACACCCCAAAACTTTGCATGGCCCTTTGTAACACCTTCCTCTCATCCATCCTAACTCTCACCCTTCCATCCCCAGACAACCACTGTCTGGCTTCTATTGCTATAGGTTAGTTTGCATTTTCTTGAATTTTATATAAATGGAATTACATGATATGTATCTTTATTGGGGAGTGGGGCTCCTGGCTTCTTTTATTCAGCATAATTATTTTGAGATTCATCCATGGCATTGGTTTTATCAGTAGTTCACCCATTTTCATTGTTGATATTACATTTATTGAGTACACCATAATGTGTTTATGTATTAACCTATTAATGGACATTTGTGTTGTTTTTGGTTATTACAAATATCTCTGTTATAAACATTGATGTACAATGTATGGACATATATATTTCTTCTTACTCCTTTGGGTAAATACCTAGGAGTGGAATGGGTGTACCATATGGTTGACATATGGTCAACAAAAAAACAAAACAAAGCAAAAAAAGGTGCTAAATTGTTTTCCCAAAGTGGTTGTATCATGTAATATACACATTACGAATGTATGTGAGCTCTAGTTCTACCTCATTATCTATAATACCAGGAACAGTCTGCCTTTTTTAATACTAGTCATCTTCATCAGCACATCATAGTGTCTCATCGTGGTTTGAATTTGCATTTCATTAATGATTAATGATGCTGAGCATCCTTTAATGTGTGCATTTGCAAGTGACATAAGAGTAAACATTTTAAATTACAGAAATTATACAGTTTATATGATTTTAAGTGACTATAAGTCTGTTTCTTGCTGATGCCACATACCAGTTATAACTGCATGAACTTCTTTACATTTCATTATTTCAATAAACTGACCCAACAGCTCGGTAAATCTGTACACGTTGTTTGTTAAAAGTTGCACAAAGTTATTGTTGTAGCTGATTCTTATTTAAAGAAAACTACATTTTAGGAAACATTAGAGTAAGTTTTTAGCTGTCATAGCACCAGACAAGGCATTTGCCAAAATAAATTGCAAATGGAATAATAATGTGAAGCCTACTAGGTATTTTTTAATGTTTCAATATACGTTTCAAGCCTCAGACTGGAGGCATTACACTAAGTATCACCTAATAAATGAAAATTAAATATATTAATAAAATCAATAAATTATGACCGCAAAGTTAATTTCCAAATTATTCTGTTTATTTTAAACACCAAAAATATCCAAAAACTGGGATAGAAGAGACCTCAAATCCATAAAATGTTTTAAGCAATGTTATATTTGTGGAATTTTTCATCTAGCAAAGAAAGGAATTTATATTACATAATCTTGGATTCATTGTTTTATTCTGTTTACCAATTATCCATACATTTCTCCCAATCTATTTTCTAACTTGGCTAATAAAATCTCCTATAGTTATTCATTGTTTCAGTAAAAGTCCTTCAGTAATATATTTTTTTTAAATGGGGAGGTGGTAACACTGATGAGCAGCCACAAGATATTTCCAGTTTGATAAATGCAAGTCCTTTGACATTACATTAGACCTTTTGCATTATTGATCTAATGAGGAAGAGGAACATAAGAATGGTGATTTAATATTAACTCTCAATACTACAACTTCAGCAGCATCCTGTGCTGTCAGTCTACTAGGATCATTACAATAAATTGGAAAGAAAACTCACCCTAACAAAATGCCTTATAATGAAAGATAAAATGATCACAAACTCAAAAGTTTCTTTTTCTAAAGTATACATAGTCTGAGAAAGTTTAATTAATTTTTGATATAAGTTTTTAATCAAATTTTACTTCGGAAAATGAAAATGCTAGGAAAGGAGAAAAGCAATTTCTACTGGTTACAACATATTTTCAAAACCCTGTTCAACACCTTTTATTAAATACCGTCAGTGCTCAAAATGGAAGACACGATGAATTTCTTTTGCTGGGTAGAAATCTAAGAAATATTGTCCTCTAATTAGTTATAATGTCTTGGTGGAAGATGCTTGATCTGTCAATTACTGTCATATTACATCAACCTGTTAAACACTTTATAATCATTTATCATTGTAAATATTCATTTACTTAAAGTTATAAAACATGACATCAAAAGCTAATCCAAAGGGTAAAAATATGAAAGCAGGTAAAAATATGTGCGAATAAACCCTGGAAATTTTAGTAAATATCAACTGAGTGATCTTGAACTTCAAGATCAAAATGAAATTGACCATATAGTGTGGGAAGGAAGTCTTGAATCCCTCTAGATGTCTCTGAAGAGAGGTATTTACAGCACTAAACTAGGTAATATATGCCTATATGATATATATGGATTTATATATACATACATACATCTTGTGTATGTATGTATGTATCTATCTATGTAACTGGTACGTTGATACTACAATTCCAATTCCGCACTAGATGTGTTCTATTCCCAGACCCCTTTCCATATGTTTATTTTATTATCCAACAATGAAATACATTGCCACCATTGTCCACAATACATAACCTCATTTGTCTTGGGTTACACAGAAAGTAGTTTTAAAATTACTAATCCATACCAACAGAAAAACCTTACTAAGTTTCAGAACCGTTCAAGAAAGTATTTTTGTCTTTACACTGAAAGAAATAATAGTCAAAATACCATGGTACACATTAGTGTTTACACCTTACTGTTTATAAGTTACTTGGGTTAGTTCTTTGTTCCACCCTTCACGTTGGTTGTGTTATTTAATTGTCGGGTCACAGTCTCTAATGTCGGTTCTTTGTGTGCTCTTGGAAAGAATGACCAGACACACCAAAAGTAAGGTAAGCATGAAACTAGGTTTACTGAGAAGTGAAAGATAGGATTACAGAGCAAGAGCAAGATACATTTGCCATAGACACCGAATGGATCCCTTGTCCTAACAAAAAGGCCTTGGTTATGGTCTGGGGTCTTGTTTTACAGGGTCTGAATTGGGCCCTCTCCGTGGCTCAGACATCACCATGAACCATTTTGATGGACAGTTGGGAGTTATATGACCTGAGTCTTACTGTGCATGTGGATTTCCCATCAACCTCTCTGAAAGCCTATTGGGGATGGTGGGTGGTGAGCTGCAAAGTAGATTTAAGCTAATAGTTAGCCTCTAGTTGTCCTAAGTCACCTTCCAGACCCTATTGTACTTCTGCACCCTTTTGTAGTTGGCGAGCTAAGCTCTGATCAGCAGATTCATAAGGCATTCCCTCCTCACCCAGATGCAGCAATTGCTGCTGGGGGTGCCTGCCTTTGTCCCCAGGAGGTCAGGAGTCCCTCAATAGCTACCTAACAGAAATACTGTTAAGTTTATTTGTTTGTTTGTTTTCTCATTTTATAGGTTTTTTTCCCCCTCAATCCCTTTTTTTTGTTTTTTTATTTTGTTGACTCTGTAAAGTATTAATGTGGATCCAAAAGTCAAAAACGATACCAAAAAGAGGGAGTCTGAGAAGCTCACTCTCTCTCTCTAATATCTTTTCTTCTCATTTCCATTTACTGTGTATAGATAGGTATATTCATTTTCTAAGGGTGTGAGTGTCATAACAAAGTAACACAAGCTTGGTAGTTTAAAACAACAGAAGTTCATTCTTTCATAGTTTTGAAGCCTGGAAATCTGAAATCAATGTGCCAGCAGGGCCACGCTCTGTCTAAAGTCTCCAAGGGAGAATCCTTGTTTGTTTCTTGTATCTCCTGGTGACTTCAGCATTCCTGGCCTTGTGGGAATATAATTCCAATATTTGCCTTCATCTTTCCATGGCCTTCTTCTCTCTGTGTGTCTGTGTCTCCAAGTCTTGTTTTCCTGATATAATAAGGGCACCGGTCAGTGGATTTCGGGGCTATTTTAATCTAATATGACTGACCTTGACTTAATTTGACTATGTCTGCAAAGACCCTACTTCCAAGTGACATAACAATCACGGGTTCCTGGGAGACATGACTTTTTAAGAACACTATTCAAGCCACTGCAATGGGCGGTATCATTAGTTTTAGCTTTATCATCTTTGGGATTTGTTTCACAAAAATTATTAAATACATATATATTTCCTATTACTCCTTCTTGTCGCTTTTATTTCTCTTAGCATTCTATGGAAGTTACTTCGCATATGTTAAAACAGATCTTTCCTTTTTTTTAATCAGCTGCATAGACTTCAGTGTGTAATTGTTAACATAGTTTACCCAACCAATCTCATATGTTTGTGAATGTATTTTCAGCCACTATTTTGCAATCAAAAAACAATGAAGCAATGAATAACTCGTTGCATGTGCAGTTTCATATTATTGAAGATATGTCTTAACTCCAAAAACTGAAATTGCTGAATCCAAATGTAAATACACATTTATTTTAAAATATACAAAAACAATCTCTTCCTTAACTTCCTTAAAGGCTATACCAACTTATATTTTTACCAGTAATGTTTCAGTGTTCTTATTTCTTCTCACTCTCTTTCTCTTTCTATACGTGTGTGTGTTTTATATATATATATATATATATATATATATATACACACACACACACATATATATAAAATTTACAGGTTATACTAAATTTATAAATTTCATTTAATTATATCTAGCATATACTATCACTTTTATAATATTTTACAATATTATGATAGTTTTAAGAACATTTTTATAAGTAAACCATTTTATATCCAAATAAATCAGAGCCATAGAATGATATGGATATTTAAGTGACTATTTTAAACAATTAATAGTTGCTGTATTGTATAAGTTCTATATTCCCAAATGTGAATTTTTATTATACATAAAGGTAAAAATACTTTTTCATTTTGACAATTTTCAATTTTTCCATCTTTTCCCATGAAATTGGCTTGTGGAGCCAAGTCAGTTTTATCCTATGTTTAAAAAAAAATTAAAACGTGCTTTTGTATATGACTTGAGAAACTTAGAAATAGAAATACTAAAAGAACATTAAATATCATCCAGTACATTTTCTAGAAGTTCCTGCTGTCAAACTGATTCAAGGAATGGTCTTACAATAAGAAGAACATAGGCAAAAAACACTATTTGTATGATTCAAATCTTTTCTATAGAAACATGCTTCCCATGGTGATTACTGGGGAGAATTTATGTACTGTGGAATGACCTGGAGATGAATATTAGATCCAACAGTTTTTTAGTTTTCTTGTTTTGCAGGCCCTTGGCAGGAAAAAATTTAATAAGAATAAGTAGCCTTTGGGGAATAGCGGTATTCTGTTTCTATGTTTGTTGGTTGTTATTGTTTTTGTGTTTTGTTTTGTATTATTATTGCAAAAGCAAATAGAGAAGAAAAATGGTGATTGTTAGGATAGAGTAATGATAATTGTTACTATTTATTGAATATTTACAAAATGTTTGATCCCATGCTAAGTTCAGCACATCAATTATATCTTTATTTCTCACAAAATTGCCATTTTATAGTAAGTAAAACTGAGCCTTAATGAATGTAAGTCATTTACTCCCAATTCACCCAGGTAGTCATTGGTGATATCAAGTGCATCACTCAGTGTTCAGTCAGGGAACCGGAAATAGAAAAATTGATAGAAATTTGACCTCATGCAGTGATTTTAGAAGTTTGACCTTATGAAAACTGCTTAAGCAGTATCTGTAAATATCTTGTTTTGTCTGATACTGGAACTTTAAGTACACAGGGCACAGGCCCCAGGGAAGGAAGGATAGATGTCAGGTGTGTGACGGAGAGCATTAAATGAAAGCCAAAAGCACAAAATAAAGCCCAAGAGGACAGACTAAAAGCTGGGTCAGTTCTTGTTGCCTGTGAACCTCAGTGTCATGAATGTTTTGCAGAAGAAAGGCCCTTCATCACAGACCTAACACAAACTGGCATAGGAGTTTATAAAGCCAAAGGAGGAACAGTGGGGAGGAGGAGTATTTGCAGGCTTGGCCACTGCCTCACATTAAGGAAATGAGTTATCAAATTAGCCACAAGGTATGATAGCTACAAAATAGCTGCTGCTTCACTTTTACTCTCTAATCTCTCACAATCTTTTCTGTAGCACAATTAGCCAGAAACATATAGGAAAGGAAATAATGGAAAATGTATTTCCGTGTAGCTAAATTGGCAAATTACAAAGCTACATTAGGATTCAATCCCAGAGTTTTCTATTTTCAAAACCTGAGTTCTCAAATCCAGTACTGTGTAGTTGTCTACCATTGCCAGAAGTTTAGAGACTTCTCTGCATGGTTTCTGAGTGTATGTGGAAGAGAAGCTGCTAATGTCCAGGAAATTGAAGAAAACGCATTCTCAAAAAAATGATGCCTAACCAGAGCTGGCAAAACCTAGCACTGCGTTTAGCACAATTGCTTGACAAAAATAAGCACTCAGTAAGTATATGTTAAATAAAGAACCGGATTATGGAAAGTGGAGAAGGGAGGGAAAACACAAGTCACAACAAATAAGAAAGCAGGACACAGAGTGCCAAAAACTGGAGTGGCCTGAAGAACCAAAAGAAAAAGAAAAAAAAAAAAAAAATGCCTGAAAACCAAATCTTCTGAAGTCAGAGTTTAAAACCTAGTGATTCAAACTCTGGATTTTCACATGGTACTTGTGATCTAATGAATAGATGGTCTTCTTTATTTCCTTGCTTTAAACTTTCGTCTAAATCTTTACATTAACATAGTTTTCAATAAAATTTTCTGTGGGTCTAGTATTTTCTATAATTGGAACTAGAAAATTCTTTGTTTTCTACCATCATCCACATGCAGAGATTTAAAATGGACTTATATTTGTTAAGAAATTAAAATGGACAGGGTTGAGTCTCTGACTCTGGTGGGGCAAAGGCAATATATGCAACCTAAACATTTGTACCCCCATAATATGCTGAAAACAATTTAAAAAGAAGGAAAAAATAATAATTTTTTTTTTTTTTTAGATACAGGGTCTTTCTCTGTCACCCAGACTGGAGTGCAGTGGCATGATCATAGCCCACTGCAGCCTCAAACTCAAATTTTTAAAAATTTTTGTAGAGACTGGGTCTTGCCATATTGCCCAGGCTGGTCTTGAACTCCTAGCATTAAGGTATCCTCCTACTCCAGCCTCCTGAAGTGCTGGGATTATAGGTATGAGCCATCATGCCCTGTCAAGAAATTAAAATTCTTATATTCCGTAAACAGTATGAACTCCAGTAAGTACCCTCCTTTAAAGCTATGGCTTTGATAGCAAAGAAAAAAATATTTTGTGAAGAAATTTGAAGGAATTATTTTTTGAGGAATGCACTTTTTATTTTTTTTATGTTTTCAGCCTGTTTTATCTTATTTTATTTTTTAATTGATAGTAACTGTACGAATCGATGCGGTGATGTTTTGATACATACAATGTATATTGATCAAATCATGGCAATTAACATATACATCATCTCAGATATTTATCATTTGTTTGTGTTGGGAACATTCAATATCCTCGTTCTAGCTAATTGAAACTATGTAATATATTATTGTTAACTATAGTCATCCTACCACTAGCACTTATTCCTCCTATGTAGCTGATAGGGAGATATTTGTAGAATGAATTATTAAAACAATAAATTTTGGGACTACATTTTCCTTAGAAAGTTTTTTTTTTTTTTAACTTGGACAAGTATTATAGTTAATTCAGGGAGACTTTTAAGTGCAAATGAAAAGAATTATTCTTAAATTTTTATTTTTAATATTCAATTAGTATGATAAACTAGTCCATATGATCAGAGACAATTAATCATTCTAACATAAGAGATCATGAAATATTATTTTGTCTAGGATTTTAGTCTTGATGAAACATAAAGCAACCTGTATCATAAAAAATTATTTTAAAAATCAATAGTTACAAGTGATGGATGAAAAGTGGAAATCTATAACTTTGTCAGCAATAGAGTTGTTAATGAAACTAGCCTGTATGATCAAGAGATTATCATGTGTTCCAGTTAGAGTTCATGCAGGTAAAACGTAGGAATTCGTTTTGCAAAAGGCACAGAGAGAAAAAAAAATGAAAAGCCAGTCATTTTTATCTTAAAATACCATAGAGTATTCTATTCATTAGCCTTTGAAGTTCCTGTTTTTCCATTGATTATTCAGTATAATTATAACCATGCATTCCAACAAGGTCACTTAGGACATAACTGAATATAGAAAGCTTGAGTTTTAGTTTTGGAGCCTCACTCCAAAATGGAAATGAGTGCAGTTGCTTAGAAAAATCATTCTCAAACCAATTAACACATTCCCATTCTTTCCTTTATGATGCAAATTGCCATTAAAAGCAGTACAAAATTTTACTGCACATCACTTAATGAAATGAAAAAGTTCATACCGTCTAACTTTAAGATGTGGAAAGATTACCGTTATAAATGCTCTGGCATTCTGAATTGTATCTTAAACATTTCTCAACAAATGAAACATACAAACCAGTTATAACTGCCAAGGCACCCTATTTGATTTAACAAATAAATATCCCATGAGGTGGAATAATAGCGTGATTACTCATAAATACACACACGCGCACACACACACGTGCACACACACGACACAACCTCTCTAGTGCTCAACCTTGTGGTCCTATTTCTTCATTCACTGAGAACTTAAAGGCCCACTTTAAAGACTTTCTCTCTTCAACTTCTGTTACTAATCTGATTAATACCAAACTCCATATGGGCTGCCTGTCTAGTAGTGGAGCCTTACTTTTATATCAGCAGCTGAAAAAATTTTCACCCCTAAAATTTTATTATCACATGGAATATTTTCGGTCTCTAAAATCTCACTTCATTCTTCCTCAGCCTAAGGCATGTATATATTCAATAACTTGTACTGCGACTGCCACTGTCTTTCATCCTCTGGGCTAATTTCCACCACCTACTCCCCAACCAATCCCATCTTCTCTGCGATCACTCTCCTTTTTCTTACATCTCCTCATCCTATACACAATGCTGGATTTTCTGAAGAAAAAAATAATAACATCACAGATTTATTTTTGCCATTTAAAATACATCGCTGTCAAATACCAACAGATCAAATGATTCCATGTCTCTTATTATCTTATCTTTCAGCCGAATTCCATATCATTAAACGTTTAAAAAATTTTTTTTGAAACATTTTCTTTTCAACTGTGGCAGAAACTTTCTTGGTTGTCTTTCTACAACACTGGCTTTTCCTTCCCAGTCATCTTTGCTAGGTCTTTCTCCACCACTCTGTCTCTAAATATAGAGAAGAACTTTGGTCTTTTTCTGTATTTTCCTCTATTCTCTCTCTCCATTCTTCTTAAGTTTGTTTATTCATTTATTTCTATACCTTCAACTCCAATGGTATTGCTGGTACTCCTAATATGGAAAACAAATATTGTCCCCAATTCTTCACTGACCCTCCCTGTAAGAGAATTAAGGCCCTCCCCAAATATCAGGATTATCATGACTTCCTTTAACCTATGAAAGGTGATCAAAAATAATGTATGCCATGTCTAAGTCACCTCTGTTGAAGTTTTAAGAGCTGTAATGTGCTTCTGCAATTCTACATTCTTTTTCTCTTTTTTCATGATATCGTCTTCTCTCAGATGGAAGTATTTCTGCAACTTACTTTCAAAACTGAAGAAGACAGGTGGCAGAATCATAGTGGATCATTGCCTGACATGTAATTGAGTAAAAATAAAATTTTGCGTTTGCACACCACAGAAATCTGGGATTATAAGCACCCCTTCTTGTTATTTTCCAAAAGAGTTGTTCACACTTAGAATAAAATTCAAACTACTTACTTTTTCTAAAAAAAAAAGTTCTACATCATCCGATGCTTGCCTAATTATCTAACCTCTTCTGTTATCCTTCTTGCTTCTCTCAGTATGCTCAGGCATCTTGATTTTTTGTCATTTTCTCCATGGATCATTATGTCATCTATTACCGATGCTTGGATAGACCTGTTATCCTGATTTTTGTATATGTGGCTCCTTTTGTTATCTTCAGGTCTTGGATTAAATGACATCTGAGGTAGACTGTTAGCAATACAAAACAAAATAAAACAAACAAACAAAAAAACCCACACACTAATTTTCCCCTCTTTACACATGTTTTCATAGAGCCCTTCCTCACTGACTCTGGGCTTGTCCCTGTGACTTGCTTTGATTAGTAAGACAATAGCAAATGTGATCCAAACAGATTTCCAATTGCTCATTGGAACTCATTTTCTTTAGTAGCTGTAGAAAACACTTCACTCCAGTGTGAACAAGATCAGGCTAACTTATCAAATGAGAGGCATGTAGCCTTGATATCTTTTGGCCAACAGCCTGCTAATCTCCAAATATGTGAGTGAGATCCTCCAAGTCACCCCCAGCCAACTTTACAGCTGATTGAGGACACATGGGAAAATCCAGACCAGAAAAATCTGGAAAACATCTCATAGAGTTCAGAAATAAAGAGATGGTGGTTGTTTTAATCCACTATGATTTGTGGGTTTATTATGAAGCAAAAGCTAACCATCACACATCAAAGTCATTCCCTTACCATCGCAAACAGAGAAGCCTCTCCAACACTTCTTAACGTATTATCCCATTTTAAATTCTCTGCATAGCATTTCTGACCATCTGATTTTTGCTTCTTTTTTCCCCTGTATTTCCTCCACTGCATTGTAAGCTCTAAAAGGGCATTATCTTACTTGACTTCTTCACTCATATGTCCCCACAGCCTCGAACAACTTTTTGACAGATAATAAGGATTCAATAAATATTTTTTGAAAGAATGAAGAAAGAAATGAAGTGTGTTTTTGTAATCATAAATGCACTGTCAATACCAATCTTTAATACACTCATTCCTTATTAATTCTCTCAGGAATAATTTTGAATCTTTGCCAGACACAATTTCAGTTGTTCAATAAACATTATTTTCTTTATTCTTATATAAAAAAATTTGTTTTTATTTTGAATCCAAACTCCACCAAGTAGTAAAAACTGCATTTCTGTCTATTTATGGCATCTCAAGCTTCTGCATAGTGAATAAGACTATAGAAATTTAGGCAGTACAAGATATCAGAGTGATATTTGCTACTAGTTTTTCATCTTTTTAAATTTTTCCAGAATCTTCTGAGAAGTTCATGTTCTCATCTGATGATTGGATATTAATCAATGTAGTCTTGGTAGTGTCTATAAATTTCCCCACTCCACCCCATCTGACAACTCTAGGGCTACCAAAAATTCAGTGTGGCTGTCTTGGGCCTTCCACCTATGTTGTCTTACTTTACATAAAAAAATACATATACATATATCATTCTACTTCTTATGGAGCCATGCTATGATGTGCGGAAAATCTATGAAATTATCTAAGACCCTCCCACTTTATAGAAACCCAACAGCAATTTCTAATCTAGTCCTCTAGCAATGCTTGTGCAAGCAAAATCTTTAGGATCATGCCATTATCCTGGGCAAAATTCTGCTACAAGTTGCGGTTTCCCATAAGTTCTGGGTTTCAGTTATTGCCTTTCAGACTCAGCCCCACTGGTAAAACCCTGCTTAAAATCAAGTTTCCTTGTCTAACTCCTCCATTTTTCCTATAACACCCCCTTTCCTCCTCTAGTTCAGGGTCAAGGCACACACTCTTCTTATCTTCTAAATCTTTGCAGAAACACAATAATTGGATTCAAATAAAACATTCTTACTCTTAACCTCTAGTATACATCAAAGGTAGAAAATAAGAGTTAAGTTAAGGAAATTTCCTCAGTAGACTACTAAGTCTTAGTTCGGCCACTCCAAATATTAGGGTAGGGCTTATCTTTTAGCATAGTCTCACTAAATGTCCCTCAATAGCATGTGTTTCTGAAAACTTATATTTATAGATATATGTGTTAGAAAACAGATATTATCAGTATTTCTAAGAGTGCAAGAGTGACTTGCCTGCAACAGAATCACCCGGGTGCTTGGTTAGAATGCAAACTCTTGATCCACACATCAGAGCTACTTAGTGAGAATCACAAGGATTAGAGACAAGGGATTTGATCCTTATGTGTTTTAAAAATAAATACATTTTAAAAAGGAAACAATGTAAAATGTACATTAGAGAAAATGCTTATATAGGTTTGCACGATGTAACTAACCCATTAATAATTTCACACATACTTATCCACGTTTTCATGTTGTAGAAATAACCCAATTCTATCCTCTTCTTCAGTGTAGACCACTGAGTCCTAATAAAAATGCTGTCTATGTGTCAAGAATGCAATGACCAGAAAGCACAGATATGTAGTGAATCTTTCCAGAAGTTAACCATACATTTAAACATAATATCATATTAAAGTAGTTCCAAGAAATTTGGAAATTTTAAACACTATTGATTATATCTGAATAATGCAGTTTGGCTAAAATGAGTTAATTAGCTTACTTGGTTAGCTTCAAGACCATGAGCTTGGCTTATTTCCCAGGACTTCATATTCTAGAAAGAGATTTAATTCAGAAACTTATTCTTAATAAGTCTGTGTTTGAAGAAACCTCTAAAGCAGCTAACCAACTATTCACTTTCATAAAGCAATTAAGTTAATTGATCTATGGAGATTACTAAATGTTTAATATTTTAAAATGTGTTTTTATAGAAGTTCTATATGAGAATTAACTTTTAAATATCCTACACACTAAGGAAAATATTTTTTCCTTTCAATTATAAATAAATATTTTATACTTGCCTACTAAAAAGTGTTAGTCGAGACATTCAAGAATGCTGCTAATCAGAATACATTACAAATACAATTACTTATTTTTAATATCAATTAAGAATAGATGTGTATATTCAAAATTCTCTGAACAATTAACACTAAATATCATTCTATTTCTGGAATTGTCTTAAATATGTGTGAAACTCAGACAAAAGACTTTGAGAAAAATAGACGTCATGGCAATTATGAAAATGCTCATTGAGTCTTGCAATATTAATTATTTACTCCCTAATTTAGCTTCTAATCTAAAGCCAAGTAGAACAAGCAATTAAGAAATGGGTTCTGGATCCAGACTCTCTGGTTACAAACTTCAGCCATATCACAATATTAAACTTTGTCTAAGTCTCAATTTCCTAATATAGATGGTTTGAAGACAAAATGAATTATTAATGTAACATGTATTTAATGCTCACTAAATGATAGCTATTATTAGAGCTTAGAGTTTTTGTTTAGTTATATTGTTTATGTATTTCAAAGTAGCTACATTTTTTTAACGTGTACCCTTCTAGACCTGACATTGTGTATGTGTTACACACATATCTGAGCTTAAATTTCGTTGACTAGTTTTCACTCTTTGATGTAATAAGACAGCAATTTTTATGAAGCTGTAAAGATTGTCCCAAGGACTGTGGAGAATCTCAGATAAACCTGGAATATAAATTCCGGGACTCAGACTAAGAAATCTACTTTTGCTTGCCAGTACATTCTAGTAAAAACCGTATGTCTTCCCTGGTAGATTTATTCAGTCACACGTCTTTAAAAGACACAATGCCTGATTTATTTGAATTAAAATTTAAATTAGAATTATTGGTGTATTTTAAAATAACTCAAAAAATCCCACTTCTGTTTTCCTTAGTTTATATTTTACATGTGATGACTATAAAATGTTATATCAAATAATCAGCATCTTTTATAAGCATATTGTGACTCTACTCATCACAGCTGTGGCCACAGAGACAACAGACACCGTGGGCTGCTCTACTAGCATATGATGTACATACTCACGTGAAAAAAATCAAAAAGGTGAAGTTCATCTAGCGTCCATTCTCAAGTGATGGAATATTATAATCAAGAGCATGGAAAGGAACCATAGAATCTCAGCCATTTTATTAGCCATAATGAAGGAAGGGAATTAACATATTAGATAACAAGGAGGAAAAATATGACATTCTTCAGTATATTTGTGTAAAATGTAGTACTATGTATTGTAATGTGAATACAATTTTTTTAAGAAAAGACTTAAAAATGTAGCCTTCTAATTTTGAAACTTGTGAATTAACTTTAAAAATCCTATTTTTCATTTTCCTCAGGCTATTCCAACTCTTTCTAATTTACCAGCCAAATTGGTTTCCCAAATTCTAATGTCTGTGTGTTCTAATAGCATCTATAGAGTAATGTAATTACATAATCCATCCATTATATGGGATAAAGACAGTACAGTTAAACTGTCAAATATAATCAAGGCTATCTGAATGAGAAATGTTTTCCATTGTAATTTTTCCTTTCCCAAAGAGACATGAAGATATACTTTTTTGCATGCATGAAATGTTATATTAATCTTCCAAAAATAAAGGTCTCAAGAACCATTTCAAAGTACAAAGTGACCTTGGACAAATTTTCCAATTTTTCACAACTTCAGTTTCCTCATCCCTAAAGTGGAAATTAGAAGCCAAATTGTGATTGTCCTCTCCCTGTGTTAATAATCAAGGGCTTTGGGATCCCCAAATAATCATTTTTTTAAGAAAAGAATTTAGTGGAATTTAGCAATTTAATAGAATTACAACAATTATAATATTAGATTGACACTGAAAGCTAAATATTTAATTGAAAAATGTTTTATGGGAAAAAAGTAGATAGCGTAGTTCAGTAAACTGACACTTCATACCCACATGCTTTGAACAACTCTTTCTATTTTTTATTTATTTTTTGTCTCCCTCAGATACCATGCATTCCTGCAAAAGGATGCAACCCAGAAGCAGAGAGGAAGCAAAAAGGAGAGAACATGTCCAGAGCCCATTATAATTATTTTGTGAACGTTTTCACTAGCACTATATATGCACACGTACGATGGAGAATGTGAATGAGAAAGAAAAATCAATGAACACTTTTCTGTAACACCTACACATACACCCCTTTGCACAGGAAAATAGATGTGATCTTTGCATTGTCAGTGGATAAAAATGGAAAGAATTTTATTGAAACCCCAAATAGTATGGAGAAACTGAAGAAAAGAATCTAAATTTTAAAGAACATGTAGCATACATTTTTTCAAGAAATATATTTGAGTGTTTAATATATCAGCCACTTGAGATGTATCAGTGAAAACAAATCAAAGATCCCATCTCTTGTAAGGACACACATTCTTATAAATAGTAGACATGGTGGGTAAATAATATAATATGTTGAGAGCAATGTGTTTGGGGAATAAAGGGGATTGGGAATATCTATTGGCAAACTAGTTTTCAGTCACTTTCAGCTACACACAGTACAGACAGGGAATAGAGAGATGAATTTAACCAGGTATTTCAAAATGAGTATTTGAAACCAAGAGAAGGAAAAGAGATCTGGGATGTAAGCAAAGGAATGGTTATCGTGACTGACTACCATTAGCATTAAACCTAGTAAACAAGAGAGAGAAACCATTAAAGTACAGAAAAGCAGTCGGAAAAAAAAAATGGTATGTAGGATCAATGAAATGTATCTTTGTCGGGTCATGAAAGAGAATAAATGAAAAAATAAGAAGAGACACCTTCATTCTAAACCTAGATCCTTACATTGTTCTTATGGTAGAGTGGGTCTCATGAAATGGAAATGATGGGCAAGTTGTAGAATTTGGTAATATATGAACTAATAAAGGTTCTTGTCAAGAAAAAGTAAAATTGTTGACATTTTTATAAAAACATAAAGCAATAATTCAAAAATATTCTATAGTAAATCATTGAATATTTCATTAGGAGAAATAAAATTATTTCAATCATATCAAATTAAGTAAAGGAAATGATGTAAAAGTTTTGTATTTTATTTTAAAGTCAGTATCCATCACTGAAGTGACATTTGGAGGTTTGCATCTGCTTCCCTTACTTATATTGGTTCACATGCGTATCATGGAAAAACTGTCAAGTAGGTAGCTTAGTCCATATTTTGCAGATAAGAAAATAGTGACACAGAGATCAAAAGGATTTTCTGGTAGATTGATGTTCTAGTACTCACAGTAAGCAATCCACTTTTGCTTGCCAGTACATTCCAGTAAAAACCACATGTCCTCCCTGGTAGGTATATTCAATCACATTTCTGTATCACATTGTGAATAAAGCAATACCTACAGAAAAACTTAATTGTAATGTCAGAGTTGAGGAGTTTTCCTATGTATATCACTTAAACTATTATTTTCAACATTATTTTATATAACATTACAATAATGATATGTAATATTTAGATACATGCAAAAAAGAAACAACAGTTAGAAAACTATTATAGCAATTTGAGGGAATAAAGTTCTGAATATCCTTTTTGTTAATTTGCAGGAAGAAGGAAAAACTCTCACCTTGAAACAGAATTTGATTAATTGCATTTTTGCCAATCTCCATAGCAATAAAGTGCAATTTTTCTTATAGCAAAGATGTCAGTGATTGTTTTCCTAACAGATGCAATAGTGTCCAACTTCATGTAATCCTGACACCTGCCCAGAATATAAGGCAATATATCATTTTGTAATTTAATTATAATGAATATCCTTCAATGTCATTTTTTCTCTTTGTAATATAACAAATAGAGGTGAAACTATTTTATTTTCTAATCTGCATTGAGTTTTCCTTTAAAAGAATAAAAATTAATATTAGACCTTTTGAATGAAATGCAATTTAACCTTAGTGTCATATTTTGAAACATACTAAATTCTTCAGCTAGAATTGATATAGCTAAATATTTTTATTCAGCCCAATAATTTTAAAAGAAAAAAAAAACAGTCTTTTTTAGTGCATCTCAAAAAAATACTAAAATCATCAGTGACAAGGTTAACATTCCAGGGCATTCAATCTATCTTTTGAATATGCATTGTCAGACAAGCCCTAGATACCACCAAAATATGTTTCCCTAACAGTAAATCATCATCATGATTGCCATTATTGATCTGTAGAGTCAGTAACTGAATCTATCCATGGGATTCAACACCATCTATCTTGATATTATATAGCTCCATCCTCCTGCCTAAACCCATTAAACTGTCATCTGTAGGTTTACATCATTTTTATTTGAGGGACCTAGTGAAACTTTGCACTTTGCTTGATTTCTAAAACAGTTCTAAAACCAAACTATCTCATCAGGAAAATTCCGTTATTTCCTGTTAACATCTGTCGTTTCCTGTTACATCTGTTACCAAGAATGGAGGCCACAATAACTGTAAGTGGGAGGATAGTCATCATCACTAAACATACCATGTCATACAGAATGTCCATGTTTATTTTTATGGCTGCATGTCTACTTATGTGAATGTATAATATGATGATAATTCAGTAGCTAATAGAATCTGAGAAATATTATATAACAATGTCTTCAGATTCATTTAAGAATTGGTGGATAATACTATTTTAATACTGTTATCCATTTTCCCAAAGTAATGAAATAATATTAAAGAAAAAATGTAAATAACAAAATATATAGTTCATACTATTTTCCTAGAGTTAAATTAAAGATATTTTGGTGTTTGAAATCAAGTCTTTCCTTACTTTCATTTCCAAAGACTTTCCAGGGATTTATTAATGGATTTCAATATGTGTGTGTAGATATCCTGACAATGCATGCAAAGATTGTATCTATGTACATTTCTGCTAGCACGTGATGAAAGTATCAATTTTCAATAGATTCTCAGGAGAGCCCATAATTCATAAATTACTAAAAGGTAAAGGATATCTAGAAAACGTTATTTTAATATAATGAATAATTACAAGAATAAATTTACTGAAAATAAAATGTGGTATATTGTACTTAGTATACACTCAACACATTGAAAGTAAGCATTGAATATTGTTTCAATATCAAAATAAAATATGAAACATATCTATATCTTAAAGCTCATGTGTTAGAAACTTTTAGGAAAAAGCAGGCACATATTTTATTCAGGAAGTAGAAATATAAGTATATAAATGGTATAATGTATATAATTTGACTTATGAGTAACTGATGCTTTTGCCCATAATTTCTGTACTCTATTGCATTTTATATTTAGAAAAATATTTTCTGTTACAATATGGTTAATTTGTCAATCATAGTTCATAGGAGATGAAACTTTGAATTTTTAAATCATAGAAGGTGTGGAAAATTGAACAAACTCTTTCTAATATCTGTCGTAATTGTAAAGTAAGAAAATAAACTAGAGCTAACTGAAAAAAAAAAAAATCACTCTTGTTTTTGTTCCCACATAAGTACCTGGAAACAAAATTTGAGAGACAGCTAAAATAACTTCTATTAACTTGATAGAAATTATACTATTCAATAGGTGGGAAAACAAAATTTCTCCTGCCCATGGTTGCAAAGTTGCTCTGTTGTTTCTCAAAGTCCTGGATCTAAAGAGCAAACTTTTAACTAAACTAGCTGAGTTTTGTTTTTGTTTTTTTTTTTTACATTCACTTAGAAGATATAATCCTCTTCATCATAGTAAAATTTCCAGAATTTGTGAAAGCAATATCACAAATACCAAAAGCAATATTTAAAGAAATTAAACACACACACAATTTCCTTTTATTTTTAAATACTGTGTCTTCTATAAGAGAATTCCTTTCATATAGATTGATTACTATATATATATATGCAACACACAATGTAACATACTTATATATGCATTCAACAATCATATGGCAATATACTACACACTAGACTCTAGGCATCAAGGGTGGAAAATGATGTCTATCCAGTATCCCTACTTTCAAGGAACTCACAGTCTGGTGAATTATATAATTATAATACAATTCTTATAATGAGGACACTGCAGAGATGAAGATATTCCCAAGGCAGGACTAGTGGGATGCTGAAAAGATTTTCTGGGGAAAGTGACAGCAAGACTGCATATGTCTTAACCTCCACCATTCTGTGAACTTTATGATCACTTGTCCATCATCCTGTGGCACTGAATATAACACACAGCACTATAGCAAAGTACATTGCATGCATTAGGTGTCTTGTAAATACTTTATGGTGAATGCAGTTTAAATTACATATTCATCCACATTTTATCATTTCCACCCTACTTAGGCCTAAGCTGTTTTTCTAAACCTGGGTTTAGTTAAACAGGTTTTGAGGACAAAAGTTGAATATTATTAAGGATGTATATATCTCTATTTTTGAGGATTTCTATGATTTTGGTTGACTTGTGCCCTAGCATAGTGTTTTGAAGCAAATCTCATATGTTCTGTCATTTATTTCTAAATATTACAATATGCTACTTAAAAAGATAATTTTTTTTCTTTTTTAGAAACTGATTATTCATGTATCTATAAATATATAGAAAGTAATAAGAAACAGACAATAAAAATGTATCAACAATATAGTATCATACAGAAAGTTGAAATGGATCCTGCTATTTTCTGTAGCCAGAAATAGTAGAGAATAAACTTTTCAAGGTAGATAGATGAGTTTTACATATTTAAAACATTTCTAAAGTCATTTCCAAGCAGTTACTGATTTTCATATTGAAATCATTTCTTTGAAGTTTTTCATATTAAATCTAAATGTGTTTTGTCCAATAGAATCCCATTTCATACTTTTTTTTAAAAACAAAAAAAACATTTATTGAACAAGTGGTGGACACATTCTTCTTAGTAAAAATTTAAAGGGAATAAGAAATAGTCCTAAATCTGTGGACCCAGAAAAATGTATTTTGTGTGATATGTTCCAGGAAAAAAAAAAAAAAAACAGGTATTATTTTCTGGGTCTTAAGTTTAAAAAATATTTATCTTAGTCCCGCCACAAAATTACTAAGTTTGCCAATAAATAAAAGGGAACAGCATGTGCAAGAACAACTCATAGGTATGAATGAACTTGGTGTGCTCAGGCAGAGGGAAGGGTTGTGTTAGGTATGTGAGGGTGTAGGTGGAGATTTGGTGTAAGGAGGCAAGAAGTCAGGGAGATATTGTGCTGAGACATTCAAAGCATTATCCTCTAGGCAGAGGGAAGTGACTGGAAAATTTGTGAACAGATTTTGTGCCTTACAAAGTCTAGGTACATTGTGAGAAGTGGACTCAATGCAAGAGAGACTGGAGCAGCAACAAGAATTTTTGCAAGAGCTGAAAAGAGCCGCTAGCTGCCCTGATGCAGCCTTTCCCAATTTTTCTCATTAAAACAAGGTGAAGACTCCTGTGCCCTCACTCCGTTGTATGCCAAGAGTAGGGTACTGGGAACAGTCTGCTTTGGGTACAAGCAATAAGGGGTACATTCTATATGGAGAAATTTTAAATAATAATAAAAATGAGTAAAAGTCAGTCTGCTTTTTATTATCATCATGAGCTGACAATGCTAAAATATACCAGAAGATATCTTTTGTTAGTCTAAGTTCTAAATAATTGCTGCAGTTCATGTTTAGTTTTACTAATACATCTGTAAGCTACGACTTGCCACATTTATCTTACTTATTCTATAATAAACATTATTTTCAATGTGAAATTTAATGCAGATAATTCCTAGTTACACGGTCAGCCCCCAGTGCAATGAGATTCACCTACACATGTTCATCTTGAGAGGAAATTTGTAAGAATTAATAATTGGTTGACCTTCTTTCAGTTCATTTAACATTTTTAACCTCAAAAGTATTATATAATTCTGTATTCAAGAGCTGTAGGCAATTTTTCTTTCATGAGTTATATTTTTTTCCCCTAATGTGAAGTTTTAAATGAGGTTAATCAGAAGCAAAATACATTCACAAACACCCAGAATTAAACTTGAAAAAAAAAAAAATGTTCAGTGAAACACTAAGCTGAAATCATTCTTTGAAAATCAGTGCATGGAAATTGTGGAGTAGGCCATTAATTATGCAACCACAACATTAAGGAAATGCAGCCTTCCAAAAGCAGTAAAATCAAATTTCTAAGAAGACCTGGAAAACTGACAGAAGATGTTTGTCTTATAGTGTCAAAGATATCAAAAGTGAAATGGTTTACTGTCTTGATTGTTTTCATTAATAACTGGAGGTTCATTCTAAACTAATGAATCAATAATGCCAATGTTTGTTATTATTTGGCTGTTTTCTGCAATTTTTGTAAAAGAAAAATAACTGACGTTTTTAATAAATAAAATTGAAATTCATGATGTATTTTCTTTTGAAGATAATTAAATGGAAAATTTGTGAAAGCAGAAAACATCATTATAATAGATTCCCAAATAGGATATTTATGAATCTCTGCAAAAATCATCTTTATATTTAAGATTTTTCTTGAACATTTGTATATTCGTTCCTTCATGTGAAAGAAAATTTTCAAAGCTAAAATTAATAAATAAGTATTCTTTGACCAAAAAGGAGAGAAAGTGAACTGAAAAATCTGCTTACAATAGCTATTGAATATTAAAAAGATCAAATTTAATAAAGTAATTGAAAAATTTGTTTAAGTTAAAGCCCAAAAACAAAACAAAAATTGTAATATTTATTAATGTACTAGATCAATATATAGGTATATATTGTTCCTTTTTCCCCAAAAGTATATGTAATTCAATTAAAAAGTATCCATTATTCTCCTCTTTATAATTATTTTTTAAATTTTTATGTCAAGATTTGACATACGTGAATTTCAATAAAATAAAACTCTTGCTCTGCAATTTTTTGACCATTATAGCACTTATTTCATCTTATTCCTGAAAATAATTATGTCATATAGACAAGAAGGGTGTGAAAAAGTTGTTCACCTTGGCTATCAAACAAGCCAGGTATTACAGTGCCCTCATTAGAACTCCAAACACCTTGATTTAAATCACCTTGTGGCAACCCCCAGGAATATTTAAATAAATTCTACCAAAAATTCATTGCATTGATCAAATACAATTACCTTCTTAAGGAATTCTTATATATTTTATTAAGTATGATAATGGCATTGAGATTATATTAGAACATGTGAAAGGCCATAAAGTCTGAAATTGTTTTGGAATATTTCATCACCAAAAAAGAAAAAAATAGACCAAAGGAAGAGGGGCAAAAAAATACAAAAAGAAAAAAAAAGAAAAAAAGAGAGAACAAGGAAGATACTGGAAAGAAATAAAACAAGTTTAGAAAACATTATGTTTTCATTTGAATGCTGTACATTTGGAAGTTTATTATTATATGTTCTGTATGTGGGGAATGATTAAAATCTTTGATAATTAAAACATAAACTCTAATCAAGAATGAGTTCATCTATTTATATGGACCTGGAATCACACACTATATTATTATGTTTTCTGAGAGAAGTTGACTATCAGCAGGATTGAATAAAAGAGAACAAAAAATTTTGTTTTCTTGTACTTGTCTTAAGGGACCAAAATCTACATCAAAACTGTGTTATTCTTCCACAACAGAGATAATTATTAATATTTGCAAGAAGGATACAATACTTTTCATATTCTGTCAATCTCTCTCTCTCTCTCTTTCTTTCTCTCGTTGATATATCTTATTCTACCTCCATTCAGAAATTGCAACTTGAAAAATAAGCAGGTCTTGAAACTGAAAAACTATAGTAAATGTAGTCACCAAATGGTAAACAATGGAAAGAGTTGTTCTTGTTGCAATGTATCATGGAAATTATAAATTAGTTTATTAGTTTATGAATTAGTTTATAAATTATTAATTAGTTTATTCATTACTTTATATGAATTATGAATTAGTTTATTCATCAATTCAGAGATTCTATGAAATACTTAGTGCGAATAAGAGAAGAATCCAGCTCAATGAAGTAATAGACCACAAATAGTCTCAAATTTTTACATTTTATGTTTCATCGTTTCTACTAGTTGATTTGCACATTCTATTTCTAGTTCATGAAAAAAATTAAGTAAAGGCGCACTAATCTAAAGAAAGTAGGAGCACAAAAAAAAAGTAAGAAAATCTTTGCACTAAGTTGGAAAACATTTGCAACAAGTATAGCTATGGACTTGGGAAAAGAAAGTACAGATCTTGCAATGAGGAAACTGAAACCAAGCAACTAATCCATCACCCATGGAAGCATCAAGCTAGGTAAGGCAGCTAACCTGTAATAGTAAACACGTGGAGTTAAGGTTAATGAAGCAATCCATCAGAGACTTACATTGACGGGCCACAGGAAAGGAGGTAAACAAAGTGGGAGAACCTAAGTTTATATAATTATTCAAGAACCAATCTGTTTTTGCAAAGGTAGGGAGAATCAGAAAAGCCCACTTCTGCAGAGACAGGAGCAGAAATATAATCAGGAAGTCTAAAGGGCCAGGAATTAGGAAAGTCCCTAGGTAATGTCAAGGAAAAATTAAACTTGACAAAGTTAAAAAGATAAGGAAGATTTTATTCAAGAATATTGCAGCAGAGAAAAAAAAAGAAAAAGGCAGTCTGAACTGAACTATCCTGAAACAAAAGTCTTACAAGTGGAGGATAATAGGGCATTGTGTTTGCTAATCAGCTTTACTCATAAAAAAGAGTAAACTCTCTCCTGTATGATTAAAGGGAATTTTACAACTTGGAGTTAGTCTTATATGCTCAGAAACTGAGAGATAGGGTACTGTCTTCCTTAATGATTGCATTTGAAAGGGGTGGCTCCCAGGTCCTTTGAAAAGACAGTCCTAGACCATAAAACCTGCAAGAGAGTTTTAAAAATGATTTACATCTCAGAGGAGCAGAACATGAATTTTCAAGTACATATTTTCTAAACTATATGCTCTAGGAAAAGGGAGTTCACGGGCTTAGAGTCAGGAAGAAGCCTGTCCAAGATTTAGTCAAGTCGGCTGGGCATGGTGGCTCACGCCTGTAATCCTAGCACTCTGGGAGGCCAAGGTGGGAGGATTGCTTGAGCTCAGGAGTTCGAGACCAGCCTGAGCAAGAGCGAGACCCCGTCTCCACTAAAAATAGAATGAAATTAGCCAAACAACTAAAAATAGAAAAAATTAGCCAGGCATGATGGCACGTGCCTGTAGTCCCAGCTACCTGGGAGACTGAGGCAAGAGGATCGCTTGAGCCCAGGAGTTTGAGGTTGCTGTGAGCTAGGCTGACGCCATGGCACTCTAGCCCAGGCAAGAGAGTGAGACTCTGTCTCAAAAAAAAAAAAAAAAAAAAAAAAAAGATTTAGTCAAGACGAAGAGAACATTAAGGCCATCGTGGCCAGAAGGTTGTTGTTCAAATGGAGTGGTGAAGAACAGAACTATCTCTATCTAGTTAGCAGTTACCTGCGAATTTCTTAAAAAAAGATTTTTCTGTGCTTTAAAGTGTCCCAGTCATTAAGATTAGCCCCAATTATGATGAAGTGATGCCCTTCTTCATTTTGACACTTCTTTCACCAAGGCACATTTCCTTTCTAAGATTTAGGCAAAGGTATCAAGTGTTGTTTCACCAAGGCCTTCAATAAACCTGGAAAGTCGATCATAACTGAAAGGAAATGAAAGTGCAAGAGAAGAGCATATACATGTGGTCAATATTACACATAATATCAAGAGTTGAGGTAAAACTCTTTCTGTGAAGTTTCTCCTTCAGAGTTTCAGTTTGGAATTAGCCAATAAGACTAGTTTGTGTGATACAAATGCAGAGGGAAGCTAAGGAAGTATTTGACCATAATGCAGAATGGACAGTGAAGGGCAGCTGCAGATGAGATATTAAAAAGATAAAAGAGATACCCTAGGTCAGAGTCAACCAATATGGGAAGGAAATTGGCAAAAGTAAAGGGTGCTGAGGCAATGTGGTGAAGAGTCTCCAAAGTGCTCACCAAATCATTCTTTTCTTCATGGATACAAAGCTAAACAATCCCCTTCTTGCCTACCACCACCATCTACCATGTACCTACTACCAGCATGGGAAGGTGAGACCATGGGATCAGCTTTTGGCTGATAGAATGTGGGTAGAAGTGAGGCTCCTCTTTTCCAGGTCTCTTCATTTAATTTTCTTTCTCTCTCTTTCCTCTTGAAGGCTAGGCAGATTAAGACAATCCTGTGAAGAACTCCATTTTCCTGGAGTCCATTGGGACCACTTGATGGATGGATCCCGTAGTCTGCATCTCAGTGCTTTGATAAATGCCATCCACTAGAGCTGCATGTTTGAGAAATCTACTTGAACTGGGAAGAGCAAAACATACACATTAGTTGTGTTATGCCAAACAGATCTTTGATCATTTATTTTAGCAGTTTGCTGAGTTTATAATTCTAGAGCTAAAATTTAAAAAAGCAAGGCTGTATACATATACCAAATTTTAATAATCCACTCATGAATTGATGGGCATTTGGGTTGTTTCCACATCCTTGCAATAGTGAATTATGTTGCCATAAACATTCGGGTGCAGATGACTTTATTATAGAATGTCTTTTGCTCTTTTGGGTAGATGCCTAATAGTGCTATTGTTGGATCGAATGGTATTTCTATTTTTAGCTCTTTGAGGTATCTCCAAATTCTTTTCCACAGAGGTTGCACTAATTCGCAGTCCCACCAGCAGTGTAAGAGTGTTCCTGTCTCTCCACACCCTTGCTAGCATTTGTTATTTTTGGATTTTTTGATAAAGGCCAATCTCACTGGGGTTAGGTGATATCTCATTGTGGTTTTGATTTGCATTTCTCTAATGATTAGAGATGTTGAGCATTTTTTTTATATGTTTGCTGGCCATTCTTCTGTCTTCTTTTGAAAAGTTTCTGTTCATTTCCTTTGCCCATTTGTTGATGGGGTTGATTTTTTCTTGTTGATTTTTTAAAGTTCTAGATAGATTCTAGTTATCAGCCCTTTACCAGATGTGTATAGAGCAAATATTTTCTCCCATTCTGAGGAATATTAATTATTAGAAACAACAGTGATCTAGCACCTCTTATATTTTCCTGGATTGAATTTGAGCCCATTATCTGAAGTGAGATATCACACGATCGGAAGAACGGGCTCCACTTGTACTCACCATCAAATTGGTACTAACTGTTGAATACTAGAGTGCTCACATGGCAGTAATACCCTCCAGGGATTAGGGGGAGGGGTGGGGGATAAACCCACCTCTAAAGTACACAGGGAGCATTATAGAGGGGATGGGCATACCTCTAACCCTCGCTTGGGTGAGGCAAAGACATAAAATGTAACCATAATGTTTGTACCCTCATAATACCCTGAAATAAAAAAAATAAAATAAAATAAAATGAAATAAAATAAAATAAAAAGCCTGGGTTTCTTGGAGGTGATGAAATCTTTTAGACATAGTCATAATATCAACCTAAGGAAAATATATTTTATCTTGGTTGAAAATTGTGTCTCCTATTTTTTTTAGTATTGTTTTTAGCTAAAGCAATAGGGACAATTTGGGAGATGGGTGTGCTTTTATTATATTTACCTATAGGCTTTCATTTTGTTTAAACCTGTTAAAAATTAGATTATTCAAAATAATTTTTGAAATTTTCTCTTGTACAAAATATGTCACTAATCTTGGTCTGAATCAAGGAAAGCAGTGAATTACAAGCAGAATAATACTCAATTCCCTAGGCTGAAGTAGATTATCATTTGTATCCATTGCTATGCAATAATGGGAAACTCCATGAGGGAGGAATACACAAAGTACTTTGGCATCACCAACACGAGAGACCTTAATTACAAACAGGCAATTCTGAGAAGACTATAACCACTTTCTTATAGTAGTTTATTTTCCAATGAGAGCTAACAGATGTCATGTGTTTCTGTTAGTTTTATTTTTATAGTTGTTTTGTTTCTTTTCATCCAATGATATATGCATTAGCAACTTGATTAAAGACTTGAATCAGAGCCTCTTTTCCTTACCTAAATGTTTCATTGAAGTACAATTATATACAGCAAAATGCACAGATCTTAAAGTGCACAGATTGCTGGGTTTTGATAAATGAATACACCTATGTGACAAACATTCAAATTAAAATATATAGTACTGCCATCACCCTAGAAAGTACTCCTGTGTTCTTTGCAGTCTCTGCCCTCCTACAAGCAACCGGTATTCTGATTCATTTCTCCATTACTTAGTTCTGCCTGTCCTCAAACTCATATAAAGAGAATCATGCAGTATGTACTTGCTGGGTCTTGTTTCTTTCACTCAACATAATGTTTTTAAGAGTCATCCATATTGTTACGTGTCAAGAACTTGTTCGTTTTATTTCTAAGTAGTACTCTATTGTATGAGTATATCACAATTTGTTTATCCATGTTCCTGATAATAGACATTTCAGTTTTCAGTTTTTTGCTATTGTGACTAAAGTTCTATAACGATTCTTGTACAAAAAAATAAAATAAAATAAAATAAAAAAACAAGGTTGGAAATATAAAATGTAGAATGTAACAACAAAAATGGAAATGAATAAAATCTCTAGGGCAAAGAAAAAGGACAAAAGAAAGTCCATAAATAGACACTTGGGAATACCAAAAATTAGGAAACAAAAGGAGGATAAGTAGCTATATGAGAAGAAAATAATCTGATTATGGAAGAAAAATATAATTAAATAATGTCATTAAAATGGGAAAGTGGACATTTTTCTAAATGAAAGTTTAAACTGAATAAATAAGATCCAGGATAATGTTTATTAAATATTTACATGAGAGATACTTTGAAATTTCATTTTAAATTTATCATAAAACTTGCAGATAACAGCAGACATTTTATTCAGTGTTCTCATTTTAAGAGAGATGTAGACAAATTAATACAGGAAGAATAGATGATTGAAATTGTGGTTACATAACTCTTAAAAAATATAGGGTGTATTTTAATCAAGATAAACTATCATGAACATTTGAGCAACAGATATTTTAGGGAGACTTTTGTCTGTTTTTTTTTATGTTAAGCTTATGCCAGACACTAAGAGAGTCAATGTAAAAGTAGATTGGGTTTCTGCCCTCTTATTCCAAGAAAATTATCAGCAAATCGGGCAATTCTTTTTTATATTAGAAGGAAGTTTTGCTTGCCTTATTATTATACAAAAAAGATAGTAGCAAAAATACATCTAAACCTCTAAATAGCTATAACATATAAACAAACAGAAAAGTCTAGAATTTTATGCAATTATAGATTCTTAGTCTAAAATTATTTAGCTAGTAGGGACCTCTGAGGAACATGCATGAATGAGCTAAAGGGTGCCATTATATTCTGTAAATTAAAAGTAAAATGCCAAGTGCAATCTATTTTCATTGAGAGAGGAGGTATAACTTTCATAGAAATTTCAATATGTCCATGATTCTGAAAAGATTAAAAGCCACCATTATAGTTCAGCTTTATCTTTTCTCAAAGGAGGCATATGAAATTCAGACCAAAGAAATGTCTTATATAAAGTCAGATAGGTAGTTAGTTATAAAATTACAACCAGAGTATGTTTTCTTATCTACATTACTATTCTTTTCTAGATATTTTTCCTCATATTTTTACTCTTTTCTGAAGAATTCTACAAACAATGAAAAATTTCAACTCTAATAATTTAGTTGTACTTACATTGAGAAGCAGGGAATTTTTTTTTTCCTATTCTTAAAGATCATATGGCCGTTATGTTTTGTTGCTTCCTGTCAAAAATGCCTGGAACCATTCTAATAAACATAACATTTTATATGATTAGGTGTAGTTGTTAAATCTGTCTAGTCTTTTCAGGCAAGGTATCATCAATTCTAATCTTTCTTTACATATCGTATTGTCCACCACTTTTGTATTTTCTCTCTTATGAAAGATCTCAAAGTCTTTCCCATGTATTTATGTGTTGGATAACTAAAGATAGAAGACATGGTAAATACTCTAGTAAAATGTGCATTTCCTGAAGCATTTTATATTCTTTATTCTTTCCTCCTGCAGATATATCAGTTATTTAATTCCTTCATTCCTTCTAAAGTTGAAGGAATGTGAAAAGTATTCATATAACTGAATTAGATACTTGAAAATGTTTTAACACAAGTTTATGAAGTTTTTTATAAAACTTAATACCAGCATGATGCAAAGAGAATAGGATACGAAGCTTTTATAAACTGCTTTGAAATTCTCTTTTCAACAATTAATTGTGTAGCATTGGGCATGTATTTTACTTTTGTGAATCCTTATCTCATTTTTAAGATGGAAATATTAATAGAGAGATTGAATATTTTTAAGTTAAATGCATTAGTGAATTACAAAGAATAGATTTAAATTCCCTAGCACCTTTTCTGAAAATTAGTTCTCCATTAAATCTTAATTTATCATGTGAACTAGGCATTAGCATCTTTACTCAAGACTATTAATTTATGTTAAATGAAAATATAACACTGGTGATTAGATTCATTTTATAATTTGTATACATCCTACATTGGCATTTTTCAGTTTTTATGTTAATATTGAGTTCGTTTTTTTTTGTTTTGTTTTGTTTTTTTTTCAGCATTATTTAGCTGCAAAACCCCTGGTTCAAAAGGAATCATTGACGATCAAAATATAAAAGAAGTAAAAATCAATATTGCTCTCCTTTAATCATGAGTTGGGGGTTCAGCAGCTCACCTTCTCACTTGACTTTTTTTCCCCATCACTATAATCCTCCTGCGAGTTTCTACTTAAAATAGTAACTGGAGGACATATTTATTGAAGAACTATGTTTGAACTCTATCTTTTCCCAGGTACAGGTTTTATTTTGTATAATATATTAATATTTTTAAAATATAAATTGTGTGAGTGCTTGTGTGTGTGTGAATAGTGGGGATAATATGTGTACATCTTAAACCTCAGCATAGAAGAATTATACTACTGACTCCTTCTTTAAAAAAAATTATTTTTCCTTCAAACAGCTTATTTTCCCATTATTTGTCTAATAATTTATCTCTGAGAAGTATTTCTTAAAAATTTGAAAAAACTAATCCAAATTCTTAAAAGATTGAAAAATAACTAAGTCTGAGGAACATAGATGGAAGAGGACTGGAATAATACTGCATAGTCAGTACTTTATTAAAATAAAATATATGTCCCAGAATATCCTTAACTTGAAATGCTTTACTTATTTTTTTATTCATTTATTTTCACAATTAATTTAAAATATGTTTACTAGTATATTTTGAAGTCACAATAAATTGATACTACTGCGAATATAGATAGATTTTGTAGCTTGAAATATGCATATTACAACTATTGCAAAAAATGAGAACACTATCTTTTCTAGATAAAGAGTAGTAGTCACATAAGTTAATGTCTGAATTACAGTATGATATAGTACAAGGCAGCACAATATGTCATAATAACAACACCGAGTACAATGTACCTCTCTGTGCTATAAACTTTGAATTGTTTTATTGATGGCCTGGCAATGTAAGCATGAATATCTGGTTATAATTTAGCATGAATAGTGTTTCCACAGGCATTTTAACAGTGGATATTTTTATTGTTTGTCAAATCTAGCTTCATGTGAGGCAGGTAAACATAAAACAAACATGACATGTTACTTCATCTTCATCGTTTAGTGACCAATATATCCAAGAAACACTTTTTCCAAAAGCAAACAACTTTCCCATTTGTTATGCTAAAAAGATAAATATTTGTCAATATTAAGTTTAGTGAGTGCTGTGTTTTTTGCACGCAGTTTTTTTCACTGTTGTATAAGTACATAGATTTTAATATTTGTAACTCTTCATGCTTAAAATGTATATTTCATTTAAATAACTGAATTAATTAAGAAAACATATCATGGCTCTTGCAGGCTTCCATGGGTTTAAATATATTAAGTACTTAACACAGAATGTGCTACTTAGACACTTGTTTCTTTCAATTTCCCTTCTTTATCCATTTTAAGTTTATGATTTACTTTCCGTAATCTGTTAAAACTTAATTTACTGTCAATCCATAAATTGACAGTGTATGCCAAAATTCTCCCCCTCATCCTCAAGGCTAAAGTGATCTCTTGTTCTTGGACAATCTCATTCTTGGAGTGTTCATCTCTAAGTAAATATCTCCCAAATTTTAAATTATATCTCATTTTATTTTCATTTGTTGATTTAGTCACAAACATGCGCTGAATACGTATTTCACTGTAATCACTATGCTGGGCATGAATAGCGTCAATGAGAAAAATAAATTTCGTGTCCTCAAAGACCTTACATTTAATGGAGGAAAATAGAATAGAAACAAATAAGTAAATAATTTAACTTTGGAGAGTTTTCTGTGCTTTGAGAAACCAAAGCAGAATTATTGGTCAATGTTTGACAAGAGTGAAAACTGCTTTGGAAGAATATCGAAAGAAGAACTCTTTGACAGCAGTGTGTCCTACACCTTATTGATAAACCATTGATAATCTGAGGAAAAGACCATCCAGATAAAGAAAAAAAAAAACAAGAAAAAACAAAAAACAAGAATAATGCCTTAATATTGGAATAAGTTTGATTAAGAAAAGAAAATAAAATTGCCAGCTTCAGTTTACATCACAGAAAGAACTTTCTAGCTATTTTATCCTTGCCACCCTGTATTCAGTTCTCCAGGCAGCAGTGTTTATTTAAAAACCTCATCAGATGCTTCACTTGGCTAGTGATAGGACTCCAGTAGCTTATTTTGAAATGTAAAATAAATTTCAAATGATTTAACATAGCCTGAAATTCCAAGTCACTCTCAATTCTATCTCTGTGGCATCATCTCCCTTCAGTCTTTTCCTCACTCACCCAGATCCAACTATACTGACTTCGTGGTGAAGGGTGGAACATTAACACACTCATTCTTTATCCCTTTGAAGTTGATAACTGTTTGAGGACTGAGACGTATCAGTGAAGGTGACAAGATGTATCCTAGACTTGGAATATAATCATACTTGATAATCTCTAGAGTTGTAACAGAGAAAAATAGCCAGAATATGCCTAAAGTGTAGGTCTGAGAAACTATGTAAGAAAGCAAGGTATAACCTGGGCAGAGCTAAATTTATTATTGCTCATGCAGCCCCTCCAAATCTGACCGTTTTGCTCCATTGCAGGCAAGTCATTCATTTGGGTTCTTTTCAGATCTATTACCTTTGTGCCTCACATCTAATCAGTAATCAGATATAGTTGATTATAAGGTCTTAATATTTTTGTGTCTGTTCTCTCTGCCAGAATTACCTAGGTTAGTATCACCAACTATATATATATGCTGATCTTCCTGCTTTTAATTGCTTTCTCTTGAAATGCTCTTTCTGTAATGCAAATTCAACCATAGCGTGCCCCACAGAAAGTCTTTAGCCACTTTTTATCATCTTCAAAACCAAATATAAACTTAGTAGAATGGGATATATATGTACCTCCATTATGAGGTTTCCACTTCTACCTTCAGCCTTGCCTTTTACTGTGTCCCATCTAGTAGTTCTTGCTTTTTGTTATTCTAAAATAATGACATCTACAAAATGAATGCTTCATAATTTTATTTATGCTTTTTTCCCTCTTGAATGTCTTCTTCTACCATCGGATACTTGTTCACATTTAAAGACTCATTTTAAAGCCATTACGCTGATGAAGTTCACCTACTCATTGATCATAGTCTCCTTTATGAACTCAATGGCCATAGCATACTCTTGTTTCTCTTTAGCTTTCTTGATTGCAAAAAAAATTATAGTCAATGGTGACAGAGATGATGTTGTCAGCATAGAGATGGTATGTATGGTACAACAAGGAGGAGGTAGCTCTAATGGGTATTTAAAGACATTATTCAAAGAGAGCTATCCATCACAGAGATTAGCTCTGTAGCTAGTTCTAGATTCAATGCCAAAATGTCAAGCTTGACAATATGACTTTATGTCTATTTTTTCTCCCTTGCTCTGTATGGCCCATCTACCTTCTAAAGCTGTCTTACTGTCTCTCAATTTACTCAAAGTTTCTTTCTCTTTCTTTATCAAGTCTCCCATAATTCTGATATGAATAAAACTCACTAAGTTCTCCAGTCCCATTTTTTTACCAAGTGTAAAACTATATCTGTTTTTTTAGTTAAATTTTGAAAAGACAATCTGAATAATTCAACTAAACTTGATAGGACCTATGTTACAGCATATATGTATATAGAAAGAGAGAAAATATATGTAGAATATATATATATATATATATATAAGCTTCTGGATTTATTGCTCTTCATTGCTTACTCTGGATCTATAGCTACATGATATAAACCAAAGTATAAACTTTGGTGTAAACATGGTATAAGCTTCCTAGAAGAGAAGGGCTATGAATCAAAATATACTTCTATTATATGGAAATATGGATAAGCAAAAAATATGTCATCCTCTGTAATGTATGCTATTTATCTGATATGGCATCAGTTATAAAAATGTTGTTTTCTAAATGTGATCTAACCATAATATGTAACTATCATAATCACCTTCATACCTACCTCATGAAAGTATGATCAGAGATACAACTTATTACTTAATCCAGAGGTAAAGAAACAAACCCTCTTTCAAGGTGCTTGCCAGTCTTAGAGTCCACATTTCCAAGCCATATTCATTAATTTCTTAGTTCAGTCACAACTCCATTCTAGATTATTTCAATTCTTGTGAATCATATGGAATAAACAGTGAATGTAACCACTACTGACATGAATTAAGTACAATACAGTATTAGGATAAAAGCCAAAAACTGCAAAAGCAAATTCCGTTTATAAAAGGACAGCATAATATATTAGTTGCTGTTTGTTTTACTTATGCATTGCTGTATTAAAAAAGTCCAAAACTTAGTGGCCTAAAAGAACAATGGTCATTCATTTTGTTCCTGTATCTTTAGCTTGGGTGAGGCTCATGAAGGGTTTAGCAGGGACCATCTCTTTGATTCAAGAAGTTTAGCTGAAGTAATTGAACTAGGAACTGGAGAGTCTATTTTCAAAATTGTTGACTCACATAGGTGTAGATTTAGTACCAGCTATCATTTGGGATCTCAGCTATATTGTCAACCAAAACTCATGCACACATCACTTCAATGGAGTCTCTCTGCTTTGTCTATAGTTGAGCATTCTCACAGCATGGTGGTTCTTTTTCAGAAGCAAGCCTCTCAAAAGATCATGGTGCATGCTCAAGGCAACTTCATATAATATTTTGAAGCAGTTACAAAAAGCCATTGAGTTTAAAAGGGAGAAGGCATAGACCTTATTATAGGTCACATTGTAGAAAACACATACGGAATGGAATACCGTTGTGGTTATCATTGAAAAATGCAATCCTCTTCAATAATCTTGACTACACACCCCCAACTCCAAAGTATATCACTCCACGTTACAGTGTCTAGCTCCCATTCCAAAGCATTCAACCACTTGTTAGAGATAATGGATCTGATTGACTACTTAATTACATAGCAAATAATATTTTTCCTCCCTTGTTTCCTCATTTATGGTTGACATGAAATGACATGGTGGGAAGAGTCTCAGTTTAGTCTTGGTATGAGTCACACGCAATCTAATGGTTATCGGGCTTGGGATATTTTGGCAATTCAATTTCTTTCCAAAGGAAACACACATTCTCTAGGAGTATAAAATCTTCATGGACCTATTTCCTCAAATAACTACACCTGCAAGTCTTCTTTTGCTTAGCAGGTTCCCAGGCACACTAACTCCAGCTTACTTATCACAGTACTCAAAATACGTAACGCAAATCAGATACTAATAGCAAGGAATGTGCTCTTTCAACTTTAGGGAAACATGGCCCGTAATAGCTTCTCTAGCCGAACACAATTGATGAACTTTGAGAAACTTCTATACCACTCAAAGGCAATGTCTTTATGTAGTCTTAGTTCAAATGTTTATGAAAGAAAGTGTGCTTAGATATTATTACATTTCTAAGCCCATTTTTAAGACTGTAAGTAAGTGTGAATTGAATGCTTTGGTGTTGTATGAATTTCATGATCAAATCACTGTGATCATGGCGGAGGTCTAGTTCATGTAGTATGAGGCTTGACCACTGAGGCAGATAGAGCAGTAGGGATGCAGGGTAGGGATGAGGCAGGAATGAGCAGTTTTCATTACAAAAGCATATGGAGAGCAGGGATAAAGTTTAATGTATCTAGAATGACACAGCAGAGCTTTCTTTTTATTTTTGTTTTTATTTCTTCTTTCAAAATATTAAGGGGGTACAAATGTTTTAGGTTACATGTATCGCTTTTGTAATGCTTTGAGGCATGGCTATATAAATGTGCCCGTCACCCAAATAGTGTTCATTGTACACATTAGGTACGTTTTTTCCCATCCCCTTCTCCTTCCCATCCCTACTTGATTTCCATGGAGTTTTTTCACTTCCATCTGTGCACATGTGTGTTCATCAGTTAGTTCCAATTTAATAGTACACGTGGTATTCATTTTTTCATTCTTAAGATACTTCACTTAGGAGTATTGTCTCCAAGTCCATCCAGATTGTTGCAAAAGGCATTAATTCATCCTTTTTATGGCTCAGCAGTACTCCACAGTATAAATATATCACATTTTATTAATCCACTCATGAATGTATAAGCACTTGGGTTGATTCCACATCTTTGCAATTGTGAATTGTGCTGCAGTAAACATCCGAGTGCAGATGTCTTTTTGATAAAATGACTTCTTTTCCTTTGGGTAAATAGCCAGTAGTGAGATTGCTGGCTTTAGTTCTTTGAGGAATCTCCATACCGTTTTCCATAGAGGCTGTACTAATTTGCAGTCCCACCAACAACGTATAAACATTCTCTTCTCTCTGTATCCATGCCAGCATCTATTGTTTTTGGACTTTTTAATAAAAGCCATCCCAACAGGGGTAAGGTGATATCTCATTGTGGTTTTAATGTGCATTTTCCTGATGATTAGTGACATTGAACATTTTTCCATCTGTTTATTGGCCATTTGTCTATCATCTTTTGAAAAGCTTCTGTTCATGTCTTTTGCCCACTTTTTAATGGAGTTTTTTTTTTTCCTTGCTGATTTGCTTGAGTTCTTTGTAGATTCTGGATATTAGCCCTTTATTGGATGTATAGCTTACAAATACTTTCTCCTATTCTGTAGGTTGTCTATTTGCTCTGTTGATTATTTCCTTAGTTATGCAGATGCTTTTTAATTTAATCAAGTCCCATTTATTTTTGTTGTTGCTATAATTGCCATTGGGGTCTTAGTCATAAATTCTTCGCCTAGGCCAATGTCTGGAAAAGTTTTTCCTACATTTTCTTTTAGAATTCTTATGGTTTCATGCATCACATTTAAGTCTTTTATCCATCTTTAATTAATTTTTGTGAGTGGTGAGAAATACAGATCCTGTTTCATTCTTCTGCATGTGGCTATCCAATTTTCCCAACACCATTTATTGAATAGGGCTTCTTTTCCACAGAGTATATTGTTGCCTGCTTTGTCAAAGATCAGTTGGCTGTAAGTGGATGGTTTTATATCTGGGTTCCAGAATGACATAACAGAGCTTTCATTTTCAATATTTGTTTTCTTATTACATTGCACCTCTTTTTGTTCAGAGGGCATATTTTGTTTACATTCTATGCACTATGGCTAGCACAAGATACTCATCCACTAATGCTATAAATATATTAATAAATGAGAGAAGGACAGAACCAATGGGTTGTATTCTTTACTATGAGCATTATGACACTGAGAGATTATTGTAAGCAGAGTTCATGTCAACTCTTATTTACTGCCATAATATGAAACCATGATGTATATGACAAAAATTCAGACAATTTTCAAATACTGAGCCAGACACTCTACACAGTGGAAGAAATGATCTGTGAAGTAATTTGCTTTAATGTTTAGTTAATCAATTATTTAAATCTACCATATTCAATATATTTCCAGGAGGCATACGTTCTCTAATCTGCCTTTTAAAGGACAATATTTCATGCTTAATACCTAATCAGGAGCCAGACACAATACCTCTCACTTAGTGCATACTTTTTAATAGATAACATGAATTCACCTTTGCAAATCACTGAGATACTGGAGTAGAAACTCAAAATACCAGTGACAAATTTTGCAAATGTTCTGTTCAATTCAGCTGCATACTCCACTTTAAACACTTTTAAGCACATTAGAAGGTTGAATTTGTTCATATTGAAGATGGGCACAGAAGAGTGAGAAGGGCAGGGTGGAAGAAACTGACCAAGACAAAATGATCTGAATCAGTTAGGAGTATTAATTTTGTGCAGCTGTGTGCTGAGAAGGTACATAAATAGCGGCAAAAATACAAAGCAACAGCAGCAACAAATTTCCTGACAAAGTCATGCACAAATCACTATATATATATATACACACATATACATATATATATATATATATATATATATGTATGTATATATTTAAACAGGCTTCCCTAAGTGGAACAAATGAGGACAATTGGATAAAATCACAATGACAGACAAATGTTTCACATTAATGCTTTATATGATTGGCATTCTGTCCAAAATTAGGATTTACACAATATAGTGGTGGATGGAAGTCATGCATAAAAGATGTATGTAAACCAGAGGACATGAATAGCTTTAACTTGTTGGTTATAGTTTTGCAGACATGATAGCTAACTTTAGCAATGCAATATTTCTAGTGATGCAAAACACTGATAAGTACCAGGAGCATCTCCTTCTAGTCATAATTAATGTCTGTCCTGAAGCCTGACAGGGCATTTGTCGTCTTTTTCTGTGGACCTTTTCTCACTGTAAAGTGATACAGTGTGTTTTAGGTGCTACAGCACATGTAACCTTTGTTGCCAGGTGTGCATATGAGTGTGACCATTTTACAAAAATTGCATATTTTTTGGAAAGAATTAGAGAGATGAAAATATTTGCCCTCCTACAAGGAGTTTGAGATTGATCCATTAAACTTAATGTAGCAAAAACACGCTGTTTGGGATAATTGTATAGCTTGCTTTGGATTTTCATATGTTTAATGCAAATCTGTGGTATTCAATAATTCAACATAGAAATACTAATTCATCAACAAGATAAAGTTTCCATCTCAGTGCTGTCAGGTATTGAAAAATATTTATGTAAACATATTCACATACACACATATATATGAATACATATATATGTAAAATCAAGCTATACAACTAAGCTGTAGATATATTAAGGATGTGTCTAATGTAAAATAAAATAACCTCAATATGACTAAGCAAGGAAAATAGTCATCTATATTGATTGTTGTTAGAATTCCCCCTTGATCACTAATCCTTATGAAGCGTCTTTATAATTAAACATTACATTTTTTCTTAGCACGTTGACAAATGTAGTGTTTGGGACATTTTTTAAAAATAATGCTCTATTAGTGCATTCAAGAAATAATCTTTTATGCGTTGATCCACAATTCTTCAAGAGTGGAATCTTCCAGAGGATTTCAACTTGACCTGTTTTTACATCTCATTTTGACAGACCACCCTAGAGAGATCCTGAGTCATTCTTACCTCGTGGTATTCAAACCTTAGCATGCTCCCCTCCCCTTGGCTGGAGGTAGGAACTGTGACTTATTTTTAATCATTAGGATATGGCCAAAGTAATGGCATGCCACTCCTGGGATTAGGTTACGTAATATGGCAAAGGTGAAGGGACACCCCTTCCATGATCACATTATTTAAGATTCCATTTTAAAAGCCTGAATAGGAACTTTCTTCCTTGTGGATTTGAAAGTAAGCTGCCATTCCTAAGAAAAACTACAAAGAGGGCCATGTGGCAAGAAACTGCAGATAGCCTTTAGGAGCAGAGAGCAGCCCCCAGCAGGTGGCCAGCTAGAATATGTGAACCCCAGTCTGAAGTGACTCTTACAGTAGGAGAGCCTCTGATGAGGCTGAAACCAAACCATGGCCAGTGCTTTGATTGCAGCATGGTGAGGCCCTGATGTAGTGAAATCTAATTAAGCTGTAGCTGGATTTCTCACATACAGAAACTGAGATTCTAAATGTGTGTTGTTTTAAGGAGTTAAGTGTGTGGTAATTTGTTATGCAGTATAGAAATTAGTACACTCATACGTGAATATGCCTGCAGCCTAAGTAGAACAATATATCTGAACCTTATGAAATCAGCCATGATTTAAAAAAATGCACACACTTTCATCTTTAATAAGCATTTAACATTTTAGGGAGATATATTTAATGAGGAAATTATTTCATTTCTGTACTTTTTGCCCTGGATCCATTAAAATAAGCATCAAATTAGACAAAGAAAAGGAGCTATTCTTCTCCCATGATTTAAAGTCCTTAAATGTTGTGGTTCTTAGTGGTATTATAAAGCAGAATTATCTATAAACATTATTAAAAGTTATAATAATTAAAAATTACTCTGGACTCCTTAATATCTCTAATGACTGAATAAGTATCTTAATGTTCTCAATCTTTAGACACTTTGAGGAGTAGTATGGTCTGAAAATGTTCGCCAAAATTTATGTGTTGAAACTTAATTTCCATTGTGGCGGTATTAAGAGGTGCGAATTTTGGGATATGGTTGAATCATTAGGGTGGAGACCTCATGGATAGATTAAGGCCAATATAATGGGTTTCAAACAGCATTTTTTTCTTTTCTTTTCTTTTCTTTTCTTTTCTTTTCTTTTCTTTTCTTTTCTTTTCTTTTTTCCTTTTTTTTTTTTTTTTTTTTGGTGCCTTTCTGCCTTTAACGCCATGTGAAGACACAAGTGTTTGTTCTCTTTGGAGGACACAGAAACAAGGTGCTATCTTGCAAGCAGCCTTCAGACGCAAGACCTGCTGGTGCCTTAATCTCCTACTTCCTAGCCTTCAGAACTGTGAAATAAATATCCATCATTTAGACATATATTTGTTTATATATTTATCATTATCTGTTACCCAGTCTCAGGTATTTTGTTGTAGAAACGCAAACGAATTAAGACAGAGAGGGAACAAGGAAGAACTGAGGGTCATTCTGTAAATAGAAATAGCCTTTTTAAGGACTGTGAAGGCAAATCTGGGATTTTTCAACCAATTAACAGTCACTACTCTAATGCCCTCTACTTCCCGTAAGACAAAATGTGATCTGACCTCCAAGGCTCTTCATAATATTACTTCACTTATTTTCCTGATGTCCTGTTTTGCATTCAAGGGGTTAAGAAAATGTTCAGTTCTTTAAATAGGCAATGGAATGTAATGCTTTTTGGTCTATGGTTTGCCTGTAACACCCCTTCCTACTTTGTTCACTAACTGGTCTGTTCAGTTCCTTCAAGTTTGACGGTCCAGGTGTATGTCAGTGGCACTGCTTTCCTGCGGCAGCCTTGCTACTGCATCCCCACTCCTCTCAGCACCAAGAATGCTGTGCTGGGATTATTTGTACATACACCTATCTTTCTAATTAGACAACAATTGTCTTCAAGTCAGGGGCAGTGTGTCATTCATCTTTATATGGCCAGTGTGTAGCAGAATGCAGTAACTGGCACAGAGTAAACACTTAAGAGATAAATTCGGCCCATGAACACACATATATGGTAAATGTTATATAGTATGTAGTAAGCACTCAGATAATTATTGAATAAATAGATGTAAGACAGTATTTAATTGTAAAAGATTTTCACGAAAATAATGAGTTGTTCAGAGGAAGCTTTAATTCCATAGTAATTTCTGTAAATATGTTGGTTATCTGTCAACTTCATGTGGCTATGGTGTCCAGTTATTTGGTCACACACTGGTCTCAATGTTGCTGTGAATGTATTTGTGGATGTTATTAGTACTTACAATGGAAGGACTTAACATAAAAGCAGATGACCATCCTGATATGGTTTGGATGTTTGGCCACTCAAATCTAATGCCGAAATTTGATCCCCAGTGTTGAATGTGGTGCCTGGTGGGAGGCATTTGGGTCATGGGGGTAGATCGCTCATGAATGGCTTTGTGCCCTCCCCATGATAATGAGTGAGTACTCCCTCTATTAGTTCACTTGACAGCCGGTTGTTTAAAAGAGCCTGACACCTCCTCTTGCCTCTCTCCTGCATCCTCTCTCACCATGTGACACACCTGTTCCCTCTTTGCCTTCCACCTTGACTGGATGCTCCCTGAAACTCTCACTAGAAGCAGATGCTGGCATGATGCTTCCTACACAGTCTACAGAGCCATGAGCCAAATAAACCTCTTTTCTTCATAAATTACCTAATCTCAGTTATTTCTTTTACAGCAAAGCAAAACAGCTGACACTCCCCGTAATGTGAGTGGGCCTCATCTAATTGGTTGAAGGCCTTAAAAAAAAAAAACAGATTTCCCAAAAAAGAAGCAATCCTTCCTAAAGACTGAAACATAAAAACCCTGCCTAATTTTTCAGCCTCTTTGCTCACCTGAAGATTATTTCAGATTTAAGACTGAAATACTATCTTTTACCTGAATTTCCATATTGCTACCTACAAATTTCTAATTTCTGAGCCCCCATATTGTGATCGAAAATTGCTTAAAATAAAACTCTCAATGGATAGATGATGATGATGATAGGTAAGAAAGAAAGAAAGGAAGGAAGGAAGGAAGGGAAGAAGAAAGGAAGAGAAAGAAAGAAAGAAAGGAAAGAACAAAAGAAAGAAAGAAAATAAATGGATAGAGCTATTAGTTTTGTTTCTGTGGAGAACCCTGATAAATACAGTTAACAAATTTCAATTCAAGATGGCTTAATTTTTCTTTTTTTCTTTTTTTCTATCACTTAGTTCACAGCAACCTCAAACTCCTGGACTCAAGCAATCCTCCTGTCTTAGCCTCCTGAGTTGCTGGGTCTATAGGCATGCATAACCACACCCAGTTAATTTTTTCTATTTTTAGTAGAAATGTGGTCTTGCTCTTGTTCAGGCTGGTCTCAAACTCCTGACCTCAAGTGATCCTCCCACCTTGGCCTCCGGACTGCTAGGATTATAGGTGTGAGCCATTGCACGCAGCCAATTGTTTAATATTGACTCTGTCCTTAATATTGATCAAGCCAATAGGAGATGCTAATAAGTCTTTTTAATCTCTTTATTTTAAATCTTAAATAAGATTTATCCTTTGGATTTTTTTTAAATTGCTTTTGGCAGTGAAATGTTATACTTCTAAAAGTTGTGATGGATAAAAGAAGAAGAATATAATATGAAGATAATCTTATTTCTCACCAACTTTCCTTATGTGTCCATGTTAATTATGTAAAGCTAAAGCTTAGTTTCAATGGAAGATTAGATGACTTAAGGATGTCATTATGAGATAAATTGCCTTTAAAAAAGGTTTTTGGTTGTTATATGTGTTGGGATATATTTTTATGTCTTTTCAATGTGTTCTTTGGCAGAATATCTACATAAAATAAAATGAAAAGAGTTACTCTTCTGGGTAGATACATGTCCTATGGAAATACTCAGAGCAATAAAGATTGTAGTAAGCAGACTATGTGCCTCCCCCTTAAAAAAGATGTCATAATTCTAATCACCAAATCTTGTTAATATATTACCCTGTATGGAAAAGGGGATTTTCCAAATACAATTCAGTTAAGACCCTTGATATGTGAAAATTATTCTGGGCCTGGTCTAATCACATGTATCCTTAAAAGTGGACACTTTTCCCATTTGTAATTAGAGGGAAATGATACTAAGGGAGAGAAGCCAGACAAATGCAAAAGCACCACTTTTGAAGATGAAGACAGTTGGCCAAGAGCCAGGGAATGTGGGCTGCCTCTAAAAGTTGGAAAAGGCAAGGAAATAGACTGTCTCAGAGAGTCTCCAAAACATAATACAGTAAGTATTATCACTTTGATTTTAGCCCAATGAGGCCTGTGTCATACTTCTAACCTGTAGACATGCAAGACAATAAATTTGTGTTTTTTTAAGCCACCAACTCTGTGGTAATTTATAACTATTAGAAAATTGATATAGAGGTTTTAAAGTAACTATAGTATGGAGACACACAAATAAAGTTAAAAATACAAAAGAGAAAACACAATCATCACAAATCAAAACCACAATGAGATATCACTTATCTTGAGTGAGAATGGCCTTTATCAAAAAGTCCCCAAACAATAAATGCTGGCGTGGGTGTAGAGAGATACGAACACTCATACATTGCTGGTGGGACTGCAAACTAGTACAACCTCAGCCGAAAGTAATGTGGAGATACTTCAAGAGCTACAAGTAGAACTACCATTTGACCCAGCAATCCCATTACTGGACATCTACCCAAAGGAGCAAAAGACATTCTATAAAAAAAGACATCTGCACTTGAATGTTTACAGCAGCACAATTCACAATTGCAAAGATGTGGAAACAACCCAAGTGCCTATCAATACATGAGTGAATTAATAAAATGTAATATATGTATACCATGGATTTCTACTCAGCCACAAAAATCAACGATGATCTAGCAGCTCTTGTATTATCTTGGATAGAGCTGGAGCCCATTCTACTAAGTGAAGTGTCCCAAGAATGGAAAAACAAGCACCACATGTACTCATCCTCAAGTTGGTATTACCTGAGCAACACTTAAGTGCATATATAGGAACAACATTCATCAGGGGTTGGGCAGATTGGAGGCAGGAGGAGGGGATGGGTATATACACACATAATCAAGGTGCTGTGCACTGTCTTGGGGATGGATACATGTGATATCAGTTTTTATCATTAAAAATGCTGTCCAATTTATAAACATGACATACTTTCTGTAATATTTCAAGGCTATAATCATATAACTTTCTCAGATTAACCAACTCTGAAGTCATCTAAGCCCTTTAGCTTTCTTTCACAAAACAAATGGATAACTCACCTTTCAGCTGATAAACTAATTAAATTTACTTGATCATGAAATACACACAATTCTATTATCTGTAATGTGCTTGGCAACAACATAAAAAGTTTGTATGTGCTAATAAACACATTAAAATTTTTATCCTGGAGAAACATGAGAAACATATGGTATTCACAATGTTAGTGATTAAATCTCAAGAAGCATATGAAAAGGAACATTAAGATCTTGCAAAATGGAGTGAAAGACTATCTACAATTGTCCATGCATTAATGGGGAAAGAGGGGGAAAATTAAGTTTATCAAAAAAAATGTGAGTTGAAATTGATAAACCTATTCCAAATGACAGGAATAAGTTTCAATTACCATCAAGGCCAAATCTCAGCTGTCAGGGAGAATTGACTCAGAACAGAACACAATAATTGATTTTGTGTCCTTACACACTCACAAAACACATGCATGCATACACACACGCATGAACACACGCTTTATTTTTGATATATGATTGTAATAGATTTTGGTCCCTAGACTTTTTATATTATGTAGGCCTATTTATTGCACTCAAGAATTCATATGTTTATTTCTAATTTATCTTAATAATGTAGTTGGTATTTTCATTATCTGTGGTAGTTTGTCAGAGTGAGCAAGCTGACTTTGTGAGCCAAAACTCAAAATATCTAATCCCAGTGTTAAACGAATTCATAAGAGAGAGACAGAGCGAGAGAGAGAGAGAGAGAGAGAGAGAGAGAGAGAGAGAGAGAGAGAGAGAGAGAAACATTAACAGAATAAATGCTTAATAAATATTTATTTTTAAAAACATATAAATTAAAAAACAATGAGGAAGAGAGAAAGGGAGAGAAGAAGGATAACTGGGTAGGAAGGGTGGGAGGGCAAGGAAGGAAAGTAGCTGAAAGGAAGGATGGAGAAAGAGAAAAAAGAAATGAAGAAAAAAATAAATTTCTAAAACTCCAGTGATAAATATGCAAAACTTCTTGATGCTGGTCTTGCTGTGACCATTAGTTACTTCTTCCTTCAACTGAAACATAACCGTGTACTGTAGTGTCAGCCAAATCTTTACAATGGAGAGAGAGAATCCTGTTTCTTTCAGTAGAACCCCTATTCTTCCATTCGATTAGTTTAATCCCAGAAGCTATTTTTAAAAACTCACTTCTTTTGACACAAATTTCAATAGCTTCTCATGAACTACTGATACTATCTTCTAAAACATCTGCATTTCTTTTAAATGTCTGCTTCCATCCCCATATTTAGTTTGTTGTAACCACCACTTTAATGATTCCCAAGCATTAGTCTCTCCCTGTAGACCTACTCAAAACTCATAAATAAATTCTGTCACGTTAATTGTCAAAAATCCATGCTTGCTTGCCGTCATTCCTTTAAATGGTTCTTCATTTTGTACAATATCATATCCAAATTTGTACTCTTGCACCATTCCCACTTTGCTACCCAATTACATTTCCAAGATTATTTTCCACTATTTCTAGGCTTAAAAATCCGTATATACTCCCAAGCTGACCTCTAAATATTACTTTCACATGCCCACCTTGTCATCTTTTCTCTGGAGTTCTCCAATCCTGAATCCTTTCCCCTCACCTCTGCTTGATAACTCTTACTTCCAATCCCAAGCATATCATTCCGTATGCTTGTTGCAAGCTCTCTGCTGCCAATCCAGTGCATGCTGCTCCTGGGCTCACCCTCATGCTCGTCACAGCTATGATCAGAACATCTATTTAGCATATGCCAATCAGTGTTCAGTGTTTTTAGTTAACATTTTCCAGAGGACAGCAGGCTCCTCCTTATTATAGGTTAGAGGGGCCAACACAGGATATGGCAGACAGGCAACATGACATCATGGCTAAAAGTATGAATACTGAAACCAACCAAACCAAAGTACACATGTTCTGGCTTTAACACTTATTGTCTTAGGCAATTTAATAAACAACTTTGGACATTGCTTCCTTTCTTTTAACTGTCAAATGAAGATAATTACAGTATTGACTTGATAGTTATGTTATGAAGGGCAAATGAGTGGATACGGTTAAAGCTCTCTGAACAGTGCTGGGGCAAAAAATCGATATTTTAAAAATGGCTATATTAATAATAACCATTATTATTATTACTTAAAAGTCACTGACATTTGCTGAGAAATTATGCATGTTATTAAGCACTTTACAAATATTACATTTTTTCATATCCATAACCCCATTTTACTGACAAGTCAACTGGAGCTCAGGGAAGTGAGTAACATGATTTAGGACACACAGCTGTTAGGGGTGACAATGAAATTCAAATCCATCTCTGTCTCATTTCAAATTCCTGTTAATAAGCCCTCTACTACATAGATTGAATGTCAGTTCCTAATTAATGTTTTTGGTTTTTTATTGATTTTATCATCTTTTGAAAAATAATGCTTGATATAGAAGACAAGTTGTAATGCTCTTAGTACTTTGATTTCCAAAGTCCAACAAATAGTTTAGTCTTTTACTTCTCATTTTTCAGGCTATTTTTGTGGTTCTACATAATATCATTTCCAGTTTTTTCAGGTCCTTAAACATTTGTAATACTCTTACCTATGTATCTCACCATATGTTGATTTAATCTTCCTAAAGTAAGTGTATAACAACAAAGAGTATTAAGATAGCTGGATAGTAAGGCCACTTAAAAGTAGATAAATATGCAAATAACCCAGTTGTGTTTTTAGAAAAAAAATTCAGAGTTTATTTGTAAAAACTAGTGCCAGGTGCTAGTATATGTGTACTGGGTGTTAAGAAGGGATCAGAGTAATATGTGATCTTAAGCATATTGCTACATGCACATAATATAAAAAGAAAGCACACCAGGTAACTAGAGAAAACTTTGAATCCTTGTGACATATTTTAAGCCTTTGAAATAATACTTCCTCTAAATTGTTATTCAAATGTATTGCAAAATAAAATTTGACTAAAGTACAAATATTATAAAACGGTTACTTAAGAGGACTACATTTTCAATAATCACCAGATTTTGCTCATAGTCATAAATAAATATTGGACTCTTTACAAACCATTGTACCATAACTTTGTCCTGCTTTGGGTGGACTTGAGCTACTTCAAGTGCTTCTTGAGCCATGATTCTTTTCAACTGAATACACTTTAAAATCTGTCAGTCACAATCCTTCTATTTTTTCAAACAATCTGGTTCAAATGCCAAGTTATTCCCCATAACCTCTATTCCTCTTAATTTTGAAATTAATGAAAAACAGTATAAGATGCACAATTTCTATTGCACAATTTACAAATATTTAATATTTTAACTACTTTATTATTAACTTATCATGCATTAGTTTTTTACCTCCCTAACTAGATTTCAACTTTTTTAACATTATGTTTTGTCTAAAACATAAATACTATAGATTAATAGTTTCAGGACAGGTTTCTCAATGCTTTTTTAAAGTTAAGTAAAATAAAATTCCTATCATTTTCCTTCATATTTAAATATCATATTATTAAATGATTTAGGTGGTACTTAAAAAGACAATATCTGACTTGAACTTTATTTCCAAACTAAAATGTGTAGGAGTTACAGAATTGAGTTTTTAGCATTTAAACTGAAATATGAACCCCAAGCATTTGTGTTTCAAATGGTGATTACTAAGGGAATTATTAATCATAATTATACTTTATAATATTTTTCCATCAAATGTGTTTTGATGTAAAACTTTTGCTGATACAAATCTTGCCTTTGCAGATAAATTTATCTTCTGGATTAGGTTATGATTTTAAATTTTTAGCAAGAACTAGAAGGTTAATTCCTTTGTTTATAGATAGAGCCCAGCAGAGCGAAAATCACATAGCGCTATGTGAAAACAATTTGTAAGTTATAGAACACCACAAACTGTAAATTTTTACTACATTAAATATAAAATATTAAAAAAGCATCTACCTGGACACATAAACCATCTCCTGAGATATTACAAATAAATGAAGAATAACAATTTCCAAGTATATAAATATGGGTCATGGTTTTAGTTTTAATAATTTATAGTCATGTCTGCTTATTAAAAACATTTGTATGTAAGTAAATAAACACATTTACATTTTCAAATTCTCATGAAATTGATCACTGGACCTTCTGAAAATACATGCATAATTTACTGTGTCCATAATTACAATTTTCATTAAAATCTAATATTCTGACTTGAGCTCACAGGAAGGATCACACCTCAGCTATATCCAAACATGGCCTGAATAAATAAGAATACTATAATCTTGTTTATGAACATAAATTATAATTTTCTTTGGTCCCTTAATAAAAAGCAGTTAGATTCCGGATAATGTTACAGATACATCTGTGATTTCCCATCTTTTCACAGCATTATATCTTTCTTCTTTGTATGTTTTTATTTAAAAAAAAAAATGTAAACCTACCAGGAAGATAAAAGGATATATGATGAATATATACATGGCCTTCAGCTACTTAATTTCATTAGTTGCAATGTTTACTTTTTCCAGGTCTGATTTCTCTCCTTCAACTTAAGCACAGACACAATAACACACATACACAGACACACAGAAATATTTGAAAGTAACTTGCAAAATTTATTCCCAGAAAACTCTATGTATCTACTGTGAAATAACCCTCATAATTTCTTTTTAAAAGATATTGATATTTTTTGAAGAGTCCAGGCAGGCCAGATGTCTTATGTATAGGAATAAATAAAGACCACCAAAGTGAGAACAAGCAGTTTATTCATTCGGAGCTTGTTACACAGGGAGCCAGCCATCATAACTTGTATTTTGGCAGTGACTGAAAGACAGATAGTGAGAAAGTTTTATAGACGAAAAAAAAAAAAAAAAAAAAGAAGTCTTCAAGTATGTCCTGGTTGGAAACTTAGCATAGGGAAGCTGTAGACAATTAAGTAGAAGCAAGACTTCCTTTGTGATTTGTTAGTGATGCATATTTGGCTTTCTCCGTTTTGTCCTAAGGTGGAAATAGGGGTAAAAGTTAGGGAAGCTCTTTGTTATTCACCAAGTCCTGGTCATTTGGAGCTTATTGTTATGGGGTTATTTTTTGGCTTCCTAGACAGGTTTCTAGAGATAATGGTGTGGCATACGATAAGTCTGATTTGGAGATAAATAGTAGGTTGGCTTCATGGGCTAGTTGCTGCAGATTGTGGACCAGAGTTTTATTTTTACATATGGTTTGGCCACTGTCCATTGGTATAATCAGTTTCTCATATGGAATGTCACACAATCTGGATATGTGTTATCTTTCCTTATGATTATAACTGGGTTAAATTTTATTGCCAAAAGTGTTACACAATTGATGCTATATTTTCATTGCATTGCATATGTAGATGCAGAGAGTCAGTGTGTACCATTACTTGTGTGCTAATTTAATCAATTGGTTAAGGTGGTAGCCTCGAGAATTCTCCATTGCAAAGGTGTTCTTTTTTTTTCTTTTTGCAATCAGTTAGATATTAGTGAGGTGATACATTGTGATGCTGTAAAATGTTCTATAAGTATCCTGCTCCTCAACAGCATTAACCCAGTCCTTTAACACTATTGATGATTATTGCAGTGATGGTGGCATGATCTTTTCAATTCTGTCATTCCTTCTCTGTATGTTAGCTTTCACTGTTCGGCAGGAAAGAGGTTTCTCCTTACCCTTATCCCTCCTTTGTTAAAGCATCATCATATCACAGATCCATGGAAACTTTTGTTATTCAATTTTTTAAATCTATTTCCATCAATCATTTTATTTCTTCTTTTAAAAAATCCACAATTCGTCCTAAATCTGATTCATGGGAACAGTTTATAAGTAGGTTCTGACTCTTTTAATGTATTCACATCAGACTTTGAAAACTTCCATGCTTTCTAGAAGATGTTAAATACTCATCTTCTACTTTGCTTGCTTTTAATATGCAATCAGTCATTTTTCCAAAGAACACTGGTGCCTTTTACTGAGAGCACACTTTACTTTCCTTTTAATGCGGACAGCTGAAATAATATTTTCTACTTTCTGGGAATATTTGCTAAGAAAAAGCTATATTAAAATATTAATAATCTTAACATTGAGAAAATTACTCCATAGTGACCAAATAATCATTTTCAATATCACATATACCTCCAAATTATTACTTGATAATTTACGAACCAGAAAATGGTTTATTGAACCACAGTGATCTTTGTACTTACCTTTGCACATGGAAATACATATGGGTATTCATGGATTAATTGATAAAATAGTTAAGACATGCAAGGAACCAAATTCTGTTAAGTATCTTTTAAGCCACATATTTTCTTGACAGAAATTTTTATTTTTCAAAATTGTAGTAAGTAAATAACAATATCAAATTCTCTTCAAATTTTGGGGTGTGGGAGAAAACAAAAGTAGGAGAAGCAAAAAGTAAAGACTTTTATGTAAAATTTTTGAAGTACCCCGGGTAGAGAAAATATTTGCTAGTAGTCATGATGGGAAAATCCTTGAATTTAATAAGTTAAAAAAGCTTGAAATTGTTCATGCTGAAGCAGAGGTTAGAAAATGTTTAGATTAATTATCATGCTACTTTATATGAGAATGGTGTAGGCTGACATAATAAATTCTTTTGTAATCTGACTGATATGTGATAAATGAGATATAATTTAAATATTAAACAGCACAGCAGACATATAGAAGAAAACAGCTTAAGAGTCAAGTTTAGAAATCAATTAAAATTTTCATAATTCCTTAAAATAATTTCTGCATTAAACATAACCTTTATCTTTTATTTCAAGTGGATCAGATTTCCAGCACATTAAACTATCAGTAACTTACATAATGCCCCTTCTAAATAGAGAAAATAATTTTTACTAAAGCAATGTATTATTGGATTGCTGTAAAGTGAATTTACAATAATTTCAGTTGAATTTTTAAAAAAATCTTTTCATTTATATATGTAAATAATTATTTATAAGGAGTGTTTTCTACACTATTTCCAATTTTTATGCTCCCTTTTATAAGAGGGGCTCTCTCAAAACACTGCAAAATGAAATTGAATCTAAAAATTAAATCCATACATTTACTCTTTTTAAAGTCAACCCTGATGTCATTGAGAAATTTAGTGAAAGTTTTGTGTATATTAAAATGCAAAATCAAATATTATAGGGGTCTTCCAAATTGGTTAGAGAAGAAGAAAATTGAAAAGGTAGAAATTCCATCCAGATATGTTTTGATTTCTATCTGGTATGTGTTTATTGATTTAACAAACCTCTATTTAGCATATATTGAAAATGAATTAGATGTAAGAACATGGAAGTTTGTTTAAAATAATAAACACGGGAAGAATCCCATTGCCTGACACTGTTCTAAATGCCTGACTAACTCATCAATCACGCCAACAATCTTTCAAGAGAGATACCGTTACTAGTGACTCTTTACAGATGAGGAAACTGCAGCTCAGATAAATTAGATAATACTCCTGTCATAGTTTAGCCTTGGATGAAGGAAATGAGGCTTTAAAACAGGCAGTATTATTCCACAGTCTCTTGTTCTAAATCATGTGGGAATATGCTTCAAAAATAGATACAAAACAATGTTAATCAAAAGGAAGAAGAAAAATATAAGCAGTAATATTAAACTGCCTTCACATTTTAACATAAAGTATTTTGTTTGAAACTTAAAAAAGAAGAATGAGATAAGCACACTGAATTTTATTTCCTTACAATTTTATACAAACTAACTTTCTTTAAAGTTAAGTGATTTTTCAAAAAGTTTAGAAAATGCCAGAACTAGGATCAAGTGCAGATTTTCTGAAATTAAGTAGGACTTTATTTTTGTAAGAGCAGAAAGATTACTAATAAAAATTATCAGTGAATAAAAAAATATAGTGAATTATAGTGAATAATTAAATAAGGGAGAGTGGGTGCAATAATAATAATCATAAATGTAATGCTTACTGAGTGCTAGCTATGTATCTAAATTCTACATTTTTGGGGGGGGATTTTATTTGTTTATTTATTTTTATTTTTATTTCAGGGTATTATGAGGGTAAAAATATTTTGGTTACATTTTATGTCTTTGCCTCACCCTAGTGAGGGTTAGAGGTATGCCCTTCCCCTCTACAATGCTCACTGTGTCCTTTAATTGTGAGTTTACCCTGCTATCTGCCTAATCACTGGAGAATATTAATGCCATGTGAGCACAGTAGTGTTAATCATTTCTACATATTTTAACACATTCAATCCACACAGCAATCAGGTGATATAAGTTTTTTTTAATTATCCCCACTTTTGAGATGAAAGAACTAAGGCACAAAGAACTTAATAAATTTGTCAAGATAACAAAATTAATAATTAGCAAAGTCAAGATTCAAGTTCATGTAGTTTGGCTTTGGAGTTCTTGATTTTTAAGTCCAAGGAAATTCCAACATTTATGTTTTGTGTGGGTGGGAGGATTTCTATTATTAAGGTGGAGAATGCTGGGAAACCAGATCCTGTTCCACAATTTTACACCCCCCCCCCAAGAAATTGAGGAGATGAGAAAAAGTTTTGCGTTTATTATGTTTGAGGTGTTAAAAGCAGTGCTATCCAAATGGAAATACATTTGATAATAAGAAGAATATATGAGACTAAATGCAGCACATAAATTGAAATAGAAATTTGTGATTCATCTATTAGAGGGGATATAAACTAAGAGTAAAAATAATCATAATAACTACTCTTAAATTATAATGTATAATGCAATCCTTTTACATTTATTTTAGAGTTTATAATTTGAGTGTTTGTCATACATATTGTCTCCTTTAACTATATATTTCATTTAATTTTATGTCACAGATCAAGTTAAGTATGCAACAGAATTCCAAGGCAACTCAGGAAGAAGAGGAGTCAACCAAGGAACCAAAAGCAGCAGAAAAATGAAATGACCCAGAGCCACAAAGAAAGGGTAAATAGTTTCAGAGGAAATAAATTCACAACTTCTCAGGAGTTACCAAAAACATAAAGACACTAACTTATTGAATAAAGCCATTGAGAATAATTAATCAACGTTAACTTAATATCAAGAGTTTGAGTAGTGAATAGAAAATAAGCAAGTGAGACTAAGGACTTCAGAGGGGTAGAAGATTAATTTAGCTATTGAGAATAAGGAATGAGGGAAGAATACTGACAAAAAAGATGGCAGAGACACTGCAAGGAAGTGCATTAGTGGATCAAGAAGAGAAGCATTTTCAATAAAGACTGTGTCATCCAATCATAGGGGGAATGATTTCAACTTTTCCCCATTCTGTATGATTTGGCTGCCTATTTTCACCACTTTTATTCAGTGTAGTACTCTAAGTCCTAGCTAGAGCAATCAGGCAAGAGAGATAAATAAAGGGCATCCAAATTGGAAACGAGGAAGTCAAATTATCTCTGTTTGCTGATAATATGATCTTATACCTAGGAAACCCTAAGAACGCCTCCAAAAGATGGTTAGATTTCATAAATAAATTCAGCAAAGTCTCAGGTTATAAAATCATCATACAAAAATCAGTAGCTTTTCTATACAACACTAATGACCAAAATAAGAAGAAAATCAAGAACTCAATCCCATTTAGAATAGCTGCAAAAAAAATTAAATACCTAGAAGTATATTTAACCAAAGAGGTGAAAGATCTCTACAAGGAACACTACAAACCACTGAAGAAAGAAATTATAGATGACACAAACAAATGGAAAAGCAGCCCATGCTCATGGATCAGAAGAATCAATATTGTTAAAATGTCCATAGTGCCAAAAGCAATGTACAGTTTCAGTACAATTCCTATCAAAATACCAACATCATTTTTCACAGAATCAGAGAAAAACAATTCTAAAATACACATGACACCAAAAAAGGGTCTAAATAATCAAGGCAATCCTAAGCAAAAAGAACAAGAATGGAGGCATCATATTACCTGACTGTGAATTATACAACAAGGCTATAGTACCCAAAACAGCATGGTACTGGCGTAAAAGCAGACACAGATCAATGGAACAGAATAGAGAACCCAGAAATAATACCATATATCCAGAACCAATTGATATTCAACAAAGCAGATGAAAGCATACACTGGCTAAAGAATAACCTATTCAATAAATGACACTAGGAAAAGTGGACAGCTATCTGCCAAAGAATGAAACTAGATCCATATCTCTCACCATATACAAAAATTAAGTTAAGATGGATTAAAGCTTTTACTGTAAGATCTGAAACCATAAAAATCCTAGAAGAAAACTTATGAAAAAATGTTCTGGATACTGGCCTAGGCAAAAAAGTTATGAATAAGACTCCAAAAGCATATGAAACAAAAACAAAAATAGACAAATGAGACATAACTAAGTTCTGCACAGCAAAGGAAATAATCAATGGAATAAATAAAAAACCTACAAAATGGGAGAAAATATTCACAAACCATGTATTTGACAAAGACGGATATCTAGAATGTATAAGAAACTCAAACAAATCAGCAAGAAAAAGCAAGCAACCCCATTAAAAATGGGCAAATGACATGAACATGTGTTTTTCAGAGAAGATATGCAAATGGCCAATAAACATATGAAACAATGTTTAACATCACTAAACATCAGAAAAATGAAAAATAAACCTACGATGAGATGCTATCTTACTCAGAATGGCCATTATTAAAAAATTAAAAAACAATATATGTTGGTACAGGTGCGGTAATAACTTATACACTGTTGTGTGAATATAAATTAATAAAACCTCCATAGAGATCAGTAGGGATATTTCTCGAAGAATTAAAAGTACATGTACCATTTTATCCTGCAATATCACTACTGGATATCTACCCAAAGGAAATGAAATTATTATATCGAAAAGACACCTGTGCTCATATGTTTATAACAGCACAATTTAAAATTGCAAAGATATGGAATCAACCTAAGTGCTCATCAACCCATGAATAGATAAAGAAAATGTGGTGTATATACCATGGAGTACTACTGAACCATAAGAAAGAATGAAATAATTTCTTTTGCAGCAAATTGGATGAAACTGGAACCGTTATCCTAAGTGAAATAACTCAGGAATGGAAAAATAAATGCTGCATGTTCTCACTTATGAGTGAGAGTTTAAATATGTCTATGCAACGACACACAGAGTGATATAACGGACATTGGAAATTCCAAAGGGAGGAGGTGAAGAATGAAAACTTACCTTTGAAGTACAATGCACACTATTTAGGTGATGGGTACATAAGCCCAGACTTCACCACTATACAATATATACATGTAGCAGAATTCAACTTTTATCCCCTAATTCTATTAAAATTTAGAAAAAAAGTAAAAAAATAAATAAAAGCCTAAGGAAAAAACCAAAACACTGTGGCATCTATCAGGCCACTTTCAATCTAAAGTGAGAATATAGTTTTTAACCACTTCCGTCTTTTAAAATTAAAAAGTAAGTTTCATATTTCACTCATAATATAATTATTAGATGCTCAGCTAATTGTTGTGCTACGTAGGCAGTTAATGATATAAGACTGAATGAGTTCTCAAATGGATCTATAAAGGATTTCTGTCAGCATAAAATGTTAAATAGAAAATGATTTTTAATTGTAATTATTATGATCTACGTTGGAGCTGCAAGAAGGCAGTAAAGTCAGTCACTAAATCATTTATTATCAATTAATGTTTCAATATCTGTATGGAATCTCACTGTTACTCTATTATACAACAGTTATAGGTAACAAATTAACTTTTAAAAATCTTATTTAATTTCTCTAATTACACAGTTTTAATTATTTTAATCTTTATCATGCGAAGCTATTTTTTACATGTATATGTGTCTTAAATATGTTACACAACTCTTATCAAAAAACAAAATAAGAAAATAATTTAAAACTGAGAAAAAAAACCTAGGTTTTGCTTCTAGTAGCATCTAATTTACTAAGAATTGTAAATTCCATGGAAAGTACTAGGCAAATATAAGTCCATGTTTTTTTAACATTTGTATGTGAATGAAACTTTATGTAGAGCTTTAGCAACATGTATGTTTATGAAATCTCCTAAGAAGTTCTAAGAACATCCAGACACAAATCATGTACAACAATCAGAAAAATGACGTGACAGAAAATAGTATCTAAATTGTTCATACCAAAATCACAGATGATTTTTCCTTGAGCAATAATGATTATTTTGGTTAGTGCCTCAATGTAGAATTATTCTATGTACTGAATAGTTGTCTTGAGTATGTATCAGAATTATTTTATCAGAGTTTTAGCTAAATACTGTCTGAGAGACTAAGGCGACAACCAGAAGATATTTTTAAAAGAAAAATGAAAATTCATTCTCTAAATATGCTATGACCCATAAGGACAATGTTAACAGTGTTAATTTATTATACAGCATGTAGCATTAGTTTCCATAGCTGCTATAACAAATTACCACAAACTTCATAGCTTAAAACAATAAAAATTTATCCTCTTACATTTCTGGAAGCCAGAAGTTCAAAATCAGTTTCACTGGGATGGAACCAAGGTGTCCACTGGGCCACCTTTCCTCCGGAAACACTGAAGGAGAATTGTTTTCAGCTTCTGGAGTTGTATTCCTTGACTCATGGATCCTTTTTGCATTTCCAGTCAGAGGCATAGCTTCACTCTCTAACTCAGCCTTCCTGTGTTCTGTTCGCATGGCTCTCTTTTTCTGCAGTACATGTTAAATCTCTTACTTATATGGATACATGTGATTGAGTTTAGGGCCCACCTGAGTAATTCCAAATAATCTCTCTATTTCAAGATCCTTAATTTAATCTCATCTCCAAAATCCTTGCTTGCCATGTAAAATAATATTCACAGGTTCCATGAATTAGGATGTGGTTATACTTGGGGGTCGGGGGGGGGGTTCGTTGTTCAGCTTACCACATTAAGTAAGGCACATAATAATATATGATTTCCTATCTTATGCAGTTTTCCCCTTATCTGGTATATAAAAAGGGTATTGTCAGGAAAAATTTTAATTGTCGAGAATCTACATACTGAAAGAAGAATATGGAGTTTAGAAAATCATGATTCTATAAATATATGAAAAACAGAGGCTGAACTTTCATTCTAAGAAGCTGTTACTTCTTTTACCCACAAATCTTCCGTAACTGATAACTATGTGAGTGTTCCCAGGTTACAGCCCTTTCCTGTCAAAGACACTATCTAACAAGCATTTTCCCATGGATAAAAGAGTAGAAATAAAAGAATGAAAGCAGACTATCATGAGGTCAAATCAAAATCAAGAACCAGGTGAACCCAAAATGCAATGAGAGTTATGTTTAGAAAAAGTATCAGAATATTCATATATGTGTGTGTGTGTGTGTGTATAAAATTGGTGATTGATTTCTTACAAGTATGTGTGACATAACAATTTGCATTAATGGTGTTAATCTAATGATATCTGTCAAACAACAGTGGCAGAAAATGCAAGGTATTTAAAAGTATTTTTTTAATCACAAATCAGTAACAACAGCTGGCATATGCTCAAACGAGTTCAAATGAGAAAGCACAATCACTCTTGGCAGTAGAGACCCAGACATATTTTGACATGGGCTTATTTTTACATGCCAAGTATGCAAATTCAGATCTTCATAAGTTCCTAATGAGGACACAAGGCTCAGTGTCCATGTGCCACAGATTGGTTTATTATATGATAGCATGTGCTAGTTATCTGTTCATATTTTTACATATCGTCTCTTCAACTAAAATTGTTTGCCTCTCATGGAAAAGGGTAGGGCTTAGACACTAGACATTAGGGTACATTACAATACATTTTATGAAAAAAAAATATTGTTTCCCTTTCAACAATGTCAAACCTAAGAGTTCAAAGTGATTCCTGTGTTCGAAAGTCATGCAAGTAAAGATTTTCTTATTCAGGCATTTTTTTGTGGTTTATTAAATTCTCAAAGACAATATTTCATGGATTGCCACAAGCAAAGATTTTGAATCTATTGTAATGCCTAGGATAGCACCTGGTACATACAATGTAACCGCTAAAAGGATATCAAATAGAACTCATCAATGCAATTTGTGAAACAGAATCTATGTTCAGCTAAAGACTTTATTCTCAAAATAAACAAAAAATATGGGCTCAATATCAGGAAATTCTTAACTAAATAAGAAGTTGTCATGTTTTCCTTAGGCAAAATAACAGTACTTAGCCACAGATGTGAAGGCAGACTCTCCTCATTTTTCATCTAACTCTTTGATTCACAGCTTGACTTTACAGACATTGCTCAGATGACTGACAATGGCTTAAGATAATTTCTCATAATAAAGAAAAAGAGTGAGGTATCATAAAGACTATTCTATCTAGGTGCATGATCAACCAACATAAAAATTATATTTTTCAGTCTAATTTTCAGCTGTGCATAGTCTTGAAACTAAGTTCTGGACACAGGGATATGAGTATATATAATCTTTGAAATTGCTGAAATATAAAAAGAAAGAGTCCAGCCATATCCTGTTTCTAATTCCTTTTTACTGATTGGAATTTGGGCATCACGGTTGAAGCTAGAGAAGCCATCACATACCATGAAAAATCTTTGTAAATGGAGGCTCTCACAGGTTCAGTTCTCCCAAGCAGACACTGAAATGGAGTTTGGCATGCAGGATATTTCTTATAGTGCCTGTTGGATCATTCAGAGTAGAAGATATGCAAAAGAAACCAGATTAGACAGAAAGAAGAATTGTACTGAGATGAGGACCCCACAACCTCTTGAGATATATGGATTTAGAGTTGTCCTTCAGAATAGTTCCACAGTGGTTTGACATGACCAGAGTTTTGTACTCATGTATTGCTCATTCATTTTCTGTGGGTTACCCTGGGAAGGTATGAGATCTTGGGAAAGGAAGCTCTTTGCAACTGAAACAACCCTTTCAGGGGCTAACAACTCAACAACTGGGAAAACAAATCTTTCAATGATGGGGATCTCACCAGTGCATCACAATGTGCAATGAAGTGATATGTGCAATAAGTATTAAATAATAAGATAGAGGAGTATCAGGAGGCCTGGACCTCTGACAGAACTTTCCAGTCCTGGATGTTGACCTTTAGCAGCCATTGGTATGACTTAAAAAATTCAAATACACTCACCGTCGCATCTCCTCCTCTAGCATGACTTTTATTAGCATTTTTATTTGAAAAGTCTCGAATCTTTATCTGTAATCTAGATCAAATACCAGACCCATACATTCAACAAAGTACTTGGCATCTCCAGTTGAAAGAATGACTGCATCTTCATTTCAGCTGGTTCAAACTGTAGCAAACATTATCCTCTACCAGACAACTAATATTATGATTATATTAATTTATATTATTATACAGTTATTATTTTATTTATTATTGCATATTATATAATTATTCATATTAATTATTATATTAATTTTATGGTAACATTAATTTCAGTATATGTTATAAAAATCTATGTATATATTCTTGTTTTACAGTCTGAATTCTTAACTGTGCTCATGAAGCATTTCATGAGCTGACTTATCCTATACCATCTCATGGCAGTCTTTCTTTCAGTTCTCAAACTTTCTTTCAGTTCTGGAATTGGGCTACTTTCTCTTTTTCCTCTTTCTGTATGCTCTCATGCTCTGTCCCCTACCACTTAATTTTTGCTCTTACGAAATGCCTCAATTTAGTCACTCTCTTCACATTGTAAATCAGTTTCATTTGCGATTATTATATTTACCTCCAAAACATAACTTTTTTCATGTCATTACATTATCATGTCTCCAGTGCCTACAGCTATCTGGCCCATTGAAGATGATTAATAAATGTTGAGTGGATGAATGAATGCATGAAGGAATCAACAAAATTCTTGTTTTAATTTATTCCAGTTTACTCTCCTTTGTGTTACCATCCAGTATTCACAGGTTATAAAAGTTGTAAAAGGTAAACCTGAAAAACATATTGGGATCAAATAATAAACAATGGCAGGTATTGGGAAGAAGTAAATTGGACTTAATTTGTTAGACACTGTGGAGCCACTGAAAAATTGTAAGAAGTCTTCAGGCAAAACCATGAGTTAAAATCCCATGCTGTAGCCAATTAAAGTTAACCAGAATATTCGCTGAATTAATTGAATTTTTTCTAGAAGTATGTGTTCAGTGTTAAGCTCTGAATCATTTCACAGAAGAAACTGTGAAATCAAGATAATAGAAATCAACTGTTGTCATTAACTCTTCAGATAACATTAAGCAGCAAAAGAGGAAAAGGATGTGGCTTAAAATCACAGGAGTGGAAAGATACACAGAACAAGACGCATTAACGACAAGATGAGGTAAATATAACTGAAGGGAAATATATGTTTTAAAATGCAAAAGTACAAGATGTATAAGTGTGACAGAAACACAGCTAAATGTCGTAGTAGATAACAAACTGTCCATAACCAGTGATGCAGCTCTGGAGATAGCAAATATTGCACTGAATTCTAAGTAGGAACAGTGCACCCAGAGACAATATGGTGAATTTTCAAATTATATTCTCAGTGCTTTGGCTATATTTTTTAAGGATTTTATATTTTAAACAGTTTTATGTTCACATTAAAATTGATAGGAAGGTACAGAGATTTTCCACATATTCCCTATTCCTACCTGCATAGCTTCCCCCTCTATCAATATCCCCATTGAGTGGTATATTTGTTACAACTGATGAACCTACATTGACACATCATTATCACCCAGAATTTAAATTAGAGTTCACTTTTGATGTTTTACTATTTAAAGCTTTGGAAAAATGTATAATAATAATGTATTTGGACAAATGTATAATAATACTGGCATGTGTCCAGCATTATGGTATTATACAGAGTAGTTTTACTGCCCTAAAAATCCTCTGTGCTCTGCCTCATCATCTCTCCTCTCTTTCCACCCAATCCCTGGTGACCACAAATCTTTTTAGGGCCTCCATAGTTTTACTTTTTCCAGAATGTCATACAGTCGGAATTATACAACATGGAGCCTTTTAGATTGGCTTATTTTACTTGGTAATATGAAATTAAGATCCCTCCATGCCTTTTCATGGTTTCATAGATCTTTGTATCTTTGTTTTCCTTTTTTTTTTTTTTTTTTTTTTTTTTTTTTTTTTTTTTTTTTTTTTTTTTTTTTTTTTTTTTTTTTTTTTTTTTTTTTTGTGCTGAACATTATTCCATTGTTGGGATGTCCCACAGTTTATTTATTCTCTCACTTACTGAAGATCATCTTGATTGCTTCAACCAAGTTTCAGCAATTATAAATAAAGTTATAATCATTCACATGTAGGTTTTTGTGTAGAGGTAAGTTTTTCAACTCCTCTGTATAGATACCAAATAATATGATGGCTGGATTGTATGGTAAGAGTATCCTTAGTTTTACAAAAAACTGTCATGCTTGTCTCCCAATGTGACTGTATCATTTTATATTACCACCAGTAATAAATGAGAGTTCTTGTTGCTGGCTGTTTTTTTTGTTGTTGTTGTTATCATTGTTGTTTTTGGTGTTGTTTTTGTTTGTTTGCTTGTGTTATATACTCTGCAATATATGGAAAATGTGAGGCAAATTCAGAGGAGGACATATAGCCTTTTAAAAGGTTAATTAATAAGTTGAGTGAATGAAAGTACGAAGAGGTGACCATACTAAGAGGCGACTAAGAGTTAAGTTCAGCACATGAAGGGCTCCTCTCTGCAAAAGGTGATGCCCAGGTAATTTCCACCAAGTCTCATAGCCCAGAAGGAAATGAGAACAAAAAGTAATAAACAGACTTCATAGGAGGAATGACTGCCTAATGTTTTACAATAAGCACCAGAATGAAATTCTAGAGAGACAAATAAAAATTGATGATTTTCTTTGAATGATTTGAGTAAAACTCTACTGAAGAAGAACTGATGAAATAAACCTTTCTGTGTCACCCTTATTCACCGGAAACATTTGGATTCTATCATTTTTAATATTGAGGTAACAAGCTGATTTAAAAAAGTGATATTGTCCAGTGCAGATATAATTATAGAGAGAAAAATTAGTGATGTGGAGAAGGAGAGGGCTAACTCTGAGGCAAACCTGCTGCAGTGGAATGAATGCCAGCCTTATAGATGATCCGAAAATGACTATGATGAGTGTTTCCAATGAATCAGTAGGTTCTATGGCAGGAATTAGGCTGCCCCCATTCAGCACGTGATGACACTGTATACTTTTGGCGACTCTTCAAATAAATAGTATCATCATCTTCAATTTCCCTGTGGGTAAACAGACGCATAACTAGATTAAACAACTTTCACACACCAATACAACTAAACTGTGTATGCGAATCCATGTTTGTTGGACAACAAAACACATATTATTTTGCTTTTAATTTTATTTTCTTAATTGACAAATAACAATTGTATATTCATGGGGTAATAGTGATGTTTCTATACATATAATGTATAGTGATCAAATGAGGGTAATTAGTATGTCTATCATTTCTTAACTATAAATAATACTAGTGTATGAGTCTTAAGAAAACAGAAGAGTAAGATTTATTTTTGACTGAAGCTTCATAACCCCAATGTCAAGCACATGGTATTTACTTAAATATTTGTTGAAATAATATTATAAATTACAAGTTTTGTAAAGTGAATTGAGATAAGATAGGAGATGCTAAAAAAGCAATGTGGAGATTAAATGTGCTCCCCAGTGATTTTTAAATTGGGTGGTGTTATGGACTGAATTGTGTCCTTTCTGAATTCATATGTTGAAACCCTAACCCACAATGTGCCTGTCTTTGGAGGCACAGTTTTTAGTGAGGTAAGTAAGGTAAAATGAGGACATGAGGTCCTAATCTGGTAGAATTCATATCCTTTAAGAAGAACCCTCACTCTCACTACAGGTACACAGGTGAAAGGACATGTGAGGACACAGTCAGAAGAGGATGTCTGCAGCCAAGAATATACCCCTCAGAAGAAATTAACCCTGGTCTTGAACTTCTGGGCTCCACAAATGTGAGGAAAGAAATTTCTGTTGTTTAAGCAATCCAGTCTATGGCATTTTGTTATGGCAGTCCTATCATAAAGGTGGTTAGACTACCATTATTTATTTATAATATATAAATATAAATATATATACACACATAAATATACATATGTACATACACACATGTTTTTTCAATCAAATCATCAGGCTTTAAATTCTTTTGCCTATGTTTTATAAAGTCTGCTATCATTACCTGTTATAAATAGATATTTAAGCTTATGAATATATTAATCTATTAAGAAAAGGGTTAAAATAATATTAGTGAAATCAATTCACTCAGAACTATATTAAAATTTCATTACAACAAAAAGAGTGTACAAAAGCAGATACAATCTTCAGTTGGAAAATTTAATATAAGTAAAAATAGTTTATGTTCCAATTTTCTAAATGATGAAAACAATATAAATACAATAAAGACAAAATTAATGGAAAAGATTATTATGGGAATATAGAAAAATTATGAGCATTGTTTCTGGAATTGATATGTTATGGACTGTATGTATGTGTCCCGCCCAAATTCATATATGAAAGCCCTAAACTCCTAACCTGCAGTGTGGCTGTATTTGGAGTAAGGAAGTAATAGTATTAAATGAGGTCGAGGTCATTAGAGTGGGGTCAAGAAACAATGGGATTAGTGTCTTTATAAGAAGAGACATCAGAGTGCGCATTCTCTCTTTCCCTTCCATGTGAACACACAAGGAGAAGACTATCTTCAAGCAGGAAGAGAGCCCTTGTCAAGAATCAAATTGGCTGTCACCTTGACCTTGGACTTTCCAGCTTCCTGAACTGAGAGGAATTAAACTTCTCTTATTTAAACTACACAGTCAGGCTGTCTGTGGTATTTTGTTAGGGCAGGTACAGTAAATTAAGATGACATCTTTTTATTTAAAAGTACTAAACTAAAAATCACATTTTTGTTTTGAAATATCAGGTCAATAGGATGAGAAATCAAGTGCAGATTTTAGTACCATAAAGGATGACGTCAGAGAAGAAGGTGTGAGGATATTATTTGTAAGGGAGTAAGACTTTCAAAGACTTTCTGCTCTTTATTATTCACTCCTTAGAGGAATAGAGAGGGAAAATTATTGCTGCCATCGTCATTGCTGTCATTTAGTTTTTGAGTTTTTTTTCATCTAGGATAGACACAATTCTCCTGAATTATCTCTTTGTTTTTATTTTTGATTGTATCATCTTCTACTGATATGAAACAGATAAACTTTTTTAAATATTTGTGTAATATTTATAATAATTTCATATTTATAGGAAAATAACATAACAGTAGGACCAAAGAATATCAGTCAGGGGATACAACAAAGAAATTTCCTCATGGGGGGGGGTCCTCTGTGGCATTTTTTAAATACTCTTTTTTTTCTATTTTTAATATCACTTCATAGTCTATGGACTTGGTTGAGAAGAAACTAGCCTTAGCTTTAGAGAAACTAGCATGATATCTTGCTTTTCTGTAATTCCCTACAATTTTTTGGTCACAAATAGGAATTTTATTAATATAGAATTTTTTAAGTATGAATATATTTGTGTGTACATAAAATTGTACAATAAGCAAAAGACTTTGGAAAACACAAATTCACTCTATCATTTCCTTGATTAATCTTGTGAGTTGCTTTTTCTCAGTTACAAAAGGTTTAAATGAAAAAACTAAATAAACAAAATACATCGAGTTTCTTTGAAAAAAGGCACTGACGGGTTAAAAGGGATTAGAGATAAAAATGTACTAAATGAATATATAAAGATTTTGCTTTTTCCATAATACAAATTTGTTGATAGTGATTTGGTTTTACACTCTAAGCCATAATTTCGTCTTCAGTGCTTACTAATGAATAATTTATTTTCTGAAAAGTAGTATTTTTTGTTTTGATATGACATCTGATTCAATATTTTAAAAATGTTCTTCATCATTTCCTGCTGAAATTCGGGGAAGCTGTTAATTATTCAATTGTCATCACAAATATTGGTTTTACTAATATTATTAATACAACTTCAGCAAAGTGTATTTGACTATGACTATTTTTAAAGTGTAATCTCTCCTACAATATATCATTCTAGTTTAATTCTTAATTATTTAACAATATTGGAAAAGTTTACTGTTTTCTGCTTTAAATATTAAGCTTCTTTGAACATGTTTTCCTTATCTATATTTTGAAAAGAAATTTTTGTATCAATATGGAAGAAAAAATGATATGAGAAGTTATTTTTCTTGTTTTTTATTTCAAAATGTTAAGGGAGTATAAGTGTTTTAGGTTACATGGATCACTTTTGTAATGCTTGAGTCCCAGCTAAAGGTATTCCCGTCATCCAGATAGTGTTTATAGTACCCGTTAGGTAGGTTTTTGCCCCTCCCCTCCTGCCACCTCCTGCCTGGTTGATTTCCACTGAGTTTTACTTCCTTCTGTGCACATGTGCGCTCTTCAATGAGAAGTTATTTTTCTGTTCTAAGCACATAAAAATATTTTATAAAAATAATATATTTTAATTCATAGCAAATTTTTTAATACACAGCAATAAAATATTTATGGTATTCCTCAAGAAGAATAAAACACCTTTGAGTCTTATGTATAGCATTAATAATTGTTTCAACTTATATGGTTTAAAAATGTTTACACACATTCAATAAGTGAGTAGAAGAGATGTAAAGATTGAAACATAATTAAAAGTAAATTCATTAAAAAATAAAATGTATAATATGTACTCAAGAGATCTCAAAATTTGAAAATACCATATTAGGGAGAGGGATTATATGGAAACTCCATAGTTTATTACAAACATATTAGTGAAATATAAAATCTAAAATATTATTCTTATAGCCCAAGTAAAGTATCTTAGTGAAAATAATTTTAAGTAACATGCTGTGCTACACTTAAGAACCAAGTAAGACCATCTCAATTTCACATTAATTATGTAACCTATGCAAATTGAAGACTATTTTGCATTGTTGTTTCCAAAGTGAAAATCTTTTATATTTAAAACCACAGCAAAAAATTGTAACTCAGAACCTAATTAGATTTATAACGAATTCCATTTCGAAAGGTGCATCTGACAGAACCTCTGCACTTGAATTTCACTAAAGATTTTTAATTCTTATGTTACATTGTTTGAGCCTCTGAATCTTAATAAGCTTTTACAGACACATTTTTGCTGTTTGAGTAGTACTCTCCGTCAATGTTAATGAATATTTTTACAACATAACTTGTAAAGAACTGTTCCATCCATTAAATTAGATGGGACTTTTAGCATCATCTTGAAAAAAAGATGCATCAGCTGTTTCCAAGTGCTTTTATGTATGAGATATATAACTTACAGACTACAAAATGAAGTTAGCAGAAAGCATATAAAATGCTCTTGATATTCTCATACAAACTTTTCTGAGATCAATGTCATTGGAAGGGGCAAAAGGTTAGATTAAAAAAATAGGCTGGGAGTGGTGGCTCGCTTCTGTAATCCTAGCACTTTGGAAGGCCCAGGAGGGAGTATTGCTTGAGCTCAGGAGTTCAAGATCAGCCTGAACAAGGGCGAGACCCCCATCTCCACTAAAAATAGAAAATTTAGCCAGGCATGGTGGCATGCACCTGTAGTCCCAGCTATTTCGGAAGCTGAGACAGGAGGATTGCTTGAGCCCAGGAATTTGGGTCGCAGTGGCTATGATGATGCCACTGTACTCTACCTGGAAAGACAGAGCAAGACTCTGTCTCAAAAAAACATAAAGAAAGAATGGAAAGAAGGAAGGAAGGAAAGAAGGAAGGAAGGAAGGAAGGAAGGAAGGAAGGAAGGAAGGAAGGAAGGAAGGAAGGGAGGGAGGGAGGGAGGGAGGGAGGAAAGAAAATGTTGGAAAAATCTGAGAAAAAATATAATTCTTGATAAACATGTTGAAAGCTAAGATATATTTAAAGCAATATTGGACATAACCTTCACATCTGTTTAAAAACTGATGAAAAGTTGTACACTTATTTCTTTGTGGTGAGAACAAAACCCTCTTTTTAAACATACATTTCTATAACTCTAGTCACTCTACTGTATAACAGAACACCCAGAACTTATTCCTCCTATCTAACTGTAACTTTGTAGCCATTGACTAACCTTTCCCCACCCTTCCCTTCCCCCTACTCTCCCCAGTCTCCAGTAACCACTATTCTACTTTCTAATTCTCTGAGATAAACTTTTTCAGATTCCACATATGAGTGAGATCATGTGGTATTTGTCCTTTTGTGCCTAGCTTTTTGTAGGCACTTAACATAATGTTCTCTAGGCTCATCCATGTTGCAAATGACAGGATTTCGTTCTTTTTTTGTGGCTGAATAGTATTCTATTGTGTATATATACCAGAATTTTTTTTTTTTATCTTTTCATCCACTGATGAACAATTAGGTTGATTTCATATCTTGGTTATTGTGAATAGTGATACAATAAATATGAGAGTGTCTGAAGAAAGTTTTAACATAAATATGATTACCTTGAGACAAACATAGGCAAAGATAAATTTAAAATATGTGCTAATATATGTCTTTGATGTTTTTCACTGTCTTTTCTTCCCAAGGATGTAAGGAATATTAGAAAAAGTTTAAACATTAGTAAATTTGAGCCTGTTTTCTCACTAAAATGGGTAGGCTTTGGGAAATACTCTAAATGTATGTAACAGGAAGAAAAAAATTTCTTAATAGTTCCAAATGTATGAGAAAATGTCATGTTTTTTGTTTTTTAAAAAAATTGAAGAAAAATAAATTCCTGTTGAATGTTTTTACTACACAAAATATTAATAAAAATACTGCATTTGAAGAGTAAAAAAAATTGAAGTTACTCAACATTTACCAAATTAAACTGGTAGGAAGTTTATAGAATAAGTATTTTATTATATCCATATTTTATGGGTCTAACTTCCAAATATTTAAATTTAATAGCAATGTAGCCCAGAACATAAAATATTAAACACATGTAATAGGCAGCTTCTTTCCTCCAATAAATCTAACGGCAAGTGAGCTATGTTTTTGTGAAAGCAACTATAGTTTCTCTGTTTCAGAGGCTTTGGAATAATACATCTGAATAGTGATGGGAAACAAGTATCTCCAGTATTGAAAAATATGGCAACACAAAATACATTGTGAATCATCCTCTGGACATCATTAAAAAATATATCAAAATGACCCTATGTGTTTTATGTTTCTCCTTCTGCAAAAATCATATCCTTCTGTAAACTACCGAACTGTGAACAAGTTTCAATTAAGCATATGTCTTATATATTTTATGTATATTTCATTATTCAATTGGTGCTCAGATGCAAATTAAGGATAGTCAATATCCTCTTTCCAATACAGTCAAAATCAAAATATAGGTCCGATAAATACCTGAGAGCTTAAGCTTTTGTATACAGTTAGTCTCATTTTAGACTTGACAAACTAAATCTCCAGTCTCCTCAAAGTACATGCATTCTAAGAAGCTTAAAATTGCTTTCTAGTTCTTTATTCAGGGCATCCTGCGTTCATCAGATGTCAAGACAACAAATAAGATTCAACATTAATTTAATGCCTAACCCTAATATGTACATTTGTATTCTTTAATCAAGCTGTTTTTAGGTTAAAGTGACTATATATCTGTAACAACAAATAAAATATATAATGAAATACAAATGCTTGATCACTTATCTGTGATTGCAACATCCAAAAACTCAAAAAAACTGAAAATGTTTTCATTACTTAACCACTTAATTGGTAGTAAAATTTGACCTGCTCTGTATCCACTTTGTGAACGAATAGATTTAGGTTTATTTATCGTTTTTCCTTTCCACTTAGTGTGACTATTCATGATTTACTGTGAACATAGAGCTGTGTTTTATTTCAGACCCCACTAGGATTGTTATGTAATACATAGTTGATGTGCACATTTCCAAAGTATCTCTGAAATTCATATTCTAAAATGCATCTGGTTGCATGGGTTTCAGAAAGATATATCTATATACGCATATATATCTAGATATCTGTATATATCAGGATATATACAGATATCTAGATATAGATGTGTATGTGTGTGTGTGTATATATTATTTAAGGACAACATAAACAAATAAAAGGAGTCTGACGTTTTCCTCATAGTCCCCTTTTCTGAGCTCTTTATAGCAAGATCAGAGCTATGAAAAACCACTCTGACCTTAGATCTGTATCTACGCCTGTCCTCCCTGGAAGTCACCTCTACCTGGATGCTGTTGTACTATTCACTGCTTCACTTTTTGGAAAGTCTCAAAAGTTAAAGTGAAACCTGGAATACCACTAAAGCCTCCTCCTCTGTAGTGGGAGAAATGAGTTCTTATGCTACAATTTTGCTGAAAGAAAATGTTTTCTTGCCTCCATAGTCAGAATTACCCATAACATGCAGCAGCCTAGTCTGACTGCCCTATCCTGAGCTTGGGTTACTGCAGGAGCCACCAAATGAGTTGACCTTCTTCCATTATTGTGACTGTACGTTGTCTTGTGAATAAAGAAGTTGGTGTAAGTCATGTCAATCTTTTGCTTAAAACCTTGCAGTAGTTCTCAGTTCTACCCAGAGTCATACACAAATCCCTGCTAATGTATTTAGAAGTGCCTTTGGGTTACTTACTGCTTCTCCAACCTTGTCTCCTGTGACTCGCTCTCTCTTCCTCTCAGCCCCACCTACATTGGCTTCTGAGGGTCTGTTCCTCTTGCACCGTTTAAAGACTTGCACTGGCTACTCCCTCTGACTGAGGTGTTTTCCCCCAAATGTCCACCTAGTTAACTTCCTTATCTCCTTCAATCCTTAAATGAAGTTCAATGACTACCTTTTTCAAATTTTAGTAGTCACCAAATGTGTTCTCTGCACTCCAAATCCCACTAAATCTGTTCCTTTTTTTATAGTACATTAAAATTTTCACACACCATATAATTCATTTATTTAATAGTTGCAATGATAATATGCAATTTTGTCTGCATGCCAAGTTCATATATCAGTTTTTGTCACACAATAGACATCCATTAAATAATTGTTATATGAATGAATGAACTATTGATATAATGGCATTGGACTTAATTCAACTATAAGTTTAAAAAGTGTTGGATTATTGAAAAAAATTGGACAAAGAATTAGGAGATCTGGAGTCCTATTTATTTTTCTTCTGGTAATTGATTATGCTAACACTGGACAAGTTACTTAACATGGGCTTCAGTAATATAATATCACAACAACAACAAAAATGGAATTGGAAAAATTAATTTGCTTTCTGTCTTTTTTATTTTCCATTCTGTCACTCAATAAGTGTTTTATAGTTTCCCACAAAATATATTAAAAAATGTCCAACAACCAATTCATAAATATTTGCAATGCATACCCTATTGTAGGGATTGAATAAATAGCTGTTGAATAAATGAATGCATGTACAGATTAAACTTTTTAAATGTATCATTTTAAATATTCAAATGATAAGCTTATCAGGGTCTATTTCAGAAAATAATTCTGGAACTAAAAACAGATTTTGGAGGTGCTGCCAACTCTCCCACCATATGCACATAGAAAGAGGTGGAACGACAATATAAAAGTCATTGATAGGTCATATTCTACTAAGTGTAATGAGAAATGATTCTTGTGGGACTGTAGAAAGAACACTTATGGAAGTGTGCCATGCCTCTGAAATTCTTTCTTAATCTTGTTAGTCTTAAAAATGCATCTGCAGTTGGAAATGGATAATGACCTTTGGGAAATAAAGGATGACCTAAGCTTTCTCAATCTTGTTCTGATGAAAATAAGATATTAGTCCAAGAAGAAATGTTGGCAACAATTAATCCATATGGTGTATTTCTGAAAATGTTGCAGTCCGTATCTCCAAAAAAAGACTATGATGCAGTAGTGCATTAATTTGTACTTTCACTACAAAGGTAAAAAATAAATTGGATTCTACATGCCAACAATTGATCATACCCTTCAAATTTAGAGAAAGGTTATTTTGGTAGTATTGATATACACTTTTAAAAATTAATTGGGTTTGTCAAAGTATTATAATCAGAAATAACTTGACTCAGAATTAGTGGTTTAGTTCTGATATTAATATTTTTGTAATAGGTAAAAAATCACTAGAGATAAATACATTTAAATTTATTAAATTCATTCACATAAGAGAAATATATTGCATTGAAAACAATCAGAAAGAATTTTTAAAGCTTTTTTGGGTCATAAGTAGGTAAGAATTTATATCTTAGCTTTGTCCAAAAGATTGGGATAAACCAGGAAGGAAGATAATTCATTGTACACAGGACAGACAGAACCAGATGAAGAAGGTTCTATGGATTTTATCAAAATCAGTAAGAAAGAGGAAAAAAAATCTAAGGTAGCCTGAGGCCATAAAAGTGCTGTGGAAATTCGAAATACAATTTAAGAAAAGCCGAGTACATAACTTATGATTCAAAGTGCTTATAATAGCACAGGGACAGAAAGGAGTAGGAAATACAACACATGGACACAAAGTATCTGTGTTCTAGAGAGTCGAAAGGGACAGCAAGACAAGCTATTCAGAAATAAGTGTGGGCAACCAAAGGTAGAATATAAGTTAATCAGGTACCCCTTTAAGGGTGTCCGTTAAATGACGACACTTGGTAATTTAAAGGACCCACTGAGAGCTGTTAACCACATAACGTGACAGAAAACCACTCTTAATAAGCCTTCTGCCTTATGATAATAATTATGCTTGAGAGAAAATGCATTTGAAGTCAGGAAATCTGGATTCTAGACTTCAGTATGTCTCAAATAAAAACATATCAATAAACAAATAATCTAAGAATTCAATCTCTTTTTCTAGTCTATAAAAGATTATTAAATGACATCTTAATTTAAATGTTACTGTAGCCCTCAATAGTGTTTTAATGCATAAACAATGAGCAGTATTTATGTTACTATCCTTCCCCTGTTCTGAATCATATTAGATATAAGCAGAAATGTTTTATTTTAATTCTCTCCACTTATGTTAGTGATCAGTTATTTAATAATTAATTTGCAACACTATTTTCCCACATCTTCATGCTTTCCGCTATCTCTGCTAAAAAACTCTCCATTCTTTTGTCCTTCTTAGGCTTTTGCAAATCAAATTCTTTTTAACCTTTGTTCCTCCTACACCTAGAACAGTGCCAGACACCTGGCAGAAACTTAAAAAAGTATGTTTAACTAAACTAAATTTTGACTATCCGTAGAACATCCCACTATATCAAAATTAAAATGGTTGCTGCAAAACATCCAGGTATCCCTTTATTTTGTGAAAATAGCAAAACGTTAACAAGTCTGCCTAAACATTCTTTTATCGTGTTTCTTAGTTTGTGTTCCTAAGAACAATGCTTGAAATAACGACTTGAGTGTCTGTAGGTGTTGGGAATGACCCTAAAGCAGGGATGGAGGGTAGAAAGAGAGGAAAGGAGGAAAATTATAATAAAGAGAGCAGGAAGGAAAAGTATAACAAAGGAGGAATGATTGATATTATTATTGGTGTGAGCATCTGGGATTCCATTCCTCTGGGGACAACTGTGTACAATAGACCTTGGAATTGTCATGTGAAGGACAAAAGGCTGGAACATTTATCCATCAACTCCCATCCCTGGTGGAGGAGATTATTACCAGCAGCCTTAACGTCCTAAACTCCTGTGCAGTTCCTTCAGGCAGGTCGAGTGTTCCTGTATTGCTTTCGAAAAAGGTGTCAGGCAAAAAAGCCAAGAAACTTCACATAGCACTTTTCAGGTGCAACACAGTCTGCAGGGCAGTTCCACTACGGTTGTGCTGAAATCAGAAGTATTCTGAGGTGATGTCATATGGGCTACAAACACCATACACTATACAAGGAAAGCCCCGATATTCTATTTTTAAAATGTTATAGACCATATTCATGAAAAGATAATGGCAGTAAATTTGAATATTCAATATTTAAAAAATGCAAACACACCATTTTATAAATGGGGAAATATCAAATGCATTTTATATGTTCTTTTACACACAGCATGTCTCATAAGTTGCTCAGTGTATATTATTTATTCATTTATGCATATGTGTATACATACATATATATAAATATATATTTAGTCATATATATATATATACACACACATCGAGGGTTAATTATATTCAAATACTGTTCCAGACAGAGGAAACATTTATTGACAAGACAGAATAGGAACTTCTCTCTTTAAGCTTTTATTTTACAGGGTCGAGGTTCCAGGTGTTATATTATGCAAGCAGAAGGAAAGTTGATTTCTAACCATTAATGTAACTTAGTGCTGCGACCCCAACCCCCCAGTCCGCTGGCTGAGCGCTACCGGTAAGTGGCCTGTTAGGGACGGGTCCACAGAGCTCTGCTGCCCTCGTTCCCCCACCCCCGCATCCCTCGTCCTGTGGAAAAATCATCTTCCATGAAAATTAGGAAGGGGGGAAGGGGCACACAGCAGGAGGTGAGCGGCCCGCAAGCTTGAAGCTCCATCTGTATTTACAGCCCTCCCCATCACCCACATCACCACCTGAGCTCCGTCTCCTCCTCCCCACCCTCCAAAAAATTATCTTCTATGAAACCAGTCCCTGGTGCAAAAATATTGGGGACCACTGACTTAGTGGATGTTCACAGATGGCAAAGCCTTGAGAAATTTTGTTTTCCTAATTAAAATCTGATGTGTTTCGTACTGTATTTTCTGTATTAACCTATAAATAAAGCACATTGAGTGTCCAAATCATGAACATAAACGATAGGTTGTGACTGCATTTTAGTTTTACCTATCACATATAGTAAATCAAATTAAATGCTTAGGTGAAATACATATTATGCTATAGTATGAATCCAACTGAATGAAGGCTGCTTGAATTAAGTTTAAATATTCCTTGGACTGGTAACGGTAATAATAGCATCACCACATTGTGACTGATACTTGTTCAACGGACAACTAGGACAACAAAATTTATAATGAGGACTATAGAAGAGGTTAGATGAAATGAGAGCAGAAAAAAAAGTTATTTTCATCAATAGTGAGGTTAAAAAAATAGAAAGAGCTATAATGCATAAATAACTCCCTACGCTGGTAGGTTATATACCAGACTTCCTATGTGGAGTCTGAATATGTTGCTGCCCAGACATTATTTCATTTACAAGGAGTTTATTACGGTAGTTATACACCATGAAATCTGGGTCCCAGTCAGGAGTCTGCCACTCCAAGTATGGTATTGCTACTGCCCAACCAGGGTCATTTCCCCACTGCCTAAGAGGAAGCCAATTCACTGAAACAGCAGGTGTTACACCAGAGAAGGGGTTTAATTCCACAAAGCGCTAAGTGGGGAGAAGGGAAGAATTTCTCAAATCTGCTTCCCTGAGAATTTGGGAGACAAGGTTTTTAAAGACAGTTTGGTAGGCAAGGGATTAGGCAACTGAGGTAAAATCTTGTGTGGAATGTGTTCCTGTGTTGGGGTCACAATTCCAGTTGAGTCAGTTTCTTGGTATGGACCGCAGGTCTGGGTGGGTCAGCCAATCCACTGTGATGCAGGACCTGGAGGATATATCAGAAACTATGTTGAGGTTTTGAAAAGATGATGTTATCTATGGAGAAAGTTAAGAATCTTTATGACCATCAGGTATGTGACTCCTGACTATCAATTATAGGAAAACAAACTAGGGGGACAGTGACTACTTATTAATTATTATCAAGCAAACAAGGATACAGTGGCTGATTATTATTATTATTTTTAGCTAGGCCTGTGGTGTCACACACAGAGTTTGAGCCCTTACCCCAATTCTCACCTTGCAAACCTTTATTGATTTGTAAGGGTAGTTTCAGTATCTATGTGTGTGCCATTTCACTCTGTATGCATCAATTAAGTAAAATGTTTAAACTCAGTATGTTCTCAAAAGTTTTACAATTAAAATATTCTCCATAGGTTTCCTGATTCCATAAATAATTCTTTGGGAAAATAAAAGCAAACTGATCAAACCAGGGTTTTTGTTATTGGAAATGTATCTGCTTGAACATGGAAACAATAACTTTTACCTTTCAATGGATTCGATTCTTTTAAAACTGAAAATATCACTTTAACCTTTTTCCTGTTAGTTACTTACACAATGCTTATGAATCAAGATTTAGAGAGAGTCAGCATTAGAAATTCTCACAATGTGCACACCAGAACTGGTCAGTATGTGTTCTATTAAAATATATTACATTATTCAGGATGAACAGCCATGTATCATAAACTCAAAAACATTAGACAAGACAAAAACAATAAAGTACACCTTTTATCTATTTCTAACGTCTTTGTTTTATAGTTGTAAAGAGAGAAAAAAAACATATTTTAGTTCATAAACAGTCTATATCAACAAATGAAACACTTCCAAAAATACATTGCACAATTTAGTGTTTCCTGTGGCTATACTAATTCTTTATTTGAAAAAAAAAATAACTGTTAGCCTCAATAATGGTGCTTTATGGTTCAATGATTGAATCACCAAGAGGGTGTGCCAATCTATGTTCTTTAAGCTAGTACCTTTCAACTCCAAACACGGAACATCCTTCTGTGCTTCATTTAGTGATGTTGGGACTGCATCTTAGCAAGGTACATCTTTTCTTTTCTAATCAGTTCCGATAATAAGGAAAACCAGAAGGAGGTTGAAAGCAGGAGGGGCAGGGAAAAGACTGAATCTGCTCAATTTGCAAGGTGTTTCTAATAGCTTCCCCTCAGAAATTAATGTAAAAACAGTCAGCAGGGAAGACGCTATCAGTTTTGGTTCCAGCTTCTTTCAGCTAATCTTTTGTACCATGCCTTCCAGAGGGGCCAGCAACGGCCAAGCAGCATCATGTTCTGGGAATCTTAACCCCATTTCGGGGGATCCCTTCTCCAATTTTATAGGTTTCCAGAACCCCGACTTCCTCCTGTTGCTTCTCTAGCCATGTATCTATGCTACCCGAATGACCCTCATTTGCATTATTAGCTTTCCAGCATCCATACAGCAAATCACTCTATACTAAATTACTTCTGGGGAAATACTTCATCTGGCTTCTGTCATTCCGATTGACACTTTACTGGTACAAAATATTTTCAAGAATGTATTCTAGAATATTTTGCCTGAAGCAGTGAGTTTCACAAACCTAAACAACTTTCAGAAATTAAAAGTTAACATAAAAAAGACATGCTGACTCTTGGGTTGATCTTCAATATTTCTTTAGTTTATATCCCTTAATGTTGAAGAAATAACAGAGTAAAATATTACAAGAAAAGATGATAAAAATTTTCCAGTGTTTAGGTTGTTTTGGCAAATAGCATCTCTGTGACTATTGACTGGCAGGTTGCTCATGAAGAGGTTTATACACACATCATACATACATACACTTCCATACAAATGCTGTATTAAGGTAATTTTTCTTTAGACTTGAAAGTTGAGTCATTTTTAACAATCACCAGTATACTGGCAACAGTTTGTATGGTTTTTGAATAAAAATAATTCACCCAGCTTCATTTTTATCAGTAACTTTTCAGTAGTTTAATAGAAAAAAATTATCAAATTACTCAATTTTCAGAAGATTGTATTTCTCAACCTTCAAAAATAACACAGGAAGTACTATCATGATGTAGCAGTTATTTTTCTTTAATGCATACTTAAATGTCTTTTAAGTAAGGCCAGATAATTTTGAATCCCCAGATGAAATTTAGAGTAGTACTTCATGTTATTTCAACAACTATTTTAAGATCTATAGAGAAAATTAGGAATGCATGAATCTAGATTGTGCCTTCCCCTTTCTAAAATAAAAGAAACTGTGAATGCTTAATGTCAGATTGGGAAGGGAAATGGAGAAGTAAAAGCAGAGATTATCTCATATATTCACATTCTAACGTGATAGAAATATGAGTTACTCAAAATCTGATGGAAAAACTTTGTGAAATCTAAACCAAATTAGATAAAAGAGTACATTTGAATGGCACTGGGCAATTTTTATCAACCATTGCAGGCAAAGAATTGCAAAAGAGGTAACATGGATATTAGGGTAATTGCCCCTTATCCTCGGAGAATTCATTCCAAGATCCCCAGTAGATGCCTGAAACCTGTATATAATGTACTATGCTTTTCTCTATGTATACATACCTATGATAAAATTTAATTCATAAAAAGGTATAATAAGAAATTAAAAATAATAACTAATGATAAAATGGAAGAATTATAACAATGTTCTGTAATACAAGTTTTGTGAATGTGGTCTCTCTCTCTCAGCGTATGTAATTGTGCTGCATTCACGGTTCTTGTCATGACGAAGGAGCAAGTGAGAGACAGAATGTGAGATTGAGATTTCAATATGCTACTCAGAAAGGCATATAATTTAAAACTATGAATTTTTTAATTTCATAATTTTCTTTAATATTTTTGGACTGTGGAAAATGAAACTGCAGACAAGGGCAAACTACTGAAATCTCTGCAGGAACTTTCTTTGTGGTACATGAAAAGAGTGTTGGATTTAAATACTAATTTGCAACAAGACAACTATGAATAAATGTTATGAGAACACACACACAAGTTATTGAATAATGTTAAAATACCGAGTTTTTAACAAGTACTGAGGTAACATAGGTAAATGCCGAAGAAGGGAATCCTCTCTTACATTTCTTAAGAACACTTTAGATGAGAAGAATTTTAATGCATAAGTGTTTGTATACATACTGGAGGGCAGGCAGTGGACACAGGATACTATGGTCTGTGAGCTGGGAATGGTATTAATAGACTACAACTGATAATATAAAAGCATATTAAGAGAGAGAGAGTATAATACACTCAATCAAACTCCGTCTTAAGTTTTCTAACCTATGGTTTCAAAATGCAATTTGATGCACAATATTTTTTCCAGTACATATTCAACTTGGTTTTGGTTTTGAAGGATAACCTGTACAGATTAATTAATTTCAAGAATTACAAATATGTTTTATAAGCAATAAATTCCTAACTATATTTGATATAGTTCAGCTGTTCCCCTTCAAAAAAAGTTCTAGAGGTAGAATGATCTACATATTGAACACTTTTCCTACGTACGTACAAAATAGTTGTGTGTTCCAATTTTAGGAAGGATATTTTATGAAAAAGTGTCATCAACAACTCTTCATTGTGTCTTGTTGATCACATTTTCAGTTCACTTAATTAGGTAAATTCCTTGTGTATCATATTATGATGCTCCAACATAAGATATTAAAAGTAAAAATCTGCCCACCAATTCTCACACAGTATTTAAAAAATGGAGATTCAACTTAAAAAAATTAGTGATAGAAATTAGAGATTTCACTATTATTTTTCACCAAATCTCATAGAATTTTTTTCATACAATAGAAAATCAAAAATTCTAGAAGATAGAGGAAGAGCAGCATGATAACATAATAAGCAGGAGAAAAACAAGAGAAAGAGGAAGAGGAAGAGGAGAAGGAAAAAGGGAAACTTTGACATTATTGCAGCTCTTTTTCTCACCAACTTTGAAAATTATTTTGTTCTTTATACTTAAACCCTAAGTTTTAGGAAATGCAACTGCTTTACTAAACTTTATAAATGCATAATTTTCTTTAATTTATTTCTGATAGCATAAAAAGTATTTCAATTTTCTTATTATACCTTTAAGCACAAATATGGACCTTTAGACTTTTGCTCTTTGAGAAATTCAGGCAGAGAGCAGTGAATATTCATAATGTGAATCAAAGATGGGATTTGCAAATGTACATTAGGAGAATTAGAGAAATGATAATGCTCATGACTTCAATATTCCTAGCAAATTTCTGCAGCACTCTATGAAGTGGGGATTGATACATTTTCTTCTCTTTTAGTCCCTCATTAATGTCCATGAGCAAATAGGATCCCCAAAATCTGCCTGTGAAATTTATTCTGCTCAATCTAACCCATTCCACCAAAATTTTCCAACAGAATTACTTACATGGGGAGTTGAAGCAACATTTAATTTTGGAAAAATGTTATAATATTATGTGTGACACAATAAAATTTTTGATGTATTATTTTAATGATACATTTTAATAAAATCTGTTTATTAAAAGAATGCTTAAATATAATGGTTTTTTAATTTTTTTATTTCAGCATATTACGCGGGTACAAATGTTTAGTTTACATATATCGTCTTTGCCCCATCCGAGTCAGAGCTTCAAGCTTGTCCATCCCCCAGACGGTGCAGATTGCACCCATTAGGTGTGTATATACCCATTCTCTCCTCCCCCTCCCATCCGCCCGACACCCAATGAATGTGATATGTAAACAAAAATACAAAAATCTACCGTTAAATTAATTGAATGTCTATGATATGCAAGGCACTATAACACGGTTTATGGGGACAGAAATTTAAAAATGCATGTATAGTTTGTTATATAACTATTTTACACAAATGAAGCTTTATCACACATACTGTTTTCCTTTTTCATAAAGCTTGCTGCATTTATTTATTTACTTACTTACTTACTGATTTACTTATTTTGCCTGCCTGTACTTCAACTATCCATGTGATAGCTTATATTGACAACAGGAAAATAAATGGTGAAAGCAGCAGCCATCTCTCCTCAATCATGGGAATGCACTCACATCTACAGGAAAGAAGAAAGACAGTTCATTGGTAATATCACATTTCTCATCGAACAGGGCATTGGCATTTTCTAAGCATGGCTTTCTGGAAAATGTCATGTGAGCTTTGTAATCATTTGAGTAAAATAGAGATGGTCCATGAGTGAGCCAGGTTTTTACATTTTTGCTATAATCTATGTGGCCACAGTCCTTACTTGGAAACCACACATTTTAATCTTGGCCATGACATACTCAATGTCATAAGAAATCAGCTGATGAATTGTATTCCTGTCCCTGATGCATCCCCACATTGCTTACGCCTTATGACTTTGTACATACTTTGATTTATAATAAAAGTTAATTTTGGTTAAAAATCTCCAATTTCTGTGAATCTGACATAACAGTTGGATGTTTTTGGTTATTAAATCAACTTTTCATTAGTAAGGGTTCTCCAGAGAAACAGAAACAATAAGTTGTACATACATGGAGACCCAAGTCCCAAGAAGTATAGTTGGTAAGCTGGAGACCCAGGAGAGCCAATGGTGTAGTTCAAGTCCCAAAGCCAGCAGACGCAAGACCAAGAAAGAGCTGATATATCAAGTTCTAAGACAGAAAGGAACTAAAGTCTCAGCTCAAGGCAATCAGTTATCAGGAGCTCTCCTTATTCATGGGAGGATCAGCCTTTTTGTTCTATTCCAGCCTTCAGTAGATTGGGTGAGTCCTACCCACATTAGGGGAGGCAATCTGTTTTACCCCTTCTATGAATTCAAATGTTATTTTCATCCAGAAACACCCTCATAGACACACCCCAAATAATTTTTGACCACTTGTCTGGAAATCCTGTTGCTCAGCCACATTGACACACAAAATTAACCATCACCATTACACATGCTATGCATTTTTTTCTTTTTTAAAAAGTTCAAATGACATACAACTTTCACTATACCTTGATATTTTTTTTAACTTAATAGTGACTCAGGGAACTCTCCCAGCTAAACTGGAATAATGAATATTTATTATTTTTAATGCCTATGTAATTTTCCATTGCATGTATTTCCATGGTATACACATATATATTTTGTCTATTTTTATTGACGACCAGAACCGCATTTCTAATATTTGCTACTTAACACGATATTAGAATAATCTTCATTATGCATATATTTTTATGTAATTTCACTTTTATTTCTTTTGTATAGCTTTTTAAGGAGTCAGAATCCTGTGTTTAAAGATATAAGTATTTTTTTATTTTATTAATTGTGTCCAGAAAGAATTCCAAAAATACATGTGGACATTGTCATACTTTAAGTTACAAAATAATAGACTTTCACACATTAATTTTATTATAAATTCTATACAGAATTAATGTTTTGATAGCTTATGAAGGAAGAAGATTGTCTGTCATTTTTTGTTCCTTTGCTATTGTACAACCCACAGAATTGTTTCATGGAAATATCAGTGAGAAAGCTCTCCCTTTTTGTTCTTTTATTCTTAAATCCTAGCTATCTTTTGTTTACTTCTCTGAAACCATCGCCTAGGACCAAATGACTAACATGGGGTACATACTGTCTTCAAATTATCCTCACTTAGCACTCTGAATATTTAAGTAGACAATCCTTTCTTGAAGTCAACGGGCTTCAATTCTCTCTTTCCTTAGACTACTTATTTACCAATAAGCAGTTTACAGAAAGTGCCTTCCATTAGCAATTCCCCAGATTTCCTAACCCTATGTAAGATAGCATAGATCTAGAAAAGTGGGACCTTTTAAAAAGGCGACTGACTAGTTGACGGGAAAGAAGCTTATGGAAATGCTATGAATGTTGCCACTGTGAAGTATTGTTGCAATGTTAAAAGAATAATGAGATGAAAAAAGGGTAGCAGAGATTTAAAGGACGGGCAGAGAAATTTGATGTCAATTATAATGAAAGAGAGAAGACATTATATTAGAGTGGTAGCAAGGGAAAAGGGTTTGAAAAGCTAGAAAATCATAAGCATTTTTGTAGTTAAAAAGGATTCCATGGAGAAAGTTTTGAGAAGCATGGCAGAGTAAGGAAATAATGGAACAAAATCTCCAGAGACACAGAAATAGATTGAACTGAGGACACAAATGACATTTGCTTTGATGAAAATGAAGGTGACTTTTCAGTGAAAGATAGAATAGGTTAGAGAGAAGGGGGATGAAGATAAAGGGAATTTTCATGCATAGAGAATGTGAATTCTGAAAGTTCATATTGAAAATAACTTTTACGTTTTTCAATTAATTAGCAATCTGAGCCAGCTTTTGAAAGTAAGAGGATGCAATGATGAAGTGGGGTAACTGATCTCCCTAGCAGAGAGAAGTCTTAGCCTCTTCCGCTGGGCCCAGAGAAATAGAGTGTGTTGTTTCATTTACCTGGCCTGGGCGAAGAGGTGGGAAGGATATGTACACGGAGAACAACAGGAGAAACAGTTTCATAGAAAAGTCAACATCTAAATCCAGAGGTACAGAGGTACATTCTAACAAAATGAAATAAAGAGAAATTAGGTAGCATGGAAGGTAATAAGATAGAATCTTGGGATATCAAAATAAATATTGTGGGTCGAATATAAAGTTTATAGAAAGTCCGTGAACTCTGTGAAGAAATTGACAATTGGGGTGTGTGTGTGTGTGTGTGTGTGTGTGTGTGTGTGTGTGTGTTAATGTGTGTATGTACTTATGTACATTTAAATAAAGAGGCTATTGCCTCATACAGTGTGTTGAGAAAGCTCCTAAGAAGACAAACTCAAGTATAACCAGGAAGCTTAAGGAAAGTAGGGAAAAGATTGAAAAACACACTAAATTGTGTATTAAGGAAAATAATTTAAATGTTTGAAAAGCAACAATGAGAAATCATCAAAGTTTGGATGAAAGAAATTTAAGTAGACTATCATTTAGTTTTATGACTTTATCTTGCAACCATTCGTAGTAATGTAGTGGTGTCATAAAACAGGCTTATCCAAACATTGGGAGTTTTATGATTGATAAAATTAAAAACTAGAGAATAATCAAGGGTGCTATGGATAGGGTGAGTGACATGCTTCAATGTGGGCTGGATAAGAAGAAAGTTAAGATAAAAAGGGTAATTATGATCTCTGAGAAATGGAGGATTTTAAAAAATACATGGTCATAATGAAGGAAAATATTAGATGTACTAAACATGAATGTATGATAAAGGGGAAGGATAAGATAGAATAAGACAAAAATTCTAAAGTATTAAGTTTGGAAAGAGTGCAGTTCTGTCTTGTAAAAGCCATTGTATTTATTTGCTAGGCTGCCATCAGAAAATACCACTGACTGGGTGACTTAAACAACAAAAATTTATTTTTTCACAGTTCTGGAAGCTGGAAGGCCAAGATCAAGATGTCTACATGGTTAGTTTTTCCAGAGGCTTCTCTCCTTGTCTTGCAAATGGCCACCTTCTCATTATGTCCTCACATGGTCTTCTCTCTGTGAGCAAGTATCTCTGGTGTTTCTCCTCTTATAAGAACACCAGTTATATTAGGTTAGGGCTCACACATGACACCTCGTTTAACATTAATTACCTCTTTCAAAGCCCTAGTTCCATGTACAGTCACACTCTGAGGTGTACTGGGGATTAGGACTTCAACCTATGAATTTTAGGGGGCAGCAATTCAGTCAATAGCAATCATGTTACATCCCTGCCTGTGGGTATGAGAAGTGCAATAGAGAAGAAAAGGATCAAGAAAATGTTGAAAAAAACATAAAACATAGAAATTAACCAAATGTGAAGATAAGTAAGCTAAGCAAGTTACTCTGTGGAAGTAAATTCGAGTCATATAATTTTGGAATACACTAGATAGCTATTAATAATTAAATGGTTAAACCTATATTAACAAATTTATTTAGACTATTTCCCATGTCAGACATTGAAATAACTGCTTTAGCCATTTATCATGTAATATTCATAACACCTACATGAGTTTGGTGCTACTGCTAAGCCTCTTGTACAAATGAAAAAACTGATACTTTCTCAGGGGGAGATCTGGAAAGAATTTTTCTTAAAAAAGAAAAAAAAAAAACTAAGGCTCAGAAACAAAGCCTCAGCAATTTGTCCATGACCACAATAACAGCACTTGACTAAACTAGGATTCAGACTCAGGGTGGTCTGATTTTAGAACCTTTACTCTTGATTATTGCACACAAAACTGTACTGACTTATAAAGTTTGTCAGTCTTTACTTAAAGATTGATATAGTATTAAGGATTTTACTTGCTATTTGAATTATAAATAATATAATCCTAACTAATGCTTTTTAAAGAATCATTTGCAACAAATACCCATAGCCTATGCTTCCCTGCTACATAACCGGCTGAAACAAAGTTTAAGTATGAATCAGGTAGGTTAAGTTTTATTTTGACTTATGTCTTTATTCTCTTTCCAAATCCTTTCCTTCTCAGCTGATCTTTGTGATCTCTATATTTTTTGTTCTGTCATAAGAAAAGTTACCAGAGAGCTCAAACAGTTCACCGTATTACTGACTTTTAAAATCTTTTCTCAAAAAAATGTGAATTAAGGGCTAGCCATAGCACAAATTTAGATATCCACAAAAACTAAGTAACATTATATATGTATAATAAATATGTGTATATATACTCACGCACACATATACATAGTCAAATGCATTTTTGAAAGAATAATAAGAAAAATCTTTAGGATTTTCACACTTTTTGAAGACCTTTAGTATTTTGAAACCATATATATATATATATATATATATATATACACTCATAATATTCTGAATATATTCTGGTATATGCCTTAAATTCACAGACATTTATTATAATAATATTTCTAAAGAACTTTAAGTAATGCAAAAAGCACAAAAACAGTGTATATAAATTAATATTTCCCATATTTTGTATTATCATCTTCTTAATATTCTAAATTTCCTTTCCATAACAAAATTCACAATTTTCTAGTTATTAATGTGATTATTATCCTGTTTAATTATTGATTTTCTCCAGGACCTCGTTCCATATTTACACAGGACCCTGTAAAGGTATGAGAGTATTATATTTGAATAGAACAGAAAATATGGCATGGTTCACACAATAATGATCTAATTTTTGCTAATTCATGATAATATTCAATTATAAATTGTATGTAAATTCAATAAAGAATCGAACACATTCTAACATAAATATTTTTGAGTCATTACCTGTTGAAGATTTGTATGTACAGTACCTTAAAGATTTGTTGTTAAAAAAACCCAAATATTTTAGAATGATAATTTATTATAATAACACCACCGATTCTTGAATATAAGTAATAATGAGCCAAATGTTAGCATCCTCTGCCAAGTTGAGTCCCATAAACTTTCTTTATCAGTCTAAGATCATTCAATGAAAATCTTAGCATATTGAATATTCTGAATCCTAATCAGGACTGTAAATCTTCCCTCTTTCTGATATTTCTGAATAACCAGCCTACTGATCTCCTGTTTTTTTAATTATTTACTAAATTCTATAAAGGAACTTATAATCATAGTTTGTTTCAGAGCACAAAGTGTACCAAATTTTATTTTTGATTTGTACTTATACCTGCTAGAATTACAGTGAAGCATTAAATCAAAGAGGTTTGAGAAATTGAGTATGCCACAGTTAGAGTTTTGTTTAATTATACAAGAAAAGAATAATTTAATCCACTTTTGACTTTTTCACCCATTGTAAGAATAGTTACAGACTTTTTTTAAAGGCTCATGAATTTGTTACTATAGCTAAATTTTAAACAACTTATGAACAAAAGATCATGTTATTGATGTATTTTTAATTTCTATATTTCAAAAAAAACCTTAAGATATTTGATTTTATCTTATATTGTTTTTTACTGGGCCAAATACATTTGTTAAAAAGTGACCATTTTATATTTTAAGAAATTAAAATTGTATTAACGTTTATTAAGTTAACTACATTAATTTACTTTCCAATATGTTTTCATGGATGAAATACTTTTTTTATTCACCCAGTACACTACTGGGACGAGCTTAGCATAAGCTGTCATTCAGAACCGTCTAATGTGCTGTTGGGGATGGACCAAGAGAATTCTATTGAGAGACAGGAATCTCCTGGGAAAGAACTCATCTTACAGGATAAGGAAACCAGACACAATGAACCTGACCTAACTAGCCCTTTTCATTGGAGGAAAAGGTCATCAATTTCGCCTGCTGATTCTTCTCTAGGCCATGGGCCAAATTTAACTAAATCCTGAAAGAGCTGTTTCTCTAAAATCATTGTAAGATATACTTTATTGTATCTTAAGCCAGAATAAATGGTCTAGTCTGTCAAAGGCAGCTGAGATTTCTAATATGATAAAGACTGAAGAGTACTCTTTGGATTTAGAAACCGGAGACTTCATTTTTGACCCTGGCATGAGCTCCTTTAGAATACAGTATATAGAGAAAGTGAATGGTGACAACTCTTGCAAACATTTTTTTGGGGAAATGTGGGAGATAAGTAGGATTACACCCTCATGGGTATTGAATGGGTACAATGAAGAGAAAGAAAATTCTTCATTGTTTTGTTAAACGTCTTCTTGTTAATTTGTTAAATGCCTCCTTAGAACAATCAGTTTTAACAATGGGAGAAAATTAAGCCATGTTATGAGAATAGAGAATTAAGCAACAGAAAGAAGGACACCAGAGATATTGGAGAGAAGCCGTTAAGTGACATGGCAGGTGCAAGAAAGAATACAGGGATGAAATTCACAGATGTGGAGATTTGAGCCTTTTTTAGGAGCAGATCCTCCTCCTTGTGACAGGAGAGTAAAAGAGATGAATACAGACATAAAAACGCTTACAGCATCGGCAGCGGATATTTGAGACAGCATCCACCTTATGACTCCAGTGATCACCGTAAACTAAGAAGTGAGATCATTTATACAAGTTATAGTGTACCCGCGAGGAAGAAAGTAGGGGTGAGGTTCAGAAATTTAAAATAAGAGTAGTAAATACAGCATGTTGTAATTTTCACAGGGGGACACAACAGTATTTCCCATTTCACAGACTCTATAGCACTGTGGCATTACCACTTTCCAATTAAGAATTGAAGTCTATATTTTAGTGTTCCTGAATCTGACCAGTTCCTGTGACTGCTTTTCCCAATAAAGTACAGCCAAAGTGACTCTGTAAGTCCCAGATGTAGCCTGTAACTCGACATTCAGCTTCTAATTCTTCTTCTTGGAATCCGGGTCCATGTTAGGAGTACGGCTGTGCTGAATACTTCATGTTATAGGAAGCCAAAACAAAAAGTGGCCATGGGGACCAGATGCCATACAGAGAGAGCTGGGAAAAGGAGCACCAAAGTAGCAAACATTTGAGTAAGAAAGACCCCTTGAACGTCCACCACTTTCAAGAATTCAGATTACTCTATGCCAGACACGATATGTCTGCAAATGGAAAGAGATAACTACTTAGTTGAACAAAGGCAACCCAAAGAACCATGAGACATATAGTTTATAAAGTATTGTTTTGTGGTGGTTTGCTGTATAACAATAAATAATCAGAAAATAACATAGAATATGCTGTTTTGGAAGGTATTAGTGTAAGATAATTTGAGAAATATAGTAGGATGTATGAAGCAACATTGAATGCCTAAATAAAATGTTTAGCTTAATTTATTTAGGTAAATTCTACATGCATTTGAGTAAATTCATCCAGCAGTAGGCATTAGGTAAGTATGAGCACTGAGCATGAGGAAAAATACTTGGGCTTAACCTAAGGTTAATGTTTAGCCAGAGCAGGCACAAGAAAATGAAAATCAGTCAAGAGAATGGAAGATTGTAATAAAAAATTATTTGAATTATTATTTCAACCTAAAAGGAATGTTTCATTGTCTTTAATTTTTTTTTATCATTTTTTATTCAAACTGTGTTCCTGCATGCTCTGAGTCACTATCTTTATCATCTTCATCATCCCCAAACCTGCTCTTTCACTGAATCTAATCAGTTTCTCTCCATCAAAACAATGGATGGAAACACTACACTTTTCCTTTGGGCTGCTGTACATAGTTTCTAATCTTTCTCAAATGATTGGCATTAATTATAGATCATCATTCTTGGGAGGATATGTGCTTTTCCAATGTCTGATTTGGCACTGAAATTTCTTTGTTCCTCCTCAAGTGGATGCTTATAATATAAAATCTAGGAAATTATATTGAATCTTGAAATTGCAGGCAGGCTCTCCTTCCCAACATTTTCCCCCTAAATAAAGTCCTTTTTTTACTGTTCTTTCTTTTCCTTCTTCTTCTTCTTCATCTTTTTTTTTTTTTTTTAGAAACAAGAACTCTACTATGTCTACTGTGTTACTTAGGATTTTATCAGGTTTCATCAGAGATTAGAGACATTATTTAGAATAGGAAATGAACTTCCTCTGCATTTACTTTTTAAAGCAATCTTGAGTATGTGAAATTGTTGATGGTCTTAAGCCAGAAATTTTGTGATGATAAGTCACCCCCCTACCTTTTCACCACTCTCCTGAACTGTGACTCACAGGTACAATTGCCAAGGAAATAAAGGAATGCTTTACATTTTAATAACTGATTTGCTGTGGTTTTTTTTGTTTTTCTGACTGCCAGAAAAGAACCGCTAGTCCTTTTTTATGCCAATGTAAACTGAAATAGAATAAGATGTGTTTACACTGATGGTGCCAAAGGAGAAGGATGTGAGAAGCTGATATAAATGAAGTTGAAGTGTTCTTTCTAGTTTTTTTTCTTAGGAAATAAAAACTTAGGAAAGAGATTTGCCTAAAAAAAATATGAGAATCTCATAACAGAAATTTATTTTGAATTCATTTTTTAAATTAAAAATTGAATTGGTCCTAAATATATTCCCTGTGTTCTTCAGCAAAGAGCTGAATACTTGATGGAAATTTTAATTATTTATTTATTTCAATAGATGTACGGGGTACAAATGATTTTTTGTTATGTGGATGAATTGTACAGTGGTAAAGTTTGACTTTTAGTGTACATGTCTCCCAGATAGTGTACATTATACTGAATAGTAATTTTTCACCCCTCACTCTAAGCTATGGGCATGCATGGTCATACTGAGTGTCATAATGGACACTGGAAAATCTTTAACAGCCATGCAAAGAAGGATGTAGAACAACAGGGTGTACTCCTTGGACAATAAAAATGTGACCCTGCTTTTCTATTCAATCTCGCAGCCTCCGTTAGCCATTCTATTAAGCAGTGCAGTCATGTCCAAAAAAGAATAAAATAGAAGGGAAGCTATTTGTCTTCTGAGGTAGCTTAGCCAGTGGAATTTATCCTCTCTTTTTCAAAACATAATCCCCACAGATAGTCAAGGTTTCCTTTATTTACATAATCAGGGATTAGACAAGTTCACGTTTATATATATTTTTTTTCCTTTTTCGAGTGCCATATCCTGTCATCTGGAATTGTGTGATATTTTTTCATATGACAAGGACCCCATACATCATTACTACGTGATTTTATTAACAGTACTTCTCTCAATTCTCTAACCTGTAAAGAGTTACATCCACAGATGGAAAACAACAGGTCCATACTATGTTATAGTAATATTAATAGTAATCCTGAGACGCCTGACATTCCATACCTTTTGTTAGTAAACCCGCTTTGAAATATTTTAGACAAAGAGATGGGTGTTCATGCTGATATTGATAATCCTCACTTTTAAAGTTAATACCACATTCGTCAGTATTTATCCTTTAAGACTTTGGATTGTTGTCCATTGGCTATATCTGAGCTTCCACTTGAATAGTAAACTCTCCCTCATACGGTTGGGATGTTTCTCAAGTAGAAAATCTCAGCCTCAGGCAGCGGAACACCAATCTCAGCTGCCACCTGCAATTATTCCCCAAACCATAATCCAGACACAGAGCAGGGCTGGCTGAGGCTGTCACTGTGAATCCCCAAAGAATTTCCCTCTTGCTACTTAAAATGACTTCACCACAGCCTACTGCAAAACAGTTGCTTGAGGATTCTGCTTGCTCCCTTCTATTCTTCATACAAGATTATCTCTACATTGCTATGTGAGCATGGTTTATATACTGGCAGATTTGCTACACATCAGGACTTTTTATCAGTGACCTTTGCCTCCTGATGAAGTGCCAGACTCAGAGGTAAAGCTTCTGACATTTTGGAAAAAGTCAAGGTCTTAATGTCTAAAAGTTGGTTACACTGTAGCATTGTCTTAAAGACTTCAGTTTTGTTTGAAGTTGGAGGTCACATTTGACAAAATATTGTGTCTCTCAGACTCATATATTTCCAACAAACCGCAACAGATAATGTTATCCCAGTGTTTTGCAGCTGCTCAGAACCTGGGCCCAGAATGTCAGGGAGCTTGCATAGAGCAGATAAATGTAGTTAGAATTCAGACTCAGTTAAGAGCACATCCAGTGTGACCTCCATGCACAGATTAAGTAGAAAGGGAGAAAGATAGTAACAAAAAGTAAGATGAATTTTATCCTTTTTGAGAGAAAGGAGTGAAAACTAATTTTTTAAATGAATGTGCACACATGTCATGATACTTTATTAAATAAGAGGTGGTAAGATTTGATCAATTTAAGGAAATTCTTTCATGTAAATTAATTACCTGTAGGAAGGGCTTCCAAATGTCCTTTTTCAAATAGTAAAATAAATTGATACGACCAATGCATTGTTTCTAAATAAACTTGTGTTGTTTTTTTCCTTTTACAAATTAGTTTTATAATTTTTTATGAGAATAAAATTTACTAAGAAACAAAATCTCACCTTAAATGATGTAATGCTGTCGTCAGATGATATTTTGAGAAAATATTAAACAGAGGTGAATGATTTTTTTCAACGATCCAGTACTAAACATTTAAACATAATCTTGGAATATTTTGATATTATAATTCTCACTGTGATTCTCTAAAGTATAATAAAAGTTCCCCTGTTAAAAATGTGATTATGCAAAATAACCATCAATTATTCTATAAATAATATGTAACAGAAATATTTTTATTGTTCTCCATTTAATTAAATAGTAATATTTAATAAATCAGCTAACAGTATATGATGATTATTCTATTTTGGACATTGAAATTTTTTGTGTCTTTATTGTATGTCCTACTAGCTCGATAAATAATATTTTATTTGTATTATTATTTTTCTTGATGGCTTAAATGCCTTAACCATTTATAATCATCTGCATATTTAAAATCGACTATATTTCTACATTAGAGGTAAATTTTAAAATGTCCCTTGTAGTATCATTTAGCTTGCCTTCCTATATTATCTATAACAGCACTACCCAATATAAATATGCAAGTGGCATATATAATTTCAAATTTTATACTAGCCATATTTAAAAAGTTAAAAGAATGGAAAATTTAGTTATGAAGCTATCTTATATAAACCAATATATTAAAAATGTAACCAATACAAAATTATAAATAGTATATTTTACACTTTTATATCATATATAAAATTCATTGTATATATTTCAAAATAAATAAGAGAATAAATTTCAAATGTCTCACCACAAAAAATGTTAGGTAAGTGATGTGGTGGACATGCTAATTAACTAATTGAATCATTCCACCTGGTATACATATGTCAAAACATCATATTTTACCCCATAAATGTATATAATTACACTTTGTTAATTAAAAACAATATTTAAAAAAGAAATTTATTATTGTGCTTACACATACATTACATCTCAAATTCAATTAGACACTTTTCTAGTGCTCAATATTCACATTTGGCTAGTGAATACCATATTGGACAATGTAGTTCTCAGAAAGCTGAAATAGTGTCTTTAAATTGCTCTCTCCAAATTTGTGTATAAAATATTATTTAGCAACAAAAATAAATACCCAAATGCTATCACTGTCTCTAAATTTTAACATAGTTTTAAACTTTTATAACAGAAAATTTTAAAACAATTCAAAAGTAGACTCAATAATATAATGGATTCCTTGTATTCATTACCAAACTTCCAGAGTTACAACTTACAGTAGTACCTTCTTTATCAATTCACATTTCATCTATATCTCCACCCATGCCCATCTTTTATTTTTGTTATAAAATTAAATTAGTAAACAGCAAATTAGTAATTAGTAAATTAAAGACATTGTAACATTTCATTCATGGAGAGTCAAGTATGTATCTTTAAAAGATAAGCCTTTTTTAAAAACATACTCAATGTCACTAATATACCTATAATATTTGTAAATACTTTAATATTTAATGTCAGTATTCACATTTTCAATCACTTCAAAATTGTCCAAGTATTTAACTCTACTTTGGAAGATATTTATAATAAAATGCTGTTTTTTTAAAAAAGTTTATTTTCCTCTACAGAGTCTCATTTCTCTGTTTCTGCCTCTCTTTCTCTGTGTCACTCTCTTTCTCTTTCTTGCTACCCCCTTCCTTTCTCTCATTTCCAATTATTTGCTGGATAAATTGTTTTTGCTTTTTGTTTTATTCCCATTAAAAAAAGTTTCTATTGCATTTTCCGTAATGTGCTGATTGTACTTTTAATGGAGTAATCAAACAGCATTCTCTGTTTGTTGTATTCCTTCTATATTGGCAGATGAATCTAGATGCAGGTTTTATTTATTTTTTACTAGATTATTTTATAGCACGTGTGTGTGCTATTGAGATTTTATTCATCAGGAGATACATATGTTCCATCAGAAAAAAAAAAAAAACATATTGTCTGGTTTTTGTCTTTTTTATGGTGCTAGCAGCTGCTGGTAATTACTTCCCAGATTCACTATTTCATTGAAAATTTCAAAAAGGTAATATTTGAATGTGATTGTTCTTATCTCGGAAAATTTTGTAAAAAGAAATTTACTATCATTTCCGTTTGACTACCAAGTGGTACACTTCCTAGAGAAAAAACAGAATAAATTATTTTTTCTTTCTTTGAATTTATCTGGTTTCAAAATAGTTTTCTTCAAGCTCAAAAATAATTTAGAAGTACGGATATAAATACATTTGATAGATTTATTAATATTTTTGTGATATTAAGCACATGTTATCTTTGGTCAGTGGAAACTTCTTTTATTGGCTTCCTGCACCTTTGAGAGCTTCTTTGTTATCTAGCATATTAGGTGCTACAAAACATATTTTATGTATTATCTTGTCCATAGCTAGAATAAGTTATTTCTCCTCAATACCCTGGCACTAGTTAGAAGTACTGTTAACAGGGGAAAGCCCTATAGTTTCTAGGTCTTTCTGGTAGAAAGCGCTAGAAAAATTTTGTTGTTTTTGTTTGCTTACTGGGTTTGAAGATAAAGTACAAATGAGTTCATGATAATACTTCCAATTTAAAATGCCAATTGTAGGATTTATACTCAACCTGTTTTACCTTACATTTGGATCTCCTTTAGTCATGCTGAGAAGCTCATTTCTCTAGGATATTGAGAATGACAGATTTCAAATATTATATAATTACTCAATTTTTATACCCTACAACACATACAACCATCTCAGAATAAAAATGCCAATACTACCACAAACAATGTGATTATTTAAAAAATGTCAATGCTTTTAAATACCTATTTTTGTCCCACTATGAGCTTATAGTCAAATGACTGTGTTTTAAAAGCATTTGCCATAATTCCTACCTGTGTGGATATGACCAACTGTGTGCATATTTACATACATTTGTTACATTTCACTTTGGATTATATTATTTGGAATTTTTAGTTTAGTTTTGTTTAATAATTGTATGACTCTTAACTAAAATTTACAAAACAGGGACTTTTTAAAGAAAAAGTTTTTAACCAAACTCCATTCTATTTTATTCCTACCATTATAGATGGCTTTTTCCTTTAATTTGTTTATTCTTTCCTATTTTGTTCATAATAAGCAGATAGCTTTGTATTCTCTATTTTTCTTAGATAAACTGCACCATACTGTACATGATTTTGTAATACTATATCCTGTGGCTGTGAGGGGAAACTTCACCTTTCCCCTGAAAGTTCACTGAAAGATAACTCACAAGAAAGGCAGATTAATAAGAGGAAGAGGTTTATTTACCATGTGCACAGGGAGAATCACAGAATGATTACCCAATATCCGTGTGGGATCCATATATTTTTATTCCCTCCTTTTAGTACGTATGGTAAGATGAGGAATATAGGTAAATATGCTTAGGGGTAATAAATTGTTGCTAGAGTGGATGAATGGATAGGAGAAACAGATTGACTTGTAAATGATTCTCTTTGCAAGTTAAATTAACCTAAGAGACAGGTGTTATATTTAAAATGATTTGGGCCAGGTTTGGTTGCATTTTTGATAATCTTTCCTGAAATATATTGAGATAACAAGGAGGGGAAAGGAAATCAATTGTTATGTTTGATGGGCCAGTCTGGTTTATGAAGATAGAGGGAAAGCCCCTTCCAATGCCTGTAGATCTCCAAGGGCCTTTAATTCAAAATACCTAGGAATATATTTAATGAAGGAGGTGAGAAAACTCTACAAAGAGAACTATGAATCACTGAGGAAGAAAATTACAGATTATGTAAACAAATGGAAAAACACATCATGTTCATGGATCTGCAGAATCAACGTTGTTAAAATTGCCATACTACCCAAAATGATTTACAGATTCAATGCAATCTCTATCAAAATACCGATGTCATTTTTTGCAGATCTAGAAAAAAATAATTCTATGCTTCCTTTGGAACCAGAAAAGAGCCCAAATAGCAAAAGCAACCTTAAGCAAAGGAACATATCTAGAGGCATCACATAACCAGATTTTAAGCTATACTACAGGACTATAGTCATGGTAATGGCACAAAAAATAGAGACATAGACCAATGGAACAGAACAGAGAACCCAGATATAAAACCATCCTCATATAACCATACGATCTTTGACAAAGCAGACAGCAATATACACTGGGGAAAAGGATCTCTATTCAATAAATGGTGCTGGGAAAATTGTATAGCCACATGTAGAAGCTTGAAACAGGATCCATATCTCTTATCACTCACAAAAACTATTTCAAGATAGATAGCAGACTTAAATCTAAGGCATGAAACCATAAGAATTCTAGAAGAATATGTTGGAAAAACTCTTCTAGGTATCGGGCTAAGCTAAGAATTTATGAAGAAGACCCCAAAGGCAATCATAGCAACAACAAAAATAATAAATAAAGGGGACCTGATTAAATTAAAAAACTTCTTCACAGCTAAGGAAACAATCGACAGAGCAAATAGACAATGTAAAAAATGGGAGAAAATATTTGCATGCTAGACATCTGATAATGTCAATAACAAGAATCTACAAAGAATTCAAGCAAATCAGCCAGAAAAAAATCAAACAACCCAATTAAAAAGTGGACAAAAGACATGAACAGAAGCCAATCAAAAGAAGATAGAGTAATGGCCAAAAAACATATGAAAACATGCTCAAGGTCACTAACCATCAGAGAAATGCAAATCAAAAGCACAATGTGATAACACCTAAGGACAATTAGAGTGGCTTTAATCAAAATGTCTCTAAACAATAGATGCTGGTGTGGATATGGAAAGAAAGGAACATTTATTCACTGTTGGTGGGATTGTAAACTAGCGCAACCTCTAAGGAACACAGTATGGAGATTCCTCAAAGAACTGAAAGTAGACCTACCATTCAATTCAGCAATCCCACTAGTGGGTATTTACCCAGAGGAAAAAAAAGTCATTTTATCAAAAAGACACTTGTGCTAGAATGTTTATTGAAGCACAATTCATAAGCAGAAAGATGTGGAATCAACCCAAGTGCCCATGAATTCATGACTGGATTAATAAAATGTGGCATATGTACACCATGGAGTACTGCTCAGCCATTAAAAAATGAATTAATTTTTTTCGTAACAATATGAATGGAACTGGGGACAATCTTCCTAAGTGAAGTATCACAAAAATGGGGGGAAAAAAAAACCCACCACACGTACTCACTCTTAAATTGGAAATAACCAATCAGCACTAATGGGCACAGGTTGAAGTAAAAGTCATCAGAAACCATGCAGCTGGGGGGCAGGGAGAACAGGATGGGTGAAATCATACCTAATGTGTACAATGTACATTATCTGGGTGATGGGCACACTTATAACTTTGACTCAAGCATTACAAAAGCAATCCATGTAACCAAAACATTTGTACTCCCATAATATTCTGAAATAAAAAAATACTCCGTATACTAAGGAGTCATATTTTGGGGTGAAATTTCTTGAGATCCTTGAATATATATGTGAAGTCAAGATTCTTAAAAAAATCAGAAACACTTTAACAAAAAGATGTTTAGTTTTTTTTAATAGAATGAAAGAGTAAGAGACTGATATTTTGCTTTGCCATTGTAGTCTTTCTGGAGTAAGAACTTCATAGGTACCCAAAAAGATAAGAAGAACTTATGGCCTCCATATGAAGGGAAGTCTTCACGGTATTATAAAGTTTCCACATTCTATTGTAATATATTTTTTAGCCCAGAACAATAGTTCAGTTTGCTCCTGCAAAGGAAGGGGGTTAGATCTGTTAGATTTAGTTGTCGCTTACAGTTGGAAAATGGCCAATGAATCTGCGTTATCTTGGAAATTGGTGTATGCTTTCTAACAACCTTTTATTTCCTCTGGATTTGAGAATATACATTGGCCAGTAGATAGCAAAATTTACTTTCAGCAAGATGCATTTATTTTCTGTAAGTATTTTATATTCCATTAAGCTTTGCGTTTTAAATAGTATTTATTAATATGTCTCATTTAATAAATGATAGATCCATGTGAGAAGAGTTTGCATTAAGTAATGTAAACCAATTCAGAATTATCCTTAAGTAGTGATTTTGAATTGCTCCAGTCACAGCTAATTGCCAAAAACCTAGTTTTAAATCCTTTCCATTTGTCTTCTTTCCTATATTTAGCAAAGAGAAAAAATGTTGATGGTTGAGGTAGCGTGTGATTTACTCCAATCAGAGAATTTTTGTCAGATGTTTATACTTGCTCTCTGCAGTGAAAGTTTACATGCCTAAAATACCTAGAAAGAAACTTAGTAGGAATTATAATTGTCATATTACCTTGAAGACAAATCTTGGAATTTGTGGTGTGTTTGCTTTAAAAAGAAAAGATATTTAAAAATACATATATATGCAATTCCTTTATGAGTTCATTATGAGATGATCTCAAGTACATTGATCTTTTTTATATATGTGACATACGGAGTTAAAAAAAATGAGATACCCTGTCAACTAGACTACATATTTTTTTAATGTAAACACCGAGGAAGTCATTTCTCTCTCAACTTTATATGCCTTTATTTCATATCTTACTAATCACAACTGTAAAAAAACACTTAGTTAAAAAATGAAAGAAAACTTCCACCAACAGCCTGGTGTGCTGCATGCATGTAATAAAGAGCACATGTGAGCAAAACACACTAAAATGTGGAAAAGGGAAATGTCTTGAAAGAAAGATGGGAGATGTAAAAAATGCAACTTTTCCTTAAAAGATATTATTGATCTCTACTGAGCATTACATCATCCAATTACAGAGATACGTATTTCATTTAATAAGCCATCTTAGCATTAGCATGTTTAGACAGGGAACAAAGGATAGCACAAATAACGATCATGATGATCGTGATGATGAATCATGCTTTGGAAAATGGTCATGAGCGTATAGCGCTTTTCCGATGTGCCCCTCTATGGCCACTATTAACCGTAAACTAGTTTACTACACTAGATTTTTGAGAATTCAATGAAAGGAATGAGGCTCAAGGCACTCAGGTATGAAAGAAAAGTGTAACTGAAAGTGTGTGCACAGGGTAGGCAATTGAGTGTTGCAATTTCTGTATCTAATTTTATCATGAAAAGTATTTACCTGTTTCACCATATTATAATTGTTAAATTATATATGTTTTCTCCCATTACTGTGAATAATTCAAAGTTGCATCTAATTTATTATTTCATTTTTATAGACCCCAGCACAAGATTAAAGTTTTTATGATTTAGAAGGAAAAAAATACTCCAAGGTTTAATGATAACCATGACAAAAGAGATACACTGAAATTGGGAGAAAAAAAATGACCCAAGTATCTTATTCCTTTCCATTGGTACCTTCATGATACCCTTTGGGCAATTAAACTCCTTTTAATTCAGCTCTTGCAGATATTGAATTCTAAGTATTGAAGAAACCACATTTCATTGAAAACTGCAACACTTTCATTTTGGAATAAAAGATTTAGTTTATAAGAGAAGAGACTCTAATCTGAATTTCCCATTTAAGGATATTACATTTCATTATATGGCAGCTCTACATATAAATGAAGAAGATAGATTATTTTTTCCAAACTCATGATATTTAGGGATCCCTTCAAAAATGTTCATTTCCTTTTTACATATGGAGATTTGAGTTCTGAATTAATAAACTTCTATTATAACACTGAAAATAGTGTTAGTCAATCTAAAGTTCCACTCCACATCTTCAAATGTGTCATCCACTCCTTTCATAGCCATTATTTCCAGATGTGTGGTAGGTGGCCCAATTCCTAATTACAATTGTAAGAACTTTACTATGCCTCACACAAGAAACAGAGAAGAATTGGCAACTTTATTTACTGTTTCAGCACCTAGCTGTTTCGACAAAAACCCTCCTCTATACACAGTCTTTAAAAGTTCTAAGATCAGGAGAAAAGTGGTTTACAGTCAAATCACTCCATAAAACCTATATCTGTGAACTCATAATTACATGCTTACATAAAATGCAGTATTAATATTTAAATTAATAAAGGAAGAACAGATGTTATTTTCAGTTTACATAAAGTAACTCAAGTCTCAGAAGAGCTTATAAATCATGCTCAAGAAGAAGCGGCTGGTAAGAGGAAAAAAAAAGAATTTTAACCTATAATCACTTGGCTCCAAATATAGGTTTCTTTGTACCACAGGGTCTTTGTGCAATATTTCAGAGTCAGGCTTAGTAAAAGGTGAATGCCCTGTGAGACAAATGGACACTGCATTCCACATTCTCTTTTTACCTCCTAGTGTTGAGCATCTTGGGATTAATTTTAGGTCATTTTTGTCATACTCATTTACATTAATTCTCTCAGGCACTTTACCCCTCCAGTGATATTGTTAAAGAAAGACATATTCTGACCCTTGTTAAAGATGGTAAGGAAGACTTTATTCAAGGAACTACTGCAGTAGGGTTTTACAGTAGAGGAGAGAGATTGAATTCAGCTCTGAATACAGCATGGACAAATGGGAATGCATAGGCGAGGAACAGAGACAATCAGTGGATGGAAAATTACTAAAAGGAAGCATCAGAGGTAAACGTACATTCTGGTAAATATATTTAGGATTCTTGCTGAAGATAGCACAGCATGGTCATATATTACCTGTGGGATGGTGGAGGATGAGGAATTTTAGTAGATGTTAAGGGTGATCAGATGTCGAGGGTGCATTCTGATTCAACAAGGCTCTCGCTACAACTGGGCTCTTGAGGACAAACCCCAAGGATGAGGACTTAGCTGAAAGGGCTCAGAGGACCCTGGTTAGAATCTGGGCAAAGAGAGTCTTTGCCAACATCAACACTGGTCTCTAAGCTCATAATAACAATATCTCCACGAAAGTCGTATCTTTGCATTATACATATTTTTAAAAAATCTCCTGTGTGCAACTCTACCAAACTCCTTATAGATGACCTATTTATATTTTAAAAATAAATTCTTAATTTTTGCTTTTCTTCCCAACTCTCCTACAATACCCACTAGTTCTCCCATTGCCATTACAGCTCTGTGAGTTCCCTTTCCCCTGAACACTCCAAGTTTACTAGATTTTGGGTCATAGGCATCGTTGGTCTCTTCCCACTAGTCCTTCTCTACCACTCTCATTGTGATCTCAATGTTAGTACTTGAGGAAACGTGGGAAATATGGAATAGAGACATTTACCAAGGTGATGAAAATACACACTCTTTAAAATAACTTGCATAGTTCTATGAAACCTTTCTACCAAAAATGTTATTAAAAATTTTCCTTGAGCTATAATATTTAAAAAAAAAGAAATCTGTGACCATTCTAGTGAAGTTGCTGAACCAATTGCACTTCATAAAGATCTTGATCTGCAAGAAGCCATCTCTAGATATTCCAGATTTTTCAGATGCTTCCAGCAAATATGGCTCCTCCTCAAATAATATTTGAACTTCCAAGAACTTCTGCAAAACACCTATTCTCTTTTAACAAAGAATGAGGAAGAATAAAGGGGTTTTAGATTTTAGTTACTACAGTGCATTGTATTTTCATTTCTCATTCTGTGCATTTTACTACTAACTTGGTGCACATGGTCATAAAGTGGTATAAAGAACATTGGAAACTAAGAAGGGGGAAGGAAGGGAGGAGAGTGAGGGATAAAACTTACCTGTCGGGTACAATGTATATCATTTTGGTGACTGGGCACAGTAAAATCTCTGACTTCAGTATCATATAATTCATTCATTTAACAAGAACACTTATACTCCCCTAATATTTTGAAATAAAAATTATTAAAAAAGAAAATTATGCATAGGCAATAATGCAAGAAGATAAATTTGTTATTTATGTTAGCTAGTGCTATTATGGGCATTTTTCTACTCTGCTTTTCCAGTTTTTGAATTTTATCTAATATGATTACATTGCTTCAGTAGTAAAAAATATAAAAAATGATCATTATAGATAAATATATAGAAAAAGTACCAGAAAGGGTATGGAACAGACTATGAATGATGGTTTCCCTGTTGAGAGAAATGAAATTTGGGAGGGAGGTCTGAGATTGATAATTTAGTTCCCTATACGCTTTTGTATTATTTGAAATTTTTATACAGAACATTTATTCATGCATTATTTATGTAATTAAAATAAATTAATTAAATTTTAAAATGAATTATTTTAAAAATCCTTTCTCATTGCCACCATAATCATCTTCCTAATTTATAATCAATCATTCAATATCTATATTTGCTATCAGCTGCTGATCCTGCTATTCTGCTCTCTTTTGTATCACTATGTTAAATCCAATTTACTGAGTGTTCTTATCTCAGAGAAAAAAATTTCCTGGGGTTATTCTGTATATATTTTTCTATTTTAAGTCAGTATTTTCTATTTTTAAGTCAGTGTTTTCTTAATATGCTTTCAAGTTTTCTTTTCTTCTTCACCAGTACTCTGTTAGCCATTTCTCCTTGACATTGTTAACAAATGAATGGCAAGTCTAGGTACTGTCAGTCCTTTTCATAGAGGCTAAAAAGTTTGTTGATATCTTTTATAAATCACTATTTCTCCCTAGGTGTTATTAAAGTGGAAGATGATGTCTCTCTAGGTGTTACAGCCAATAGCCCTTTTTGATAAGACATTGATGCTGAACACTGCTAAGGATTTACCCAAAGGAAAAGAAAACATTATATCAAAAAGATACCTGCCCTTGTGTTTGTCACAACACAATTCACAATCACAAAGATATGGAATCAACCTTAGTGCTAATCAACTGATGAGTGGATTAAAAAATGTGGAATATACAAATATATATATATATATATATGTCTGTAACAGAATTCAATTTGCACTCCCTAAATCTATTGAAAGAAAAAAAGTTAATAAAAAAGTTATTGAGTTAATAAAAAAGTTATGTGAGTGAATAAATCAGGAAATATTTGCTTTCTTTGGAAAGAAGGCAATTTTAAAACATAATAATGATACACATTAAGTTATATCTTATAATATTTATTAGGTGGTGACTACTATAAATGAGCTAATGAAGAGCCTTTGCTTTTTAAGACAGGGTTTGTAGGAGAGAGGTATCCTATGTGTATTCTTTATTCATCACCTCTATGTAAAAATAGTGCAGTAAGCAGCATTATAAACAATTTACTGATAAACAACAGAAAAGTCAGTTTCAGACAACATATGTATCTTAAAGTTTTAAAAAACTCTTTGTTGCACAATCAAAAAAATGCCCTTTATTACACATACTGAATGATTTCAAATGCTGATCTCTTTGAAGCTATTTTAAAAACTGATTTCCAAAATTCATCTTTCCATTTTAATATCATGTTAAATATCTTAAAATCTAGTGCATTTAAAATATCACTTCTTTAATACTAATTTTTTATTTTGTAGATTTTGTAATTTAAAAAAGTTCTAGTATTCTTATTTCATAGATTGATATGGTTTAGTTTATCAAATGTATAGGAAAATTCAGGTAAGTCACCACATGTTTTTCCCCCACAGAAATCTATGTAGCATCTGTTTTTTTTGTTTGTTTCAGAATTTGGTAACCAATGTGGTTATAAAGATGAATGTAAACCATTCTGTGCCCTAAAGTAATTTATATCCAAATGGAATTTGAGGGAAGTAAACAGGAAATTGTAATACAATTTGTTAAGTGTAACAATTAAAGTGGAGATAAGAAACAAGAGGAAAAACACCTATCCCAGGCTTGAAGACAGAGATCAGAATCTTACTTAAAACTAGAAAACTAGACATGGTATGAAGATTTTGTATTGCATGGGAGTTTTCGTAGTTGACAACTGTTTTCTGCCTGCCTAGTAATATGGGAAAACCTCCTATCCCTTATCAGCAGAACATTATACCTGTAACCAAACTATTAAAATATATCTTTAATAGTTTTTACTTCTTCTATATTCCTTTTTTGTATATAATTAGTGTGATTCACTTCCTTTTCAAATATTTAGTTAAATTTCCTTTCAGATATAAACTTCAACTTATTTGCTGAGCCTCTTTTTTTAAATGAATATTTAAATATATTTTTTTAGCTATAGATTTACCTTTTTGACTCCTTTCATTCTTTCCAAAATATATACTCGTATAACATTCGAAATGTATATTATTAGGCTTGGGTGTGTCCTTTACTTTTGAGTGTAAGGGCTTTTCCTTTTTCTTCCAATCTCAAAAAATAATAATAATAATAATTGGAAATGTGGAATAATTGGGAAATGCACTTACACAAATTATGTGTTTTAACTGGTGAGATAACATACTGTTTCTGGCTTTTGGTCAACAGCCTCATTTTTTTCACTCAGCAGCTACTCATTAAACAAAATGCATGCCTTAGTACATGTGTTCTCATATTTGTAAAGTCTGTGCTTTTATTTTTTTAATCCTGTCCATATTGGGGTAATTTTTAGCCTTATAAATCTCATCTACTCAAGATGAAACTAAAAAAAAAAAAAAAAACTAAACTAAAAATATCAGCCTCTGTTGAAGTCAAGATTCACAGACAGCATTGGCTTTGCCAATCAGATGAACTCACAAGATACTTCAATTCGTGGGGGACAATTTGGTAAAAGAAAGCATATGTCCAGGCTTCAGAGGTGCTAGCTATTGTAAGATTGAGCTTCTGCAATGACTATGAGATCTTCCGCTAGAACTTAGGGAAGCCTGAGCTGGGATGGTTTCCTGAGCACCCTGTGTTGTATTTTAGAAAACTTTGTTTCAAGCCTGGCTCTCTTAACCTCACAGTACTTCCATGGACTATAAAAAAATACAAGCAAACAAAAACATAATTAAAAAAGAAAACTCTCCTTCTGCTTAATTAGTAAGAGTTTATATCTATCTTCTCCAAACAAAACCAATTACTATGACTTTAAAATGGTTAAATCATAAAACCTTTCTGACAGAGAAAGCCTATATTTTTACCCCATCATTGCACTTAGAGAAGTGTAAGTTGAGAAGCATCAGAAGCAACCACACAAAAAAAGTTCTAAGTGATGTATCAGAGTGTTAGTCATTGATGATTGAAGGACAAATTACTCCCAAATTTGGCAGTTAAAACAGCACATACTTATTATATTACAGTTTCTATGGGTCAACGATCCAGGTATGGTGTAGCTAGGGCCTCTGCTTCACAATCTTCCATTAAGTTGTAATCAAGATGCTGGTCCAGGGTCTGTGGTCTCACCCAAATTCCCAACCGGAGAAGAAATCATTTGCAAGCTCACTCAGTGATTGTTGCAGCATTTCATTTCTTGCAAACCGTTGGACTGAGGGCCACAGCTTTTGCTGGTGGTTGGGCTGAGGCTGCTGGTAGTTCCTTGCCATATGATCCTCTCTCACATGGCAGTTTGCCTTATAAAAGCATGCAAGTTGAGAAGGTAATTGAGAGAGTACGCTAGCAACACAGAAGTTACAGTCTTTTGTAACGTAATCTGGGAAGTAACACCTCAACTTTGCTGCATTCTGTTGGTTAGAAACAAGTTAATGGGGGAGGGAGATATCACATAAAGCTGTGGATATCTGGAAGCAGGAATGGTTGGAGACCCTTTTAGAGTCTGCCTAACACAATTATACATTAATTACTTTACATGTGACCTTTTTTATGCTTATACAACAAATAGCTTAAAAATAAGTCCATATGTTGAAAGCCATGGAAGATATTGGCAGATAGCTAAAGCAATTACATTTAATAAGGCATTAATGTAGACTAATTTAGAAGGGGATTTAAACTTCAACTATCTGTGCAGACTGTGCAACATAGAAATTAACAACCAAAGAGCTATAGCATAAAAGAAAAAAAAAATCTCTGCTATAGAGGAAAAAAGACGTTTGGAAACATTAGAGTATGTCTACAGACAAACTCTCTGTAATGACTGTTTCAACACTTATACAAATAAATTGCTATTCAGTTGTGAACTATTGTGAAATAATAATTGGCTATAAAATAATTTGCATTATAAAAATGAGACCAAATGAAGAAATCTTAGACAATAAAAAGGAAAATACCACAGCCCGGTGAAAGATTCAATGACAACCAGGGACAATTTTAATTTGAGACTGATTATTTGATTTGCAAAGAGTTACTTTTTAAATATTATTATAAGTCTATGACATGAGCAATATAGATTTGTGACTCTCCAAAGACTATCAGAATAGCCTGTGGACCAACAAAAGCTAATTTTATTACCTGCTATAGTAAGGAAGAGTATCAACCTGACAAAGTTACACTGCTTGGGAAAAGGGAGGATGGGGACAAAAAGCAGTGTTGTTAGCAATAAGACATGTTTCTACCAAGGATAAAAACTGGCAAATCTCATTAAATAATCAAAAAGTTGCTGGAAAGTGTTTTTCATTCCAAGGATAAGAAAATAAACTCAAGTTGGTTGGTCATTAGAAAGAAGACAGAAAAACAGGAATTTAAGTTTTTGGGGAAAAGAGGTAAGGGAGAGATTAATTAACAATTCTCACTTCTCCATAGCACACATCCTAAGGGTAAACAAGTAGGGGATAAATGCATTCTAGGGATAGGTTTTATGAAGAAAATGAGTAGTTAAGTCCAACACTTGCAACTTTCTAAGTGCTGCAGAAAACATTTTAACTGCTTAAATTACCCAAACTTACACAATTGAAAAGTGGCTGACAGAATCAGCGGTATTGGAACCTAAGACTATCTTATTTAAAAATCATTTGGGCCAGGCATGGCGGCTCACCTCTGTAATCCTAGAACTCTGGGAGGCCGAGGCAGGAGGATTGCTTGAGGTCAGGAGTTCGAGACCAGCCTGAGCAAGAGCAAGACCCCGTGTCTACTGAAAATAGAAAGAAATTAACCAGAAAACTAAAAATATATAGAAAAAGTTAGCTGGGCATGGTGGCACATGCCTGGAGTCCCAGTTACTCAGGAGGCTGAGGCAGAAGGATTGCTTGAGCCCAGGAGTTTGAGGTTGTGTGAGTTAGGCTGATGCCACAGCACTCTAGCCTGGGCAACAGAGTGAGACTCTGTCTCAAGAAAAAAAAAAAATCGTTTCTTTTAAATATTCTGAAATCAGGCATCATGTTGGCTTGCACATTGTTATATCAAACATTTAACAGTTCTCTATATACAATGGGTTCTTTCTATGGCTTGAATATTTGTGTCCTCCCCCCAAATTTATATGTTGAAATACTACCCTTAAGGTACTGGTTTTAAGAGGTGGGTCTTTTTAGAGGTGACATGAGGGAGGAGCCCTTATGAGTGAAATTAGTACCCTTATGAAAGAGACCCCACAGAGCTCCTTCAGCCTTTCTACCATGTGAGGACACAGCAAAAAGACATCCATCTATGAATCAGAAAGAAGGCCCTCCTCAGACACCAAATCTGTCATAGCTTGATTTTAGGCTTACCAGCCTCCATAACTACAAGAAATACATTTCTGTTGTTTATAAGCTACCCGGTTTATGGTGTTTTTTTAGAGCAGCCTGAATGGACTAAGAAAATTCCTGATATATACTGGATGAGCAAATGAATATGTTATGCTGCCTCTAGCTTTATACATTGATGACTCCTCACTAATTTGTTTTATCCATGTGTTATATACATATGCATACATATGTGAAGGAAGTAAATACATTGCAGCTTATTTTGTACCTCGTGATATTCAGAAGGCAGTATAATCATGGATACATATTCTGATGATATAAAATTATTTCTTTTTTCCAACTCTTTTTTCTAATAAGTAGAGATAGGATAATTGTTAAATTTTTCTTAAAGGAGAATGTGTGCTGAACATCTGTTTTAATTTATTTTATTCAGCTTTATTTAAATGTTACCAGTTATACACACTAATTAAATGCTTTATAGTCATAAATAAGAATGAGGAACTAAAAAGCTATGGACAGTGAAAGATATAACACTTTCATCTGTTTATATATTTATTAAATATGTATTAATTGATTACTGTATGCCAGGCACAGTTGTAAATGTTGGGTATACAGTGTTGAAAACAACATAGTTTAGATTCTAGGACACTTACATTAACATAGTGCCAATGATAAATTCTTAGATAAAATACGTTGTAGTATAATCATATATAAATATACATGTTTTGGTTTTATATATATGTATACACACAGATATTTACATTACATATCTACATATACATATACATGCGTACATTTATAGTCTGTCTTCCATAAAGAAGTCTGGAAAATAACCTTTATCTCTGAATACTAACATTTGAAAATGGACAAAGTGTTTTACTTTCTATTTTCATTTCATTATAGAATATTTGGAATGATTTTACTTTTACAAAAGCATATATTACTTCATAATTAAAACTAAAATTAAATTTTATGACTGAGCAAAGTTCTAATTTAGCAAGATCCTTAAAAATGTTAAAAATAACACTATAATAAGTGTCAATACATCTAGATCTACTAATAGACTGAATATTATATATAAATAACTTCTAATTAAATGACTTGAAATAAGTCATTACTTTTAAAGTACAAGTTATGCCTTTCTTAGACTCAGTTTCCTCATATGTAATTGAGACATTTATTTACATCATTATAAATGTCACTTCTGGTTCTAATGTCCTCTGATTTTAAATAATATTAAATCAGAATGTCCATGAGGGAAAAGCACAAAGAGTAGGGAGGATGGAAAATAAACTGACAACACAATAGTCACGCATTAAAGTTTATACACAAAAACAAGAATCCACAGATTTAAAAGTATGCCTTGAATTTTCTCCATGATTGTATAAAATTTTTTGGATATATCTGCTGATTGCAATTCACATGAAGAATAGGGAAAAGAGATAATCTCTTAGGTGAGATACCCAACTTAAATTCTCAAACAGTTTTCTCAAACCAGGGTCTTCAGAAAACTAGAAGCATAAGCATTACAGGAAGTTTTTTAAATGTGCAGATCCCTGGGCTGCATCCAAGATCTATTAAATTAGAAACCGGAAGTGGATCCCGATAATTATCACTTAGGATAAATTGCTCAAGCTCTACTGATAACATCTGAGAACTGCCTAGAACTAGAATTAGGAAAAAACTGCAGCCAGGAATAACTACAAAACAGAAATTGTAGCTTGATTGCAGATTTCATCACATCTGATTTGTTTTTTTAACAAACCCGTCATGTGCCATCTATTCTGTACCTGGATGATCACTGCTTCCAAGTTATAGGAATTTGAATTGATAACCTTAGAAGGAATATAGTTATTTGATATAGCTAATGCGATGTTATCTGATATATCTAATGCAAAATTTCCAGGTTAGTATAGAGCTGGATTTTAGGGAATAGTAACATGGTAGATAAGGCAGGAGGGAGTCTGTTCAAGCAGTTCAATGAGACCATAAGAATCTTCACTCCTTATAATCACTCAAACAGCAACTTGACTGAAAGTTCTCAAAGGCAATGCAATCCCATTGACTTTCTGATTATTAGCTCTGACAGAAAATGTGGCTGCACCATTACAACTCCAGAGACCGTGTTCAAGGACAAAGCGGATATTCCCAAATGTTCCATAGTGAACCAATCGATGGGTGATTTGCCATCCACTGAATCAGAAATGACAAAAGTACAAATGCAAAACTTAAACTTATGAATTTTTTTAGTGGCCCACTTAAACCAAACCATTTCAAAGGATTTCATGTCAATAAATATGGCCACCAATTTTAAGAAATGCAAGTGAGTTAGAGAAAAATATTTTGGGGAAAAATAAGAGGAATATTTCTGTTCAATTCTTTCATTGGAGCAATAAATTTGTAGAATGTTTTTGGTAAGGTCACTTGTTATTTGATTCACAAATGTTATAAATGTCAGTGAGAGTAATGACCATAACTTTATTAAGGTCACAAACTCAAAAAATGATGAAAAGTTTGGATTTCTCACAAGCAAAGTGCACATATAAAAGAAATTTCCATGTTTTCCAGAATCTCTTAAATCTCATTCATGGATTATAAATTTTTATTTTAGAGGATGATTCTGGAAACATAGTGAAATAAAGTAACAAGTATAAATCGATCTTATTAAAAATTTAGGTTTTCAAATCTGGCAAAGTAAAAGGTGCTCTATGAATTTTTTTTAGCTGTCAATCACACCAAAGCATGAGGTAGGTTGTTCTACATATTAGTCATTTAATTTCATCTGTCAAAATGGAAAATATGTGGGTAGTCACTTGAAAGTTCAAGCAAATTTAAATGAATTAAAGGTTCAAATAAGTAATTACTGTCATTGAATAAAAGGTTACTTAGGACTAAGCCTGACCACTCCATCTATTTTATAGTCTCCAGTCAAAGTTAGGTGGCTGTATATCATTGCCACTCTTTTTAAAAAGCTGACACAGGCATTAGTATGCTGACATTGAAACTAATTTTACAAGATATTTTGAATGTAACTCAGCATGAGACTTGGGGTCTAAAGATATCCTATTCCTCTTTAATTCTAAGGACATATCTCCGACAGATTAAGCGGTATAAATCTCTTAAAGATGCTGTCATGAGTGCCTCCAAATGCCATTCAATGTCCCCATGATTCCTTCAGAAAAGAAAGCTCAATTATAAGTAAACATACAGGAAGGGTGACAAGAAAATCCAATTTTTTCAAACAATTATAGTGCTGATAGAATTTCATAAAATTTGGTCAAATTGCTCAAAGACAGACTTAATGATAAAGAATGCCAATTACAAGCTGTAAAACTTTGAGAGTAAAATATTAAAAATAATAATAATATAGCCGGGCATGGTGGCACATGCTTGTAGTCCCAGCTACTCGGGAGGCTGAGACAGTAGGATTGCTCGAGCCCAGGAGTTTGAGGTTGCTGTGAGCTAGGCTGAGATGCCACGGCACTCGCCCCAGGCAAGAGAGTGAGACTCTGTCTCAAAAAAAAAAAAAAATAATAATAATAATAATAATATAAATATAAGGCAAAGAATAAGTAAATTACATGATGTCTAAATAATGACATGTAATGAGTACAAATAATAACAGTTTGCTGAGCACGTACTATGTGCTAAGTATATTTTATTTTTAAAGTTTATCATCCTCAAAATTGTACAAGTTTATATCCCCATTTTTTTCCTTATGGTCCAATTGAAGTGATACAAAGTTAAGAGACTGAGGTTCACATAAAAGGAAAGAGTCAAGGTCCAGATTCAAAGTCAGGTCTTGCTGGTCTCAAAGGCTTTTTCCAATTAAACAGAGATTTTGTAAATGATTACAAAATTATTTGAAAACGATCATTGGAAAAAGGCTTTGAGCCCAGCAAGACCTGACTTTTAGATTACAAATGATGTTATCCATGTAGTTAACTAAATAATTAACCTGGTTGGAAATCATATCAGTTTACCTTTGCTGTATCACAATGTCCCCCTCCTTCTCCTCCGAAAAAATTAGTGGCTCAAAACGAATTGTTTTTTTCTTTGTTGCTTGGCCAGGTGATTTGTTTGATCTGGGCTGGGTGGTCTAGGATGGTTTCTCTCGAGTGTCTGGAGTATTTGCTGGGACTGGCACACTCTGGCTGTCTTTACAAGTGGTCTCGCATGATTTAAAATGACTCACCGAAAGGATAAATAAGATTTGCTTACGTGAAACCAAAAAATAAAATACTATACTGGTCCTGTTCACACAAGGACAAAAGGGTTCCCGGGCCAAAGAGTAGGCAAGTCTCACCCGGCAAGCACTTTTTAAGCTGTGGTTGCTTTACATTTGCTTCCACTTGCCAAAGCAGGTCATGTGGCCAATTCTGTGCCCAATACAATGCTCTGGTAGAAACTGACTCAATCCTATGACTACTAAACAAAACTTTTTAAAAAAAATTAGCATTAGTCTCCAAAAAACAAAAAAAATATTTATGAATGAACAGAACTTTCAGATAAGCAGTGAATATGCATACTAAATAGAAACAGAACGCTTGACCTTTCCTTCCAAATCTGCTCTGCTGCAGTCTTCTATACATCCAGGTGATGGCAACACTGCCCTTCCAATTATTATGCCAAAAACATACACCTCTTTCTTGACTCTCACCTTTTTCTCACATCCTTTTTTCAATTCATTAGGAAATTCAGTGGCATTTACCTTGGAAATACATACAGAAAATGACCACTGTTCACCACCTTTATTACTAGCATGCTGGTCCCTGACACTATTATCTCTTGTCCATATTTCTATTAGTAATCGTATCTCACAATTATTTTCCCTAACTCTACTCTCACATACCTACAGTCAACCCAGTAGTCAGAATGCCTCTGTCAGATCATGTCAAAACCTAAGATTGGTTCCATATTTCAGTCATAGCATAAGCAAGTCTTTGCAGTAGCCCACAGGTCCCTACATAACCTGCATACTGCACCGTCCTCTTTCTCTCTCAATACACTTCCCTGGAACATTTCAACTTGGCCTTCCTGAGTTTCAAAGACTCCACAAACAGGGAAGGCATACTTTTGCCTTATGAACTCGTAAATATCCACAAGATAGTGTTTTTCCTCCTTCAATTTGTTGCTCAAGTGCCATTTTTCTAATGAGGCCTACATTGATCCTGATCAATCTCTTTATAATTCATTATAAGCCATGATATTCATCCCTAATTCTCCAAATATCTTCTTACTTGATGTAATGGTACCATTTTTTCCTGGTAAGATTTATCACATATAAACAAATCATACAATTTACTTATTTATTTTATGTTGGCTGTTATTTTGTGAGAAGGAAAGTTGTGTTTAATGATGTAGTTCAAGCATCTAATAGTTGCTCAATACATTTTGAATGACTAATTGAATATTCATAATAATCCAGAGAATTAAGATGTATTGATATTTTGGCAGAGAATAACCATATTTGACTAAATTGACCAAAAGACCCTTCAAAGACAAGAAAAATATACATTTTTTCTTTATATTATGTACATAATCTCAATAATGGTTCAGTATAGTAAACCAAGCTCCCTCACTTATGCTTATGAACTTGAATCCTACTTTTATAGAAAATATTTGTACATAATCAGTATCTCTGATGAGTAATCCGTGAGGAATATCATACTTAATTTTTTTTAAAATCCTGGAATCAATAATAAGGATTCATATGCAATAAAGTTATAGCCAAGTATAATGATGAAAGCATTTAATATTCCTAGATAAAAATATCAACTTTTGATTAATTTTTATTGTCTATAACTTTCATTTCCTAACCATTTGGAAGTGACACTTACCAATACATTAGCCTATTCCATTTAAAAACCGATTCTTTAATCAGCATCTTTAAAACTATTTTTCCCCCAAAATGTAAACTGCCTAATATTTACGTCACAGATTTTGACTTTTTCCAAGTTACAGAAGGGACAACTGCATTCATATTATTTCTATGATGAATGATTTTTAAATACTTTTATGATGATTTTCAATCATTTGAAGTGAAATAAGAAACTAAAAATCCCCCCTGAATTGCTCAGAATAAAAATGTTTTTTTGAAAACATTAAATAATTGAGGTTAATAAAGCTCTACCTTGTTTATTTATTTATCCGTTCATTCATTTATTTTATTTTTCTCATTCAGTTTGTAGACATGTGCATTAATTCTATGTTCACTTAGCGTTTGCCTGGGAAGCTTCAGAATAAAAAGGAATTATTGAGCAAATTGCTAAAAGAATTTATATATTTGGGTTAAAAAAAAGTGTTACAATGATGCTGTCATAAATAGTAAATAATTCTACTATTTTTTCAATATGCTATGTGGTGTCAAATAAAACTAAAAATGGAGAATGTATCTATATTGTCATTACGTTTCTCTTATACATCTTATTTCTTATGTCTTCATCATAAGATATGACTATTTTCTCTATATATGCTATCTGGATTAAATATGCTAGTTAAGATACTACTTAAGACTTTTTTATCTGGTGCATTTAAGTAGCTATCCCTGGTTGCTTTATTCTACTATCACCTACCGTTCATTAGTCCAGATGTCAGTTTTAAAACATGGCTCCAAATTCTCTGACATTCATGCCATCGAGAGTAGTATCTCTATCCCCTTTCCTTAAAATGTGTCAGCTTGTGTCAGCCCCAGTGAATAGTGTGTGGAGGAAGGGATGCTATAATGCTTATGAGGCTAGTTTATAGCAGTTAAGGCAGCTACCACTTAGTTATCTCAGATCATTTGCTCTCTGGATGGCCCCCTTTGACATTGGCCTTAGCAATCATTTTGGATATCACACTGAAACTTCAGACAAAAAAAGCAAAAATAAACTGTGAGATTATGACAGACTAAAAATGCTTCTGCACAGCAAAGGAAACAACCAACAAAATAAAAGACAACCTATAGACTGGGAGAAAATATTTGCAAACTGTATATCTGATAAGAGATTAATATCCAAAATACATAAGGAACTTACCCAAATCAATAGCAAAAAACCAAATAACTCAGTTAAAAAATGAGCAAAGGACCTGAATAGGCATTTCTCTGAAGAAAAGATAAAAATGGCCTACAGGTATATGAAAATGAAAATCGAAACCACAATGAGCTATCACCTGTTAGGATGGCTACTAAGAAAAAAATATAAAAGATAACAGGTATTGTAAGGGTATAGAGAAAAAAGAAAACTTATGTACTGTTGGTGGGAATGTAAATTAGTACAGCCATTATGAAAAACAGTATAAAGTTTCCTCAAAAAACTAAAAATAGAACTACCCTATAATGCGGTAATTCCTTTTCTGGGTATAAATCCAAAAAAAAGGAAATCAGCACCTTGTAGAGATTTTTGTGCTCCCATGATTATTGCAGCATTATTCAAGACAGCCAATATATGGAAACAACCTAAGTGTTCATTGATAAATGGATACAGAAATTGTGGTGTATGTGTCTATTTATATAGACACACACACACACACACACACACTCACACACATATATATATGCCACAGAATATCCACACTTAGAACAAAGATATCCTGCCATTTGTGACAACATGGACAAACCTGAAGGATGTTACACTAAAAGAAATAAGCCAGATGCAGAAGGAAAGATACTGCATAATCTCACTTATATGTGGCATCTAAAAGGAGTAGGGCATATTCCAATTTCCTGTTGACCATGATCACTTTGCCATGCTATCCAATATTGTTCATTCTATTGTTCATCCACACTTCATACCCCTTCCCCATTACCCTTCCCAGTCTCTGGTGACCATCATTCTACTCTCTGTAAATATATACAACTATTATACACCTATAATAATTATAAATAAGATTTAAAAAATAAAATCAAATATTTATAGGAACAGAGAGTAGAATGTTGGTTACCAGGGTCAGGGAGGTGGGGAAATGACTACAAAGTAGCAATTGCATAGGATGAGTAAGTCTAGAGATCTAACATATAACATGAGGAATATAGTTAAAAATAATGCATTGTGTATTGGAAATTTGCTAAGAGAGTAGATTTTTGGTGCTATTACGACACACACACACACACACAGGGGTAACTATGTGAGGTGATGGATATGTTAACTTGTTTGACTATAATAATTATTTCACTATGTAAATGTATATAAAAACATCATTATGTGCACCTTAACTATAAGCAATAAAGATAATTTTTAAATAAAATAAGAAAGAACCATACATTCAAGTTATTCCCAGATATTGGAGTCTTTCCATTAGAAACAAGCCATTCCCTCTGTGTCTGGTCTGAATTTCTCATGCAAAGAATGGGCAATGATAATGAAATGATGATTATTTTAAGCCTTTAAGTTCTAGGTGTTAAATAGCTTGTTATCCCACAATAAATAATTGGAACACGTAGTAGTCACCTCAGTGACTGATGAGGGTGATTGTATGATTGAATGACTGATGGTAACTTCTGTTCTTTTTTAGCTAATCAAGATGCATTTACATGAGCAACTCGAAATTTTGGGTAGAGCTATATCACTGGTTACTTCATCATGAATACAGAACTAGATACTGAATATCTTTCAAGGCACAAACTACAAAATTGTTAGATCTCCATAACCACTTCACTGAGTATGGTCACCAGAGCTGACCACAAACAGCACTTTCTAGATCAGCTTGTCAGAGAAAAACTAATGCTTCCACAGAGTATACCACTGCAGCCCGGGGAGTCAGGAAAAAGCTTAACTGATCTTGTGGCTATCGTACAAATAATCTCTACTTAATTAAAGAGGAAAAAGAAGGAAGATAAGAATCACTGCTACTGTCCACAGATACAGTGAAAGCTGACAAGATTTAGTTGGTAAGCTCCAAAATCATAATTTTCACTTTAAAAACTATTTTGTAATACTATAAATGTAACTTAAATTCAATATCAATAAACACACTTATAGGAGAAACTAAGTTGTTCAGAGAAATTAAGACACCTTAATAATTTTTCAAATGGCTGTAAATTAATCTGCAAATAAAAAATTGACTCGTACGCTGTGTGACATCTTTTACAAAAAAAGAACAATCTCTGACTAAAATGTCTATAGCTGGGTTTTAGCCATCAAAAGCAAATTATGGCAGTAATTAACTACATCATCAATAAATATTTCGACTTTAATTAGTTTAACCTACACTGTCAGTGGCCCAGGGATTCTTAATCAGTTTCATCAATAGTGCATTTCAGTTAGGTTCATTTGCTTGTAATTCTATTTACATTTACATTTCATTAAATGTCTATATACCTCGATATGTGTGTAATTACATGTATACAATTATGCTTGATCAAAACTAAATCCCTTTTCAAGAATTAAAATATTTAAAAAATAGGGTTACATTAAAATGCATTACATTCTGAAATTTGCATTTGTTACCAGAAAGGTCTTTCATTTACTATTTTTTGTGATGGTTAGTGTGAAAAAAAACAAAAAAGCAAGAATTAGGGTGATATTCCTGTAAAACCGAATCAGCTATGAAGATAACAGCTATTTACCAAGAAAAATATGTCCCAACCAGATAACTTTTTGTGATGTTTTGAATTACCTGTAAATAATGCAATTATTTTATCCATTCACTTTCAGTTAATTGTACATTTTCTGTCCTCAGAAACTTGTTTAGAGTTACCTAATCAGGAGAAGTTTTAGAAAGTGTAAAAATATTGGGGAAAGTGTGAAATGTCTAAGAGAGTAGAAAGGAGAGTGGAATAGAGAAATACAATTTCCACACAGCAGCAGGGGCTGAAAAGTACAAATAAACGCATTTTCTTGAGGGAATAAGTTGTGTATTAATTACTTTTCTGCATCCATAATATTGCTAGAGTATCTACCACATGACATTTACTAGGTATTTATTGAATTAAATTGAATTAAAATGAATGCTGTGTAGTTATGACATCCTAATTTAATATATGACTTCTCATGCTTATGAATAATTCTGTTACAGGAAAAAGGAATTTCAGACTTGCTTTCTTGATTGCCTTTCACCACTGGTGCTGGGGCACAGATTAGAAGTCCTGGTGTTTGCCAATGTTGCTCTTTCTCTCTCTCCCTTGCACATGATTTTTGTTATATTTTCTGTTGCCCATTTTCTGGGAGAGATCTACAAGCTTAATGTAGGACTGTCTTTGCTTGAATCATCTCCATGGGCACCAACTTAGGTGATTTTAAGAAACAGAACCCATCAGTTTATTAAGAACTTCCTTTCAGAGCTTCTTCCTCTGATTGTACTGCTAGGCTCAATTGGTCTGTCCTCCATCACTCTACTACTTTCTCTCTTTTTAAAATGTGCTTCCTCTCCAAATCTCCTTCAAAATTGAAATGTGCCTCTTCAGTAAACTATTCCAGTTGAGAAAAAGCAAAAAGATCAAATAGGTTTCCCTACCTTTCTGTCTCCTTTTTTTCTCTTCTCCTTATTATCACCTCCAGGGCTCATTTTATGATACCAAAAACCTAAGAACAGCTTGCGTAGGGGTCAGGGTATAATAATTATTCTTTATATGTACCCTGTTTTTTTGTTTTTTGTTTTTTTTTTCTGAGCATCCGGATGATACTAGCTCATGAGTATTGAATCAAATTAAATTGTAATTTTAAACATCTTATCGAGCCTAATTTAACGTAGTAATTAAAATGACTTATAGCTCTATTATTTTTCACTTTTCAATTTGGATATCCTTCCTTGCTCTCCTTTTACTGAACACCCTCATGCACTGCATTGTGCTTAGCAGAGGAGAGGGACAATGTTGAGAAGTATCACATGAGTTTCTTTTCCTCAGGACATTTACAATGTTAATAAGGAGACAAGAAATGTATGCATAAGATTTTTTAAAATGACTGTCAAATTTCTGTATAATAATGAAGTCCAGAGAATTACATTTTCGGTATAGGTGAGTTTAGTTTAAATGGTGTCAGTTAAATGGTGTCAGATGATGGAAATGCATTCAAGTGGAAAAGTCCTGCAGGCAGTTGAAAATGTAGGACTGAAGCTCAGAGAATGCTGAAACTAGAGATTAAGGTAAATTATTCTTTTGCATAGAAGTGGGTGGGTTTTTAAAGGGAGTTCATTTCCATAGAGAAAAATTACCATGGAGATGAATTTAATAAGATGAATGAACACAGTTGAGACATTTGAGTCAAACAATGGATTAAAACTTGTTTCCACATTTTTTACCTGTGTGCTATGGCATAAATCACTTGCCTGATACTCCATTTCTCATTAAGGGGTATAATGAAAAGTATATATATTTACAGTGTATAAAATAGGTGAAACTGCTCCAGGTATAGGTATCGACTGCTGGCACCATCAAAGGATAATAGAATGATCTGTTAATCAAACAAAGATAAGTTTATTGGTCCCACTGCAAAACAAAATAAAGTCTCGAGTCTTTACAGTGTTTCAGAATGGAATGGTCAGAGGAGAATTTCCAGGATGTTGGACTCTGAGATAAAGCTTATTTTTTCTAAGTCTTTCAAAGAGGGAAATTAATTGAGTTTGAGCAAAGATTGTGACACAATTAAGATTAGCGGATAGAGTGAGATGAGTGCCTTGATAAGTTACCTGTTGTTAAATAAGCAGGCTGCTTAGACAGGTTAGAAATGTATTGTCTGAGGGGAGACTTACTTGCCTAAAAGAGCTAACTCTTTGTGTTAGAAGAAAAAATAGTTTGTGAGAATTTTCTGAATAAAATATAAAATTGTTTATTGATTTACAGTCTTATTTTCCTGGGTAAAAACATCCGGACCGAATAGATAAATCATGCCAACATGGGTGATCTTAATTCTCAGTCGTTAGTTCTCAGGTATATAGATGCAGGAAGTCTCAATTTTCACAGATGCACAATGTACTAACGCAATTATCTTCTGCGAGAGATTTAATTTCTATTGTGAGCCACCTATTCTGACAACAGCAGAAAATTTATTCATAGCAATTCAGGGTAAATTATATAATTTTACAAATTTTTTAAATAGAATCAAGATAAACTGTCAGTTTGGTAATCCCTCACCAGATCACCTGTTTGACAGTGATCATTTATAGGGTATCAAGTAGAACAGGAGGCCATTGGTCTGCAAAATAGATGATAGAGCTTAAAGGTGTCAGCTTTGCAGCCAGATTCCCAGGGTTGAAACCTTCTCTCTGTCATGCAAGTCGTGTTACCTAAACATGGATATTGAGATGCAGAGATTATTTTAGATTACTCATGTGGGTATGATGTAATCACAAACGACCTTAGAAGAGGGAAGCAGGAGTTCAGAGTCAGTCGTAAGAGATGTGATGATGGAAGCAGCAGGTTGGAGTGATGCGAGGAACAAACCAAAGACCTCAGGCAGCCACTGGAAGGTGAAAGGGCAAGGAAATGAATTCTCCCTTCAAAGCCTGGACTCTACCCTGCTGAAACTTGCTTTTAGCTCAGCCAGACTGATTTTGAACTTCTAACTTCCAGAGATATAAGATAATAAGTTTCTGTTGTTTTAAACATTATGTTTGTGGAAACCTGTCACAGCAATAACAGGAAAGTAATATAACTTCTACGTTCTTTTTATGTCATAGCTGAAAACTGAAATTCCCAAAGAAAATTTTTTATTTATTTCCATATTGAGTGTATCTGGTGCTTGTCAAGCAATGGAAGTAGATGTGATCAGGTAGCAGGATAGGAGGGAGACAGTCCTAAAAATGTTTTTCAAACTTAGGTGCATGTTAGAATTACTCAGAGAACCTAAAACAAAGTGTAGTGGGCAGAATTCTGAAGATCTTCCCACAAAATTCCCATCCCCTGGTTATTCAATCAAACACGGATCTAGGTACTGCTGTAAAGTGACTTTGCAGGTGAAAATAAGGTTACCAATTATGATCAGCTCACCTTGAAATAAAGATATGGCCTTAGATAACCCAGGGTGCACTCAGTGTAATCCCGTGGGCCTTAAACGAGAAGAGGAAGGAAAAGACTCAGAGAGATGTGGAGGAAAAGACAGAAGAGATGAGGCAGGAGGGCAGGTCATGGAGATTCGATGCATGAGAAGGGCTCAACCCAGCATTGTGAGCTTTGAAGATGAAGTAGTAACTGGTCACAACCCAGGGAATGTGGGTGGACTGGGACCTGGGACCAGTCTGTACCTTGTATCCAGCCAACGGCACAAAGACTTCATTCCTACCACTTCAAGGAATTGAATTCTGCCAATGCCCTAAGTGAGCAAGGAAACTGATTTATCCCCAAAACCTTTAGAATCATACCTGCTGACACCTGGCTGTTGACCCTCTGAGACAAATCAGAGAAACCAGCTGAGCCACGCTGTACCTATACTTCTGACCTAGAGAACTGTGAGATAATAAATTCCTATTGTTGTAAACCACTAAATTTGTGATAATCTGTTTTGGTAGCAATAGAAAACTAATATACAAACAAACAAATGATACAGTACCTGGATTGATTCCAGATCATTTCAAATTGAATCTGTTGGTAGGAGATTGGACATGGGTTTCTTTTCTTGCAAAAAGTCCTCAGACGGCTTGGATAAATGATGAGAACCACTGCTAGGGTGACTAGCTTGTCCTGTTTTGGCTATGGATTTTATTGGTTTTACCACTCCTGGGAAACCCCTTTATCCTGTGTAAATTAAGACATTTGACCACCCTATATCCACTGCCCTAAGTGAAGCTGAAGCTCTATGCAATATATGAGATGCTGTTGAATTGTACCTTGGAAATAGCTGTTTTTTTTTCTTTTTTGAGACAGAGTCTCACTCTTGCCCAGGCTAGAGTGAGTGCCGTGGCGTCAGCCTAGCTCACAGCAACCTCAAACTCCCGGGCTCAAGCGATCCTTCTGCCTCAGCCTCCCAAGTAGCTGGGACTACAGGCATGTGCCACCATGCCCGGCTAATTTTTTCTATATATTTTTAGTTGTCCAATTAATTTCTTTCTATTTTTAGTAGAGACGGGGTCTCGCTCTTGCTCAGGCTGGTTTCGAACTCCTGAACTCAAACGATCCGCCCGCCTCGGCCTCCCAGAGTGCTAGGATTACAGGCGTGAGCCACCACGCCCGGCCAAGAAATAGCTTTTAAATATCTTTAAAATTCCTCCCAAAATAGTTTATTTCAAAACTATTCATACAATTCTTCCCCTTTCTTCACAATGGTCATTTGTTTCTTGAACTTTACTTCTGTTTTTTTAAGCATTTTTGTGTAGTCATGTAGATGCCTGGAACCTAATTAAAACTTTCACCAAAAATCTTTGTCTTCTTGTAGGAAGTCCAGCCTTGTCATTTTCACACTTTATAACAGGCATCATGGGTTAGAACTCTTACTATATAGGTATAGGTACACCATGTATAGGTACACCATGCTGAGTATTTCCACATGTAACATCTCAATTAAACAAAGAAGCAATCCCCTTCACATTGCATTGAATCTGTATTCACACGTTTATCAAGTTTTTACTTGCTCTGAATGAAAATCGGTATTCAACTTTAGCATACTTATATATGGGATATTTATAGACTGTAATGTGAACATAGTTCTCTTTTTCCTTGCTAGTGACTAAATACTTGTAGTTTATCTTATGTATGAATATTTATTCATTTGTATTTATCCAGTTCTCAAAAAAATCATTTTCTATAACAAAGAAGATAATATCATTAAAGCAAACATTGCTAGCTATCCATTCCATAAATGTTTCCCTCAATGAAAATATCATTCTCTACATTTTCTATTAAAACATTCCTGCTAACCAGTATTCAAAGAGGCATAAGGCAAAAATTACTTCATTTTCCCAAATGCATCCTTAACATAAATATGACACGTATATTGATTTAAAACATCTATGTATTTACATGCTAGAATAAAGTTTAGCAAAAAAATCACAAATCAGAACAATTAATATGTCAGAGTGTGGAATTTTAGCTATATAATCTAAACAAAATAAATAAAAACATAAATGTGAACTCTATAAACAAGTGCTATTAGGATTTTTCCATTTATCAATGATAATAATGAAGTAAAGATTAGAAAGTCAAGTCGTTTTTGCTAAAGCCATCAAATACAACTTTTAATTAGAGGAGTTACAGGCGTTAAAATTAAGACAGCGAAGCTTTATTTTCCCTTGAGGATACCTGAAACTATCCTTCCTTTGTCATGTTCTCCAGCTGGATCTCAATAGTCATTAGGTTTTATTTCATATAAATAGTCCTTGAGATAGAATATCTACTTCAAATATTGTTATACTTCATATTAAATATTAGCTATTGCAAATTTATGTTCTATTTTTATATTTTATGCTTACTCTTTGAAAAAGTGAAATGAGGTTAGAAATTATATTTGCCTTTATGTCATATCCTTCTTGATATATAAATAAATGTGATGATTTTGGCTCAATTGATTTTTAGCTCAAGGAAATATAAATATAGAATAGATATGAATATCCTGTATTATTTTAACCAAAATATCTCTCTAGCCTCAATTCAATTGATTGAATCTTATCTTTTTTAAAACTACTTCCAAAAATACCTTAAAATTTCTTTTTTTGAAGGACATTTATTTATGACACACTCAAATGAAGTATTTTCTGAACAATTCAAGACTTTTTTTTCCTTAGGGAGGATCATGTCAAGTTATATTATTTTATCAAGATAGTTCACACTTTTAACCATTTTATAAATTTAGTACTTTGTATTAAATTGGATTCCCCATGCATGTTTCCACAGTGGCATGTTCAAATGACCTGAAAATATCTAATTTGTTTATTGTGATAGGCTTGGTCAAATGATGAGACTGAATATAATATGAATAAATTAGTCTTTGTTAACCTCACCTTCTTCAGTTTGGTTATCTTAAAAGCAGGGCTATTACAATTGTGTGTGCCCATTGGGGTGGGCACACACAAGGTGGCCCTCTGTGTCATGCCCTTGAAAAGTCTCCTCCCCTCGAATGTGAGTGAAACCTCTTACTTATTTTTGCCACTGGAATATAGCAAAGGAGACGGGATAGTCACTCTTGTGATTGTTTCATTACATAAGATCCCATCTTAGCAGAGTAGAGCCAGGAAGACTTTCTCGTCTTGAAGAATTAAGCTATCCTGTAAGAGGTCTGTAAGAGAACTTGAAAAAGGTCCTCATGGTAAGAACCTCTGGTTGGCCTCTGGGAGCTAAGAGTATCTATCTGCCAGGTGACAGCCAGCAAGAAAAGTGAGACCATACTCCTACAGTAGCAAGGAGATGAATTCTATCAATAATCACATGAGTTAGGAAAGAGAATCACAAGTTTGAGAAAGGAATACAACCTAATGAGACTCTGAGCAGAAGACCAAGCTATGTCCATGCCTGGAATTCTGAAACACATAAATTATGAGATAATTGATGTTTGTTGTTCTAAACCTCTAAGTGTGTGGCAATATGTGACAAAGCAGTAGAGACTTATTACATCCATGCATGCTTTGGTTCGTAAAAGTACTAGTACATTTTTAGTAATATCTTAGAACTTTACTATGATCTATGTAATGCTGAGTTAGTTTCAAATGGATCTTGAAAATTTTTCTCAGTATTTTTGTAATGTAAAAATATACTATTTGCAATCTTTCAATCTTAAAGATAACAACATAGTGGATTCCAATTTATAAAGAAAATAATTCATAAGTAAAAATAACAATAATGAGAACTGACATATAACATATCCATATTTTATTTGACAATTTTATATGAATATTTTAGTTGCTGTGCACGCAGCTCATGAAATTGAGCTTTGACTGTAACTAGGTCCTCAAGATAAAAAAATTAAAGAGGAATGTTACCTTTTGTAAAATCCGTGCAATCATCCTTTATTCCAAGAGAATGGCACAGGATGAAGTAGAGACGGGAGAAATTCAACAATGTCAAATGAGAGAGTGGTTCTAGCTAGGGCTAGGAATGAGGACAGCATCCCCGCCAGGGACTACAGAGCTGACCTCAGCTGGAAACCATTTTGATTGCTCTATAATATGCTTGATTGAGCCATCCTCTACAACTAGAGGGGAAGACAGTGATAACAGGGTACCCTTTCTTCACACAGGGGAGGAAATTTATCCCCATTGTAGAGAAGGAAAGCCTTGCTGTTGGGAATTTTAGATGGACTGAATTAGACTTCATATTGTAAAAACAACTAGGGTGAGAATAAATACTTATTACAGGTGTTTCAGTTTATTTCCTACTGAAGAAAATTATTTTCACACAACACTCATACCTTCCTATATTTTATCTAATTATTTGCTTTCTTCCTATAAAACCACATGCATTTTGGAAACTTAAATCAAAAATAAATGTCCCACAGTTGAATAAAATGAAAATAATTCCTATTCAAACCAAGTAAAGATAATCATGTTAACAGTTTTTGTAAATCTGTTTCTATTTTTTTCTATTCATAAAAATGTTTTATAAGAATGGAATTTGTGACACCTATTTTGTAATTTCAATTATTGTTTTTGAAATAACATCGGTGCATGAAACATCTGTATAATATTAAACATGAGTTCCCTCCACCCCAATCCTAGAAATAAGCATATTCATTCATTATTTGTCTATCCTTCTGGAAATTTTCATGTATGTCAAACATATATATCTATCAAGATACACATATCACTTTTATTTTGTATGATATAAACACATCATAATCGCTCATCCTTACTTTCATTTAAAATGGTTAAGTCTTTGTTTCTAGAATCTGGATGCCTCTACTTTGTAGACCAGTGGACATTGAGTTTAGCAGTTTAGTACACAAGAGGTTTATTAATTGGTGGCTCTGGATAGCAATACCTATGGAAGGGAGAGCAAGGAGCAGAAGCGTCCAGGGGAGCTGTAGGCTGTACAGCCTCAGTTGATGACATGGTGAGGCTAGAGGTAGCATGGCCCTTCAGAATTGTCCCAAGTTGGCTCAGGATGTCCAAACCTTTATAATCTGGCATTAATCAGCCTTTGGATGAGGGCCACCACGGAAGAAGGGAGTGACCTTTGGCCAAGTGGCTTTCTGTAGCACTAAGGCAATCCCCAAGGACCTGACATCTGAAGGATGTCTATCTGCTGAGAGCAAGGCCAAAGGCCAGAGCAACCAGTCCTTCATAGCAGGGAAATCTGGGTGGTGTAACTTAGACTCCATCACACTTTCTAACCTCTGCTTTTCATTTGCAATATAAGTTAATAAATAATAATATTCTCAACAGGTTGTAGAAAGGTGTAAATGCAAAAATACGTTTAATCATTGTAGTATCTATTTTGGCTCATAGAATTATGTAATAAATATTACTATTTCTATTATGTTACTAGAGTTATGACCATTGTTAAAATTGATTTAACAATTTATCAACCTAGTAATACAATGTTTAACAAAAATGATTGAATGGCCATCTTGTTGTTATTAATCTAACAATAATAATAGATATCCAAATTAGTATCTCATCTTATTCAATGGTGCATAGTATTGACATATAAAATTTTATTTAGTAGCTCCTACAAATGAACACTTAAATATATATTGATTTCCAATTATAGCAATGGCATCATTCTACATAAACTTATGTGTACATATGTGAATAAACATGAAGATAAATAATTGCTGGATCATCTGTTATTTTCATTAAAAAATTTTCTATAGCTACTATGTAATTACCCTATGATCAGTGTGTCCTAACTTGCAAGACTGACAATAATTTGGCCAGTATTTTCACTAGAGCCTCACTAACTACAGGTTTCAAACTTTAATATTTTGCCAATCTATTATGTGTAATATGGTGTCTATTTTAATTTGCATTTCTCTATAAATTAAAATAGACATTTTTCATACACTTATAAGGCATTTTAGTTAAAATTTGTATTGAGGCAATTGCAGATTCAAATATAGTCATTGGACACTCACATTATTTTTCAAGCAAAACATAAAAAAGACATACTGCTATTTGTATTATTTTTCATTAGCTAATATTAATAAAATATATGCTTATTCATGTTGGAGAGCAAGCAAACATACTGAAAAGAAAAAAAAAATCAAATTATAATCATGTAATACCAAATATGTTGTTCTGAGGTTCTGTTTTTATAATCACCACTATTTGGTGACCACCATTTCTTAGTAAATACGTATAAATTGATTCAAATTATCTGGTGGCAAGCAACAAAAACCAAAGAGTGTACTTTAAACAAGCAAAGAATCTTATCTATATAGACTGGCTCATAGAAGCTGTATAGAGAAGCTAAAGAACTGAGTGAGTTCCAAGAATATAACCAACAGAGACCAAGCAATGATCAATTTCAGGTGCCCCTGCTGGGATTAAAAACCTCTAACTGTTAAAAGTGACTATGGTATTCCACCCAGGACCCAGGAGAATGTTGGGCACCTGCACACTCCTCATCAGAACTCTTTCTATTATGTGTGTGTGTCGGTAGGGGGAAGGGGTGGTAGTACACAAAGGCTAATTAGTTTGAGTAGGAAAAAAATTGATGCAGTTCCAGATGCTACAGCAGATGCCCCATACATCTGTAATGTGATTTTAATGGCTCGTTAGTATTCTGCTTAACAGATTACTTAATCAATCACTTTCTACTGGACATTAACTGCTTTCTAATTTTTGTCATTTCATACAATATTGTGATTATTGTACTAGTAATTGAGGTTTTCTTAGACGTCTCCAATGTGCTGATTCAATGCACTGTAAACTTTTTTCAATTAATTGCCCATCAGAACATATGTACCAATTTCAACTTCAACTGCTAGTTTAAGGGATTATTTCTGAAACAAACATGAGAGCTTTTTTGTTGTTGTTTTATTTCATTGCTATTTCATTTGTATTTCTTGGATCTCCCATTAGATCAAACATTTGGATATGATATTCGTGATGAATTTTTCTTTTATGTGTTGTCTGGACTAACTGTAGTTCAATTTTTCCACTAGAAATTTTGTCTTTTAATTATTCATTTATAAGAGATTCTTAAATGTTTTGATTTTTAATCTTTTTATTCCATATAGATTGCAATTATTTTAAAAATGTTGCTTATCAGTTACATTTCTTTTACAGTACCTTCCATTACACAGAGGTTTTACATTTATATATGGCCAAACTATTAAGCTTTGCTTTTATAATTTCTGCTTTTTTCTTATTGCTTTGTAAGGTTTCCAGTGTGAAATATAGTTGTCTTTATTTTGTTTTTAATGATTAATCAGTTGTACCTGCATGATAAAGTAGTGATCAATTTATCCTTATACTACTTAGTTGAAATCTTGTCTTTATCATGTTATTTTTTTTAAATGTCTATACTTGGTGTTAGTAATGAAAATTATCAGGTAGATGAACACACATAGAATTCAGAATATTCATCTTGGAAGTTCCTCTTCTGTCTCAGTTGCTTGAAAAGAGGGGTTTCCCCCTGGAAGGTATTTTTGTCTTATAGCCCACCATGGCTATGGTTGCAATTCCTTCTTATCACCACTTTGAAATACAGGGGGGGATCTGGTCTTTTACAGCCTCCCTAGGTGGGTGTCTGAAAAACACAGACATTGCCACATGGCTATCTCCTAGGCATTTCAAACTCAAATGAACCAAATAAGATTCTTAATTCACCAACAACTCTCTTTACAAAATCACTTTTTCCCAAGTTTTATTCATTCGTTCCAAAAATATTTTTCTAAGAACCATTTTTTTCCATAATTCTCTGCCCAGTTCTCTGATCTGTAAGCCAAACATGAAATGCTATTTTGAATCTCCCTAACACATTTTAATTTTCTTACCCTATTATTTTTTCAAACCTTCCTATTCAAATGAAGCTCAAAATTAGATAACATGCAATATTTATAATGAAAAGTTAATAGTATCTACTTGAAATTCAGTGTAACTTATACAATACTATAAATCTCCATGCAACTTATAGCATAAAATCTACTTCTTTTTTTAAAAAAGTATATGTAAAATTGACATTTTGTATTTTAAATGTTAGTCGATGAAATTTTTACTTTTTTCTCCTGATTTTTATTATTATATATGCAAAGTCAAAGTAGAGCACAAATTTAAAATGGCCATTGAAGGTATTATTTAGTATAAGTTACATTTTAGTAAAATAAAAATGCCCATATTTCGATAATACATACCCATAAACTCTTATCTCATATAAATATGCTGCAAGGAAGTTCTGAAATATTGCATATCTGTTATCTGCAGGGAAGATTCTGAGTACTACTAGCAAGTGCAACTGCATTCAGAAACTGATTTATAAAGATTTAAAAGTACTTGAAGCATAACAGCTACAGCCAAACCAACATATAACTCCTTTGAATTGTACTTTCTTCGAAAAATATCAACATAATAATCTTTGTTGATGAAATAAAACTTTTGATATTTTAAATGTTAATGGAAAGCTCTCACACATAGTTTAGACACAACTTATACAATACCAGTTATCACAGAATGAACAATTTTGTTTTTAAATTTTTTTTATTGATCTTATGATATGAAAATAATAGGCAGTATTTTCAAAAAGGTATCTTCGAAGGACAATTTAAACATGGTAAAATTTAGAATTAACAAAATTTATTGCAATATATTTTCACAAATATATGAGGTTAACTACAAAAGTCAATACAAAATGTTTTTTCGTATAGATTTTTTTATGAGCACAAAAGTATAATTTTTATTTCACACATCCCCATAAAGGCCATACATATTTTTAAAAGAAAATACTGCCTCGTTTCTTTTCCTCAGGACCAATCTAATGTCTATGTTATCCTAAAGCTTGGAAATTTCATTACACAAGCCAGGGGCTTGCTGTAGTTAATGTCTGGCTTTCACTTTTGTGATTTCATATAGTTGTAAGAGCAGTGATATTTTTTTCAGGCTACACTCCAGAGTCCTGATAACAAGAACAGACTCTTTTTTTTTTTTTTTTTTTTTTTTTTTTTTTTTTTTTTTTTTTTTTTTTTTTTTTTTTTTTTGGTTTGCTTTGCTTTGTTTTGTTTTGCTTTTTAAATCCTGAATGTCCTTTTCTTCTTTTACCAGCACCTATTACAACAGCACTTGATTCAGTGTGTGAACTGTGTAGCAGCAAGTGAACCAGTTTTGGAATCAGAATGTCTTGATTTATGCCCTGTGCTTTTTTCACTAAAAACGTGGCCTATGGTGAAAGGAGTATGGTATGGTGGATTGAGTATGGGCTTTGTAGGCAGTAGAGATGCAGTCAAACTTGTGAACTAAAATAAAATTTTAAGGCTCACCCCCAACCCCGACTGGCTGACTGAATGGCCCCCCTTGTGGCCAAAGGAATATCCTAAAACAAAATTGCATGCCAGGAGGAGGGAGTCAGACATACCTCATCATGCCCACCTCCCTTCTTGGGGACATCCTTTGTAACCCATTAACAGGTCTAAGGGTATGCAAGACAAACCTGCATGTCTTCAATTTACACAACAAATCTATGCCCGGTGGCTGATCTCTGATAAACAGCTCCTTGTGTTAAAACATTCCAAGACTTTAGACAAAGCTTCATGTCTTTAACCAAATACAAGTCAAAGAATCTTTAAACACACCAATAACCTGTAAGTCCCTGCTTCGAGATGGCCCACCTTTTCGGGCCAAACCAATGTATGCCTCCTACTTATGGATTTATGACTTTACCTGTAACCCCTGTCTCCCTGAAATGTATTAAACCAAACTGTAACCCATCCACACCGAGTCCACTTGCTCAAGACCTCTTGGGTGTGACTCTGGGTCACAGTCCTCAAATTTGGCTCAGAGTAAATCTCTTTAAAATTATTTTACAGAGTTTGGCTTTTTTTTCCGTTAACAAACCCAAGGCATATCTTTTTATAGCTGCATCAACTTGGCACGTTATAATTTCCTTGAACCTTAGTTATTTTGTAAATAGAGTGATTGTAAAAGAATAATTGAAATTTTATGCACACTATTGCTTTATATCTTAACTAGGAAAAGTTTCTAAAGAGTCTGACCCAAAAAGACTTCACAAAAAATATTAGGTGTTTACCGCTTGTCTCTCTCCCTGTGCCTCAGTAGCTCATTTGTACATAATCCTTCTCTGTGTTTATATCAGTAATCAAATTGTCCCTTGAAAACCCCCTGCTTATAGCCCAAATTTTATTCCCTCTACCAGAGATAGCATCCCTTGAATTCTCATGTTTCATAAAGGAAATATCAGTGTTTCCATTTGTCTCCCATACAACCTTTCCTTAATTACAGTTCTCATACTCTATTGCATTTGCTTTCAATTTCCCCATTAAGTTTGGTAAGATTCATATTCTGTATTAAAGCTAGTTATATTTTCTAGACTGTGTCCTGAAGTGACTCTAAAAAATGCATACCAACAGAAAACACTTACATTCCCGTGACTATCACCATTTTCTGCGTTGAGCAAAGGGTAGGCAGGAATTTTACTTGTTACACTTTAGGTTCAATTTCATGACTCTGTGCCACTCGTGGAAAATGTTGACAACACCAACTTTAAGTTACATGTCTGTTTTTTATACCCCACACATACCTTTCATCCATCCTCAAGATTTTCAGTGCTTACCCATGTACTATTTCCGTAAATGCCCCATTTTCACCAAGACACATTCCTCCCATTGATTCAGACTTCAAATGGACACACCCAGGTACTTCCCTTCTCTACTTGCCTGAGTTTTTTCTATATTAATTATTTCCATTTTCTTCATAAAATCTTTGATCTTCACCTATAGATTTTTTATTTCATCAAACTCGATTAATTGTTTGCAGGAATATGGAAATTTAAAGAAACAGTTATTTTTCCAGGGATCTTTAGAGGCTTTGCTCTACTCTCATCTAGCCTCTGATGTTACTGATGAGATATGGGATATCAATTTAATCGTAATCAACTAAGGTCTTTGGTTTACTTTGGATATTGTAATTATTCTCTTGCTCCGAAGTACCTGGAAATTTCACAATGTTATGTGATGACTAGGTCTTTTTGTTTTTCCAGTAATTGTTTTGAATAATTAATAGGCTATTGAAATCAGAATTCAGCAATAGAAAAAGTCTCTTCTGTTAATTCTTGATATTTTTCTCTTTTTTATTCTCTAATTCTCTGTTTGGGAAAATCTTTTAAGTATGGTATTGAATCTCCTTAATTGATCTCTTATGTCTCTGATCTTTAATTGTCCGTTTCTCAAATCTTTTTTGTTGTAGTTATTGTTGTTTCTGAAACTAGGAGATTTTCTTGGCTTTCTCTGACAACCCTTCTGTTATTGTTCATTTTAGTGAGTTCAAACTGGCCTTTGTTACTATTGTTCTTTGCTTCATTTTGAGCAGTTCCTACTTTTGTTTCTTGGATGCAGTATTTCCTGTAATCTTTGTCAGGATATAATTAGGCTCCTCCCCCCTTAGTTATTTATTTCCCTCAATTCCTTTTAATAGCACTAACGTAAAATTTCCCCTCTTTAATTTTACAATTTTTTTCTTTAATGTGTGTGCCTCTTGGTGCCATCTTTATAAAATAAAATTATAGACGTGTTTCAGTGCTGTTTTGATGGCAGCAAATGGATAGAGATGAGTGGATAGAGAGCTGGACATTTTGCTGAGGGATCTTTCTTCCTTTCTTCTACAAGGTTGAGCTGGGGAGTAAAGCAGAGGAGATAAATTTTTCATTAATTCCTATGTTTTGGGCTTCACTTTTCATCATTACTGTACATGATATCTGCTTCTACTTCATTAGGAACTTATTCAGATTTTATCAGCAGGAATGCTGCCCTCCTCTGAAGAGAATACCCCATTCCCCAACATTTTCAAGCTATCATTTTCTCTAGACAGTCAGTCAACATTCTTCTACCCTCTCTTAATTCCATGGATTTGTTTAAAATCTCTCTTGTGTTGACAATCTCTATGCCATACAGCGATTTCGTAGTTCTAGTTTGCTTTTTCCTCTGCTATCATTTTAATAATCTTCACAAGAGGAGATAAGTACATGTTGTCAATGTAAAACCCGACTTAGCTCTCTGAGGATTTAGAAGTAAATGAAACATTCGCTGCCATTTTCAGTCTGACTCAGAATTCCACAATTTGTTATTCTGTGGTGATTCTTAGCAAAAAGTGATGTCCAATCACAGATGCCTGCAAAAATTCTACAACATGTGCAGCTCTCCCTTGCTTTTATATGCCACCTGAGAGAGGGCACAACGCAATCTCCAGCAAGAAGACTATGAGCAAGTATTGAATTAAAACAAAATAAGACAAGATAAGTCTTTCCTAGGAGCCTCAAATAACAGTCCTTAAACTTGGAAATCACTGAATACAAAAAAGTTCCTTTTATTCTGTCTGCTCAGCCAAATTGCATATACTCCTCAGATTTCTTCATTATTTAGCTTGTTGACACTTTTTCAGAGGTGTAATATTCAAACCAAATGAAAGGATCTGTGGCTGAAAGGTGAGGTGCTTAATGTCTCTGCTCCCTCCTTTCAGTGTGCCCTAGTCAGAGCCCTGTTGGAGAGTAAGCCTGATTGCTATTTCTACTTAAGAAACTTTATGGCTAAACTATTTTACGGTCTACCTGCCTTGCTTACACTTTAAAGTCTATAGCATTTCTTACTTGTGATCATCTTATAACAGGGTTAATGGCCTGAAAAAAAAAGTGGAAAAGAGATTTTCTGTCTCCTTAAAACTTCCCCCACTCTTTTTGGGAACCGCATTCTGGCTTGTATCCTTGAGGCAGTTTTGTTGAAACTTCCAGGTGGTGCCAGCCCCCAAGGTGGGCAGCTGGCAGAGTTTACAGGCTTTGTTTTTGGCAGAGATGGGAAGGTTAGAATAGTTAACCACAGTGATTGCCTGAAGCTCAGAACCCTTCTTTTAAAAGCTCTCTATTTCCGCCTATGTTTGGGAAATTTGGGATTTGGGGACAAGAAAGTCTACCATATTTCCTCCTTTGTCAGCAAAGTAAGCAGCTGTCTTTCCTTCCTCCTCGAACCGCTTGTCCTCCTGATTCGGCCTCGTGGACAAGTGGCAAAGCTTTCAGTAACAAAATTATCTTTGACAAAGAAGAAAAAAACTTACACTGTGGCTAGGTCACCCTGTTTAATAAATGATATTGAGAAAACTGGGGAGCAAAATGCAGAAGAATGAAATTAGATCCCTACCCTTCACCGTATACAAAAATTAATTCAAGTTGGGATTTAAAACTTGGATATAAGATTTGACAACATAAAGTTTCTTAGAAAAAAAATAGGACAAACTCTTTAGACAGTGACATAGGCAAAGAATTTATGACTAAGATTACAAAAGCAAATCTCAAAAACAAACAAACAAACAAACAAAAATAAATAAACAACTGGGACTTAAACTAAAAAAATTTCTGCACAGCAAAAGAAATCATCAACAGAGTAAATAGAAAACAGAATGGGAGAAAATATTCACAAACTATACTTCCAAGAAAGAGGTAATATCCAGAATATACAAGGAACTCAAACAAATCAGCAAGAAAAAAAAAATTAGAAGGTACACAAAAAACATGAACAGATATTTTTCAAAAGAAGATATGCAAATGGCTAATCAACATATGAAAAAGTGCTCAATATCACTAATTATCAAAAAGATGAAAATTAAAACCACAATGAGATACCACATTACTCCTGTCAGAATGACCATCCCGAAGTCAAACAACATTAGATGTTGGCAGAGATGTGGTGAATAGGGACACTTCTATACTGTTGGTGGGAATGTAAATTAGTAGAACTTCTACACAAAACAGTATGGAGATTCCTTAAGCAGCTAAAAGTAAGCATACCATTTGATCAAGCAATCCCACTACTGGGTATCTACCCAAATGCATCATCATATCAAAAACACACTTGTACTCGTATGTTCATGGCAGCACAGTTCACAATTGCAAAGATATGAAATCAACCTAAGTGCCTATCAACTGATGAGAGGATAAAGAAACTGCGATATCTATCTATATATATATATACCCATATATATACATATATGTATATTAATATATATATGTTTACACACACACACCATGGAATACTATCAGCCATACAAAAGCATGAAATAATGTCTTTTGTAGCAACTTAGATGGAACTATAAGCCATTATCCTACATAAAGTATCTAAGGAATGGACAAACAAATACCATATGTACTCATTTATAAGTGAGAGTGAAACGATGGCTAGAAATAATCATACAGAGTGGTATAAAGGACTTTGGTGACTCAGAAGGAGGTAGTCTCTTTGGAGACTCAGGGGAGGGCAATGGATCAGAGATTAGCTATCAGCTACAATGTACATAATTAAGGTGGTGAATTGCCCTAATGTCACCACTATACAATTCATCCATGTAACAAAACACCACTTGTACCCCCAAATCTATTAAAATTTATAAAAAGTTAATGGAATCAGAAAAAAATAAAAAAATAAAATAGAGTTAGAGTAACCTAATTTATTTAAGTTAGAGTAAGCTAATTTATTACTTTATTAAATAAAATGTTACTAATAATGTTAAAATGTTAAAGAAAGTAAAACTAAAAGTTAGAGTAAAAATGTTAAAGAAAATGTTACTAATAAAATCATAAAGAAGAGAAAATATACTTACTATTTGTCAAGTGGAAGTGGATCTTCATAAAGATCTTCATTCTCATCATCTTGATCTTGAGTAGGGTGAGGAGGAGGAGGAGGAGGAAGAGGAGTGGTTGGTCTTGCTCTCTTGGGGTTGCAAAGGTGGAAGAAAATTTGCATATATGTAGACCCATGCAGTTCAAACGTGTGCTGTTCAAGGGTCAACTGTGTATAGTTTATGCCTCTTAAATTCCAGCTCTAGTTATCATTAATCTCAGGGTGGATCGCCCCATCTATCAGCATCCATAAATTATGCTTCCTTAATTTTTCTGTCAGTAAAAACTTAAGTAAATTATTGGAAGATTAGGCCCAGGATGTCCACATATCATATCTATACTAACATAGTATGGTCATAGAAAGTATAAAGTAATTACTAAACTCATCAAAACAAGGGTATAGACTGACATACCCCAAAGAAAACCAGTAAGGGAAACTGAGTTTGGAAATAGAGCATTAGTTATTTTCCTTTCATAGTCTACTAATTCCCCACACTAATCTTCCTATAACACTGCTTTTATTATCTCTTCTCATCTACTCCACATATTCACTGTCAAAATATTTCTACCTTGGAGTCAAGGTAGATGCCAATCCTTCCTTTATTATAGTAACATTTTTTTTTTTTTTGCTATTATCCAGTAAGCTATCGTTAGACTAACACTTTTCCCCTACATACATACACATGGAATAGCAAAGACAATTGGGAAGTGACTTCAATTTTATCCTAACTTCCTTAGAAAAATGTTGGAATTATTTTAGAATTTATTAAGAAACTTTATACAAAAGATTTATATGATTACAAAAATGGGTGAGGAAAAAAATATGAACAAATTTTGAATTTCAGCTTCATTGCAATCTGAAAACAAGAATGCACTGTGGAAAACAAATATTTTATGCCTATTTATGCCTGTCAAAAATATTATCTTTCCACAAATTCTACATAGTCTCATTTTATTTTTATAATCTTCTTCACCAAAAAGCTTATCTGAGTGTTCCAGCGCCTTTGTTCAATCCCTCTTCTTTTTTCAATCCAACTGTGCTACTACTACATCAGCAGCTAGATCAATTGTACAAAAATAGTAATTTTTTAAATAAACAAAAACTACAGAAAATGCCTTGGTTCAATAAGTTATCACTAAGAAGTCTCTCAAAATTATTTGGCGATTAGTAAATGCTTAATAATTCACCTATGTTTAGATATTTATAGGAAAATAATCACATCTTTGCTAATCTAAATTATGTAAAGATTTTAAGTATATCAATTTAAAAATTCCCAGAAAAAATCAAGTTAAATTGTTTCAAATACAATCATAAACTTATAGCATTTCTTTTTTTGCTAGTATGATCTGTAATTTTATATCAACCATGTTCTGCTCTGTAACTTTTCTTTTTTGAACCGCTCATAGCAAAATTGGTACAGCAGAAAGGATATTGTTTATCTTTACAGTATTGTTCTCTCCTGTTTCGAGTCATGTTTAATTTCTTCACACTGCTGTTTGAAAAGTCAGCTATTGACTTCAAGGGTTGAAGAACAGCCCTGAAGGATTCTGTTTGTTTTACAGGTATGTAAGACATGTTTAATCTTCAGATTCCTGTAAGTTCATGATTACAACAGAGTATAAAACACACAGTTTCTAGGTATTCGTAAGAATGTTTATATCACAAAACACTTGTTTTTCTTAATAACTTCCAATATTTGCTAAAATAATACTTCATTTTTTGTATTAGCCAGTATGATTTTACAACATAGAATTTTCAGTCCAAATCTGTCTTTCAGTTTATTCTTTTCTCAGAGTCAGCTCCTGAAAAACCAGTCTTTCCTAAGAAGCCTGCCTACACAATTCAAGACAAATGATGTCAATAATTTGCCTCTATAAGTAAAATGAAAAGACAGCATGCTAAATATTTTTAGTTCCAATTATTGGTAACACTGCTATTAAATTATGAAGGTCAAGTTTTCTGGAATAAATTTAGAAGAATACTTGGTATGCAATACTATTTTTGAAACGTGGAATCTTACTTAACATTCTGTCAAGATGTAGGTTTGGTGATTAAACCTGTATACGATCAATTTCTTGCTCTAGTTGAACTTCCACCTTATGAGAACTATACTATTGGCTCGGATTTCTCTTAGAAATATAATATGAGAATTTGGGCCAAAATTAATAATCACTCTAATTTTTAACTTCTCCACAGAGCCATCCATCTAATCTATGCATGAAGCACCTTTTAACTTCGAAGCATATTCAAAGTTCAGAAAAGATGCATGCTGCACAAAAATGGATTATAGGGACATAATGGCATGCTGTGTTAACATGGTATTCTGAATTAAAATAACTTTTCTTTTTTTTCATTTTCAATAATATTTTGACATATGCATGCCTATTTAACAGAAACTTGGATATTAAATAACTGAATGAATGTAGTTTCATGTGATGGTTGTATAGTGAAACTATTGAGCATAGGAATCAGATAGAAGCAAACCTCCATGGTTACATGTTATTTTTCAGTATACGGAGAGACTATTTGTATAACTATTTTTCAAATCTCTTATATTTCTCTATTAGAAATGAATTAATAAGATAATAAATTATAGTACTGTGGAGGGGGAGGATAGGTTCTGAATTTAAAAGTGAGTATGATTACTTACTGGGTGCATCAATACTAACTTTTTATAAAACTTCTTTAGCATCTTAAAACCCAACTTTTAAAGGCAGAACTAAAATGTAACTCAAATACATCCTGTACAATAGGGTAAATTTTCAGAAAATTTTGTTTCTTTCCTGCTAAGGTCTCATTTGATGAATGATAATTATCAGTTACCAATAAAGCAACTGGGCTAACTATTCATTCAAACATCAACTACAGGGTCCTACTGAGTATCTGGTCTTTTTCCTTTTACATTAAAAAAATTTTAAGTATTATAGGTGTAATAATAATATCTGAATTACATGTGAGTACAATCTGGTCCTAGATATCAGCAGTCCCTACTGTCTGTCTGTTCCTCAATTAAATTTGAACAGGCTTAATCTTTGGCACCAGAAACACACAATGAAAGAGCTGTAAATATTTTGTTATCAAATCATCTCTGGAATGGGGTAATAAACTAAGAGTGAGTTGCCTTGGGAAAGAAATACTGGGTATGTTTTTACTAGAAATCCTTATATCACTACTTGCATGCAATATTATTACACAGAGGATTTCATTTTAAAGATTTTGAAGGACAATAAAATAGCTGCATGTAAAAAGATTGTCTTCATAAATAGAGTCTCTGCCTCAGATTATACGTTTAAGAGGGCAGAGGTTTTGCTTATTTCTTTGCCTTACATGATACTCAGCAAATACTGATTATGTGATTGTCCTGGTTTAAGAACTAAATGAAGATAGATGCTTTGGGTGAGAAAGGGGCTCCGGCAAATGTTCTGATTTTGTTTTCAGTGTTAATGGATTTCCACAGTGTTTGTCCCTATAACTCTTTTCATTATCAGACACAGAACCTATGTATTACGGTTTGAGTGTGTCCCACAGAATTCATGTGTTGGAAATTTGGTTCTTGATGTGGTAGTGGTAGCTGGTTGGGCCTTTGAAAGATGATTAGGTCATTAGAGGGATTAATGCCACTGTCTCAGGATTGCATTAGTTACTCAGAGAGCAGGCTGCAGTAAAACAAAACCACCCCTTATATTTTGCCTCTTTCACATGCATGTTCTCACCCTCTTGCCATAGGATGCCTTCCACCATGCCTCCTCCAGATGCTGGTGCCATGCTCTTGGACTTACCCTTCAGGACCATAAGAAATATATATATATATATATATATGTGTGTGTGTGTGTGTGTGTGTGTGTGTGTGTGTGTGTGTGTGTGTGTTTTACAAGTTACTCAGTCTGGTATTCTGTTATAGCAATAGAAAACAGACTAAGATATTATGTTAAAAGTCTTGTTAAGGGGGAAAAAAAAGACCTCTTTTCTGTGACTACAGCTCCTCTCACATACATATAGAATCCCAACCTTGATGCAGTCATCTTTTTACAGAACCATCAACGTCATTCCAACCAGGTAAGATGATGGCTTCTTGAATATAAGATAAATGTTCCCAAATTCTTACCCAGACTGGTAGGATTTGAATTTGATAATGAATGACCTTCAAGAAAAATACCCAAAAGAATTGTCCCTGCTGAGAATCAACAAATCTTTGGTGGATGGGGAGGTGATCTCAAGGAACAATCATTTGTATGTGTTGTTATTTTTGTTTTCAAATAGAATTAATTTTCTCCTTTCATCAGGGCTGACTTAAACTTTCAAAAGTGTAACATGATATTGAATCACTACAACATTGAATTTGTGATGAAGAAAGTGGTCCCTAGACTTTCTGTGCCCTGCTACTAGAATCCCAGTTAGCAACAAAGGCAGAAACTGATATCTCCATCAGAAAAACGAGGCAAGAAAAAAAATGAGCACGCTCATTTAAATACTTCTGCCATTTTACCTGTCTATCTTTCCATTTAATTTCTTTTTGAATACTAGACAGTCTAAAGGAATAAGCTATGCCTTCTTTTCAGAGATGGGGGATATTGATACCCTTGACCTGCATGACTCAAAAGTAACTGCTTCAAAAACTGATCTTAGAGACATGTAGGCCAAGGGTGTCAATGCTGGATTCATCTGTATCTTCTAAGACTCAGTTTACACTTTTGTCAAATGCCAATAAAAGGTGCATGCCTCAAGGAGTTATAATAATTAAATAGTATAAAATAGGTAAAGTTCTTAGCCGAGAGCACAGTATATAATAAATGCTGGGTGAATCCTAATTATTCTTAATTATTATTCCATAACATTCATGAGAAGTCATATAGCCATCTAATCTTTGACAAAGCAGACAAAAACATACACTGGGGGCAAAAATCCTTATTCAATAAATGGTTTTAGGAAAATTGGATAGCCACATGTGGAAGACTGAAATAGGATCCGCACCTTTCACGTCTCACAAAAATCGACTCAGAGTGGATGACAGACTTAAACCTAAGGCATGAAACTGTAAGAATTCTAGAAGAAAATGTTGGAAAAGCTCTTACAGACTTTGGCCTAGGGAAGGCATTTATGAAGAAGACCCCCAAAGGCAGTCACAGCAGCAACAAAAATAAATGAATGGGACCTGATCAAATTAAAACATTTTTGCATAGCCAAGGAAACTATCATGAGAGCAAACAGACAACCTGCAGAATGGTAGAAAATATTTGTATGTCACACATCTGGTAAAGGGCTGATAACTAGAATCCATATAGAACTCAGGAAAATCAGCAAGAAAAAAAATCAAACAACCCTATCAAAAAGTGGGCAAAGGACATTAACAGAAAGTTCTCAAAAGAAGATTGACTAATGGCCAACAAACATATTAAAAAATGTTCAACATCTGTAATCATCAGGGAAATGCAAATCAAAACCACAATGAGATATAACTTATCTCCAGTGAGAATGGCCTTTATCAAAAAGTCCCAAAACAATAAATGTTGGCATGGATATGGAGAGATAGGAACACCCATACACTGCTGATGGGACTGCAAACTAGTGCACCCTCTCTGGAAAGTAATATGGAGATATCTCAAAGAGCTACAAGTAGAACTACCAGTTGATCCAGCAATGCCATTACTGGGCATCTACCCAAAAGAACAAAAGACACTCTATAAAAAAGACATCTGCACTAGAATGTTTATAGCAGCACAATTCACCATTTAAAGATGTGGAAATAACCAAAGTGCCTATCAATCTGTGAGTGGATTAATAAAATGTGATATATGTATACCATGGAGTTCTACTCAGCCACAAAAAACAATGGTGATCTAGCACCTCTTTTATTATCCTGGATAGAGCTGGAGCCCATTCTATTAAGTGAAGTGTCCCAAGAATGGAAAAACGAGCACCACATGTACTCACCATCAAATTTGTATTGACTGATCAACACTTAAGTGCGCATATAGTAGTAACATTCATTGGGTGTCGGGCAGATGGGAGAGAGGAGAAGGGGATAGGCATATACATACGTAAGGGTGTGGTGCTCACCGTCTGGGGGATGGACACACGTGAACCTCTGATTCGGGTGGGGCACAGGCAATATACGTAACCTAAACATTTGTACCCCCATGATATGCTGAAGTAAAAAAAAAAAATTAAAAAAAGGAAAACTCAGTTATTCACATTGCTGCTGATATGGGTGTTTTCTTTATGATGTGATAAGTTCACCTGAATTCTTTCATGGTAAATATGCCGTGATTTTTAGATTCATATGATTGCTTGAAGTTTTTCTTTTCAATGATAATAATAAAAATCATAACTTCCTTAAATCTATAAATTTGAGATATTTTATACATAATATATGTGAAAAGTATTAAAATCTAGTCTCTCAAATCAGTAAGGCACTCTAAAATTGATTGATTGATTGACTTTTGGAGATAGGGTCTGGTTCTGTCACCCAGGATGGAGTGCAGTGGCTTGATCATAGCTGATTTTAACCTGGAATTCCTAGGTTCAAGAGACCTTGCACCTCAGCCTCACAAGTAGCGTGTGCCACCACATTTGGCTAATTTTATTTATTATGTTTTGTAGGGATAGGGTCTCACTATATGGCCTAGGCTGGTCTTGAACTCTGCCTCAAGTGTTCCTCCCAACTTGGCTTCCCAAAATGCTGGGAGTACAAGTGTGAGCCATTTGCCCAGCCTCCAAGTTTTATTTTTAGGGGATTTCTTGGACCTGTGTGTGGTATTCAGTAATCACCTGCCTGTTTTGATGGATACCCATTTAAACGGAGACCTAATCTACCTAAGGGTGCAGTTCATGTCATGGAACAGGGAAACTACATATTTAGAAGATGGGCCATGGAGCTTTGCTTTTATTAGGTTTGTGCAACTACCAGTTGATGGTGAAGATCACAGCTGATGTTTAAAAATTGCCTCAGATGAAAGGTGTTAGACTGGGCAAGGTGAAAATCAAGAGCTTGTGAATACATTATAGGCTGAAACAATTTTTGGAAACTATTTCCAAGTATATATGATGCACAACTTCTAAAATGAGCAAAAGTTTGAAATATGCTTTAAATAAAATGTTGAAAAGATGTAAGTGTAGCTACTTTAATCTTAATCAATGCAACTTGTGATGAGGTAATGAAGAGCAGGCAATCAGTCAGAACCCAATCTACCCAAATGAAATCTCAAACAACAACAGAGGATTTTTTTTTTTTTACTTTAGTTTGTGTTAAGAGAGATGGGCAATGTAAGTGCTATGCAGATTTAATGTGCTAATGAAATCAATTCATCAAGTTTTAAATTATGTAGGAAATTAAAATAAGAAACTGTTCTGTACACAAAAGTGACTATGCCCCAGGGGACTATCCAGCCTGGTAAGAACAACCTTAACAAATCTGAGATGAGATTTTTAAAAATATTATATATCTACTGCTTTTAAATATTCTTTTTTTAAAAGATTTTTTTAAAAAAGTTTCCTTAGTGAGTCTCTAGAATTTCTACTTAGGAAGGATTCTACAAATAGAAGTCTGGAATGGGCAGCCAGATCTGTTGTGGAGCTGTTTGCCTAGCCAGTGTACCCTTGTTTCTCAGATCAGAGTCCACCAACTTGGTTTGCGGTACTCATTGAAATATCTGAAGACATATATGTGCACAGAGATAGTTTAAGGGAATTAATTTATAATTTAAAGAATTTCATCCTTTATGTTAAATATTGCCTAGGAGCCTTTGATGGAGCTTCAGTTCCTACTTTTCCACGATGTTGTAATAAACTCTCAACTTTTGGAAGTAACATACACCCCTGTTCTGCACTAAACTCACAGAGGTGATTGTCCCAGAATATTGCAAAGATCCAAGGCATCACTAGAGATGTCAATGAAATATTTTTATTGGTTTTGAGAAAACAAAAAATTTAATGACAGGATAAAAATAAATAAATTTGAGAACAAAATGTTTTTCACCTATCAGTTTTTGAACAAAACCAAAGGAGTTACCTCGTTGACTTTTCAGCCGATAGGCCATTCAAAAAACTGTTTGCTAAAGAAATAGAACGAGACTTTTGCAAACATCCTGAAAAGAGTTCAAAGATGAGTGACATTGCTAGCATAACACATTTACCCCCATTTATTTTATGAAATAAGATATTTCAATATCTATATCTATAAAGATAAGCCAAAGATTATTAAAAATAAAATTATGGTAAACCCTATCTCATTGTATCAATAAATTATTCATTATAGATATCAGACTCAATATAATTAAAAAGTCCAACACATCTCATAAAGAACTGTTTTCAATAATCACTTTAATGTGTTAAATTTGTTTATGAAAATATATGATACATTTGCATTGTCTATATTAATTAGGTAATAATATTTACTGTAATAATAACTTACTCTTGGAATAATTTTTCAAAATTTAGAGAGGCTTATGGACACAAATAATAAATTATATCAAGAAAGCTATTTGTATTCTAAAATATATCACATGATAAAAATTAATTTTGGAGAATTGAGTGAAATTATTTTGAAGGAAAAAAGAAAAATGTAAAATTTCCGACTGTTAAACAAAACATTTTTAGTATATTTTAAAAAACTGATAATAATGAATATCGAATCATTTGTGTTTTAATCCCATTGGCGATGTTTCAAGAAGTGATATAACAGCTAAAACGCCAATATCCATGTTATGCTGGGAATTAAACTCTTTGTAACTATGAAAACTTATAATAAAAATTATAACTGTTTAAAAGAGTATCTAGTGTATACGATTTACATAAATGTGTATGTAAATGTAACAATCAGAGTAAACATTTATTTGTGATGGCTTCAACATGATGGCTGGTAATGGCTGAACACAGAAAATTTCCATTTCCTCATTGTTAAGTAGAATTCCATTGGCTCAGTATCCTTATTCACATTATATTTTCAGCAAAATCTTTTAAAAAGTTAAAAATTTTATACATTTGCATAAAATGATGCCTTTTTAAAAAAAAGTATTGAGTACCAGATATTTTCCATGGATTATATCACTTAAATACACAATAGCTCTGTAGAAGCTTTACAAACATCTCTTAGAGATAGAGACACTAACATTTTGAATGAGTAATGGAATTTTCTGTGGTCTACCTATAAGTGGAGGGACTGAGACACAAACCCAAGGAGTCAGCCACTGCACAGTATGCTCTTACCCAGTATCCTTTTGTGCCTTGATATTTATCAATTTCTGAGACAAGGAAATCAAAAAGAAATATATGACAATCTGTGATGTTTAATTTTCCTTGTTAGTTTGACTGTGTCATGAGTTGCCCACATAGCTGATTAAACACTAATTCTGAGTGTGTCTGTGTGAAGGTATTTCCAGAAAATATTAGCACTTTAATTTGTGAAGTGAGTGAAGCAGATGGCCTTCCCCAATATCATTAGGTCTCATCCAATCACCTGAAGGCCTGAATAGAACAAGAATGTTGAGTAAGAGAATTGTTTTTTTGCCTGTCTTCTAGCTGGGGCATCAGTCATCTTTTACTTTTGGATTCATATTCAAATAGGAACTTACATCATTGGCTCCTGTGGTTCTCCTGAATTTGACTGGAACTGCATCATTGGTTCTCCTGGGCCTCCAGTATGATGGCTGCCAATCTTGAGAATTCTCAGCCACCATCATCATGTGAGCCAACTCCTTATAATAAATCTCTCTCTCTTCTCTCATTCTCTCTCTCTCCATATACATGTACACACATACATACACACATATATTTCTATTTATTCTGTTTCTTTGAGGAATCCAGAATGATATTTCATCTTAATTGAAATAATTTCCTTTTACTTACCTGTGATGTAAAATAGAAAGTTTATACAACTAAAAGACAAATTCGGTTATGTTTCCATTATGTTACAATAACTTTCCTATATGTTTAAGGAAAACTATGGTCTACATAAAAATTATGATAAATTATTTTTTACCTTGGCATACTGGAAAATACTTATTTACTGAATAATTTTAATATAAATAGATACCCATGTAAATATAAATATGTTTCCTTATGATCACTATAGATTATATATATCTGTATTCAATAGGGACAATACAGAAAAAGGTTAAGAGTGAAAAACTAGTGAAATTGCACATATTAATAACAAGAGGAATGTATTTGTTCTCTTTTTAAAATTTATCTAAGGAATATTTAAAATAATTATTGAAATAAAGAAATTTATTATGTTCCCATGAAATATTTTTTGCATTTCAAATATTTTGTTTTACACAATATTGTTTTCCAAAGACAAATGCCAATACAAGAAGATATGTAAATTAGATTGCTTAAATTTATCATTTGCCTTATTCATGATTAATAAAAATTTAAGAAGAGTCCACATAGATTATAACAAGTGGAATATTACAAGTGGAAACAATAGAAAAACAAGGTAACAGAGGGTCAAAATGTGTATGATTTTCTGTCTTCAGCTTAACAATTACTATGTTTCTTTTATTAATATTAGATATTTGATCCAAAATTTTTACAGATGTGGATATTCGGAGTGCTAAGGCCAAATAACTTACTAAAGATGATTTTTTGACTTTTAAGCCTAGAAAATAAATTAAAATCACAATTTCTGACATATAGCCTATGACTTCAACTATCATCACACACAAAAGTTCATGAAAAATTAATAAACTTTGGTTGGGTATAAAAGTTCATAGTCTGTTAAAGACTATGAGTTCTGGATGTTATTTGATCTGTTCATAAATTACTGGCCTGATTTGTCTCTGAAATACATTTTATAAATACTATTTATTCCTTGAAAGCACTAGATCACTGAGTAAGACCAAGATAAACAAGTTATATTGTCATAAACTAATATACAGGTGTATCTGTATACATGTATATACACATATATAATATATACATTTATGTGTTCATGTGCACACATATAGATGCACACATGCATATATAATCACTAATGGACAGCCAAGAGAGTATTGTGATTATTTAGACTTGCCTTTAGATATAAGAACAATGTATTAAATTTAATCAGGAATCATTTTTTTAGTAAAGGACAGCTACTGTTTGCACATCTTCAGACTGCCTGACTTCCCACTCACCACCACATCCTAGCAGCCACCAAGCACAATACTGCAAAATAATTACTTGGGTAGCTTTCTTTTTCGTTTCTGTTACCATTTACATCAGCTCTATTCACCTCAACCAAGAGTCTTCCTTCAACTCAGATGCTTCACTGCTGCCAGATGTCTTTTTAGTACAGATCAGATAACCACATTCAACTGTTCATATTTGACTGTTCAATGCCTTTGGCATCACATTTCATAGTATTAACTACATGTGTGTGGATGTGAAAAATTAATTTGAAGGAAGTAAGTAAATGTGCGGGTGCTGAATCCAGTTAGTAAGCAACTGCAGTAGTCTAGGCAAGAAGTGATAACATGAACCAGGAAAGGAATGACGCACACAGATATATTCTACAGATAGTGAGTGAAATACATGTGGCTTCATAATGGATTAGATAAAGAGAATAAGGAATAGGGCAGCTGAAAAAAGTGTAGGTTTTCTGAACTTTATCATTAAAGGTCATTGGTAACATTTGCCATGAAACACTGTAGAATGCGTTCCATGAGTTCACTTTCAGATGGGTTTAATTCAAGGTGCCTCTAGAAAAAACGTGGAGGTGCAGAGTAAGCATTTGAACAAATCACTACGCATATTCAAAGAGAAGTCAATGCCAGGAGTCACAGGAGTGGAGGAAAAAAGGAAGCAGTTTATATGGGAAAATAGCTTTGGAAATACTACAGAGTTAACAGACTGAAGCTCCAACTTTAAGCAACATGAATATTTGATGTCCAGGTAGAGATGGATGAGATTGTATGAGGAAAGTTAAAGAAGCAAGAGGAAAACTGACAATGCAGTGTTAAAAAAGCCAAGGGAAAAGAGTGTTTTCAAGAAGGAAGATTTTAATTAGGATCAAACCTGGGACCGTATCTTCAATGCTTGCTAACAGTTGTGACAATATTTTCTGTAGAGTGGTGAGAATGTAATCCATATTGAAACAGATTGTTTAGAAAGGAGATAGTGATTATATTAATATATACCTTCTCAAGTGTTTGACTTAAAAAGAGAGAAGATAAAGAAGATGAGAAAGACCAACATATATAAAAATACCAATTGTATAGAGCTGGTTAGAATGGATAAGTTGCTCAGGACCTCAAGATTAAAATTGAAATAAAACAAGCAATTAACAAGTTTTTGACAGTGGATCAAATTTTACTTTCTCTACATTTTACTTCTCCTTTTCAGTCCCAATTTTTTATTTTGTTGAAGCTCATGGAATAAATCTGCATACCCTTAAAATGTGTAAGGCAATTTGAGGAGCATTGGTGGAGGGTATGTAGATTCTCCAAAGCAAACAGAACATAGCAGAAATCCAAGGACTAGAAACTTTTTGCATCATATCTGTAGAATTGTGGTCAAGTGGGGTTAACACAGGTAAATAATTGATGTTATTTATTTATGTTAAATACTAGTTTTTACTATTTCCCATTAATTATACACATATGCACATACAAACACTATATATGTGTGTGTGTATATGTGTGTGGGTGTATATACACATCTTCCTGATTCTACAGGTAATAAAATAGTAAAATAATGAAAGTGATACATAAGTATATTATGAAACAGATTTCTGTAATGTCTGATATTTATATTCAAGCTTCCATTCTAAATGATTGGTATGTTCCTTACATAATGTATGAATAGCAGGTGTTTCAACCTCCAGAAAAGAAGCTCATCTGAAGAGGAAATAAAGTAATTGTTCTGCTTCAGCAACTGGGAGGATTTTTTTAAATGGGGGAAGCATGATTTTCGCAACCAAAATAGAAATATCGAGGCAAGACAAGGTCAGTCTTATCTTAATTATTGATAATGGACCTACAAGTTTGGCTCTCAAAGGCCTACAGTTGGCAAGAGTCATTTGCATGTAACATTAAAAAAGAAAGAAAGAGAGAGACTCTGATTTGAATGCATCCAACTACATGAATATTTAAAGTTAAGTATAAAATAAATCCGAATGACTGTCTAAAGCATTAACTTATTATCCATGTAATAGCCCATAATTTATTTTGCTGAAGGTGTAATTCTTAGGGAAAAAAAAATCAGAACTTGGCATAATAATTTGAATTATTCAATTATAGCTTGTTTTATTTTAACTGATATTATCACTTGATTATTGCAGATGAATTATGATAGTTGAATGCATTCAGATTTTTGAAGTGTTAGAGTCAATTAATAATATTATATTTTAAAAGTGGAAAATATTCTATTATAGCACTTGAAATGAAGACTTCAGAATTTTTCAAGAAAATACAGAAATTGTGTATATGGGTGTATATGTATGCATGTGCACATACATGTATATATGTATATATACACACACACAAATATATGTGTGTGTATACAGATATATAATATACCCCTTTTCATGTGCATGTGTGCACACATACGTGCACACATACACATATAATATCTAATAGATGATGAAGAGAGTATTGTAATTTTTCTAGACTTACCTTTAGAGATAACAACAATGCATTAAATCTAATCAGGAATCATTTTTTAGCAAAGGACAGCTACTGTTCTTTGCACTTCCTCAGATGCCCAGGCTTCCCACAATTACTTGTTTTATGGAATCTGGACTTCCTTCTCCAGCTGATTGACAAAGGATGTGTTTGTTGGAGTGGGTTTCAACTGGATTTATCAGAAAAGTAACTCAGAATCCCTCACTGAAGCAGGTAAACAACATACTCTTTGGGGCTTAGGAGTTCAGATATTGCTTCAATTACAACTATCGAAAAAACAAGAAAAAAAATTTGAAGAAAATTAATAAAGATATTTTTACTTTTTAAAAATTTATAATAAATGTAGAGGGTACAGGTTGAATTCTTTTATATTATATTAATATATTGTATAATGGTGAAGTCTTAGAATAAAGATGATTTTAGGATTACATACACATTAATGATGTAAATATTAGTAAAACACAACTTCATTTTAACATAAAACTTGAGTCATTCCTTCTTTTTTATGATCCATGAAAGTTAGAAAATATAAATTAAAATAAAGCAATTAACTTAGTTATCTTGAATCTTAGGATAATAATAAAAATTAGCTGAGGGCAATCAATTGATCCAACTTTGACTTGAAATGGTAAATCTACAACATAGCTTCCACTCCAAGATTTTCAAATTCGAATAGACATCTGTAGAGTTAGCGTGTAAATACAAACTCTTATCATTATTCACGGTAATTATGTTTTGTGCAGTCACTGTGGACACTGGTACAGCCAATACTGAACCCATTGCTCCTAGGGAAGATGCAGTGCTAGAAGTGCAGTTGCGGTGAGACTCTGGTGAAAACATTGTCATTAACCTTTTACACAACCTTATTTATGTGTGCTTCTATTTAACGGCAACTTATTTAACATATATTGTGATTCATTAACATTGACCTCATGGCCAATAGCACTACAACTCACGCCTGAAGAAAGCTTATCTCACATATGTATTTTCTCCAGCTCCTTGCAGCCTTCCTGCACCTTGGAGCCCTAGATGATACTTCAGCACTATACTTGGGAGGGCATTTTAAATAGCAAAATCAACAAGAAAAAACACACAAATGAAGAAAACATGGCACTAAATAGACCATAAAAAGGACAAAATATTTATAGTGTGAGAGCTGAAACAAGATGGCAGAGAGTGGTCTTTCTTGTTTGCCTCAGCTGGAAACATGTTCTGCTTCTGTGGGTGTGTCTGTGAATAAAGATGGAAGATCTGGAAGTACTGATTTGGTGGTTGCAAATAAAAGTTAGCAATTTGGCAAATTTGCAAATATTCAATCTGCTAATAATGAGGATCTCCTATATCTCTCCTTCGGTGCCACCAGTCCCTTATGATACAACTCCAGTGGACATGGCCAGCTAAAATTTAGGTAATTCTCAAAAGCTCTTGAAATGCTTCAAAACAGAAAATGAGATGCATACAGGTAAATAGTAAATTAGTCAGAGCTCCATCATTTAACACAGACATGAAAGAAGATATTATAGTTAACAACTAAACATAAGAAACACATCTATAAGCTTTTTTCCTTAGTTAAATTGATTATGAGGGTTTTTTGTTTTGTTTTTATTTGATTTTGTTTTCTATTGTGAGGGATTTAGGGAAAATATGTGGAAGGATTGATCTGAAACTTGAATTCCTAGACCAGGGCAAGTCTGTGGGTGAAATCAATTACTTGTTTTATGGAATCTGGGCTTCCATCTCTAGCTGATTGACAAAGGATGTATTTGGTAGCATGGGAGCATCTGGGAGATTACAAAATGCTTTGGAAGCTGTTATTTTTTCAAGATTTCCTGTTCCAAACTGACAACTAAAGTTTCAATATGCCACATCCTTCTGGGATGTTTCCCAAAAGCAAATGCTGACTAACTTATCAAAGTACCTGTGTATATTTGCAGGCCACTGATTTTAAGGACATTCTTAAAGTATAGGCATCATTCTAAAATCAGTTTTGAAGGGATTGATGTACCCTTATATGTGACTATAAAGCAAGTCAGGGATATTACTAAAACCCTTTATCAGAAGCTTAGGAAGCTGCAAATCACTTCTGGGTTATTTGTAATCCTTAATAAAAATTTAGTAAATGCAAACACTCTAGGGAATATAAATGGAAATTTTGAGAGATAAAAATGAGTACATTTGGGGATGGCACTCAATACCAAAAAGTTATATTTTAAAAAAAAGAATCCTAAAAAAACATTTAAAGATTAAAAAATTATTGTATATTCCAAAAGAGAATGTGGAATGTGAAATTCAGAGATAATGTGGCAGAAATAACAGAGACTAAAGTGCATAGTGGGACTATCCAGGCAATCTATGTTGTTGGACCACATATCATTATTTTCTTCCTTATTCAAAATTAAAATACAAAAAATATTTTTAAAGTGGAAGTTAATATGTATAATTGACCCTTGAACAACATGGGGGTTACAGGAGCCAACCCCTGTATAGGCAAAAATCCATGTGGAAATTTTGACTCCCCCAAAACATGACTACTAATAGCCTACTGTTGACTGGAAACCTTACCGATAACACAAATAGTCAATTAGCACACATTTTGTATTTTATACTGTATTCTTACAATAAAGTAAGCTGAAGAAAAGAAAATATTATTAAGAAAATCATAGGGAAGAGAAAATGCATTTACTATTTATTAAATGGAAGTGGCTCATTATAAATACCTTCATCCTTATCATCTTTATGTTGAGTAGATTGACCACGAGGAAAAAGAGGAGGGGTTGGTCTTGCTGTCCCAGGGATGGCAGAGGAAGAAAAGGGAGAGGATACGAAAGGGAGAAGGCCCAGAAAGAGGAAGGCACACTCAGTAAAACTTTTACTGAAAACAATCTATGTGTAAGTGGACCTGTGCAGCTCAACCTTGTGTTGATCAAGGATCAAGAGTGAAAATCCTAATAAAATTTCAACATATTTTTGACAAGTTGAGCAAATAGAGATGCAGTAGTTGACTTAGTAGAATAATGAAGAAACAACATAATAGCAACTGGACCCCATCAAAGCCCAGAAGTGTTCTACACTTAGGGCATCTGGTAACTTGAAAACAGGAGTGAAGATGTTGAGATTGGAAGCAGAGGATTGGGGAGAGGATCCAGAAAGATCAAGAAGGAATGTTTAAATTCATAGATTATCTGATAAATTCGAGCACTTGGAAAATAATATTTTTAAAAAGTATTTGACAGGCTTGATACAGCAAATGAGTGAAAGCTATTTAATTAAAAAAATGTATCCTAATCATGGCCTCCCACTTTTTTTTAGCCCTGTGAAGCTCATTGGTGAAAATATTAACTTGGCCTAAATGTTTACATAGTCCAAATAAATACTGACTCATCCTTTAACCAAAAATCAAGATTCTATTTGAGGAAAATGGATGCAGGTGGTTAGTATTCTCAACCAGTTTGACAGGAAGACTTTTTTTATCCTTCCCTCTTAATTGAGTCTTGTTATAATAAACTAAATTTGGCCTGAGGATATCTCCATGCTTTTAGTCCCTACATAACAAACTGCAATCTAACTTAGTCCAAAAATGACAAATTAAGATGGAATAGTACAACCATATTACTTAGAAATATGAAGTTAATATATCAAAAAAGAGCTAAAAGGCTTGAAAGTATTTTTCTCTTGTGCTGCAATTTTGAGAAGGAGGGAAGCAAAAGTGGAATAGGCCAGAAAAAAGCTAGTTTTCAGTATAAACCTTAGCAACATTTTTTAAAAAAATATACACTTGAATGTGTTACTTTTGCTACAATAGATATAAAAACACAACAAATAATGCTGTGAAGAGGATTCGGGCATTGCTTATAAGTGGTTCGTGGTATCACTCATGAATCTTACAGGGCCAGTTATATGCAAAAACCTAAATCCTTGAGATGGATGATAAACAGATGATCGATGATAAATAGATTATCCTTTCCACTCTTTGCTACTTGGCTTATTCTTGTTAGACTCATTTCACTAATTCTAGTTTTGTATTCCATTGCTTAAATATTAATATGAGTGCTCCTACAGCCATCTATGCACTGTCACCTCTACAAAATTGAGGCTTTCCCTTTCGCAAAACTTTACATCTAAGTTCACACATGAGGCTTATATTATAAAATTAGGCTTTAAATTTCCCACTTGGACTTTTTTTTTTCCCTGCGTGTTGGCCCTGTCTTAAATATTCTTTTTCATCCTTCCCTCTTAATTGAGTCTTGCTATAATAAACTAAATTTGACCCGAGGATATCTCCATGTTTTGAGTCCCTACATAACAAACTTCGATCTAACTTAGCACTTAAACTAACTGAAGCCTAATTTAGAACTACAGTTTTGTAACAAACAGCTGAGCTTCAGCCAATCACAGCAGCTAAACTTCAGTCAGTCACAAGCAGCCAACTGATCAGCCCACTGTGAAATAAGGCAAACCCTGAGCTGTCACCCGTCAAGCTATTTCTGTACTTCACTTCCATTTTCTGTCCGTAAGTGCTGCCTGCCCACATTGCAGAGCAGAGCTCTCTGAACCTCTCTTCTGCTTCTCAGAGCTGCCTGATTCGCGAACCTTTTTTTGCTCAAATAAACTCTGTTAAGTTTAATTTGTCTGAAGTTTTTCTTTCAACAGTCTTAAATAGCACTCGGAGTTCTGCTCAAATCATCCCTAGAAACCCTCTTGGGCCAGCCCAGTCCTCAAGTGATTATCGTTCCTGTGTGAATGGGGACCCATTTAGTGACTAGTGTCATGAACCCCATTCAAACTGTCTTACAAATAAAAGGGATTTATCAGCTCACATGGCTGGAAAAAACCAGGAGTGGAAGAGACTCTGGGCATAGCTGGCTCTAGTAATACCTCCCTCTGTTATCTTTCAATCCTGCCTTCTTCAGAGCTTTGTTCTCAGAAGGCTCTTCTAACTGAGAGGCAAAGACGACCACGAGAGCTTCCATGATTTCATCCTACCAGCCTATGGCCCACATAGAAATAGTTCCTTCTACATTGTTTTGGTAAATCAGGAAGCAGATTTTCACTGGTCTAGCTCGAGGCAGTGTGGCTAGGGGAAAGAACACGCTAATTAACCAGGCAGGAGTCATGTACAAATTCCTGGACTTGTGGGTTCATTTTACTCTTATTATATCACATGGTCTGTACATTTTCGAAGGAATACTGAACTGACAAAAGACAAATTTCCACCATGGATCCCTCTACCCCGCTGTATCACCTGACATTCAACATTTACCTTATATCACTGTAGCTACACTATATTTTCTCACTTACTGTATATATTTATGAATGCATATGTGTGTTCCCATCTAGACCATAAGTCTTCTTAGGAGGCTGCATTTTGTAGTTGTTCTTTATGCTCAGTAACTAGTACAGTGATCTTTGCCTAATAAGAGTTCCATAAACATTTGTCGATAATCAGAATTACAGGGAAGGATGTCTAGTAATAAATCACTATATCTTAAGCCATCTTGTGTGTGAAAGCCTATGATAGGGAGATGTTTTAGTAAATATCATATCACTTAGTATTGATACAGAAAAGTGGTGCCAAAACCGGCATCTGGCCTGGAGGCCAAGTGGGTTCCTAGCTTCACAAGCCGGCCGACAGAGTAAAGCACAAGCAAGTTAATTAAAGTAAGAAAAGAAAAAAAGGGAGGCTGCCCCATAGACAGGGCAGTGGTTATCTCTTCGAGTAACAGAGACTAGCATTTGTGAGTTTCCAGTGTCTTATTTTTTAACTTTTATTTAATTTTATGTTAACCAGAGGGAGGATTATTCATATGATTTCTGGGAAAGGGGTGGGAAGTTTCTGGAACTGAGGGTCCCTCCTTTCTAAACCATATCTGTTAACTCGTAGGAGTTGCTACGGCATTTGTTAACTGTCATGGTGCTGGTGGGAGTTTCTTTTCACATGTTATACATTATAAGCAGGGTATAATGAGCAGTGAGGGGAACCTGAGGCCATTTTTCATCACCATCTGGGCTCTAACCGGTTTTGACTGGTTTCTCCGCTGCCTCCTGTTTTATCGGCCACCTTGGTTTGGGTCTTGTGACTCCTTATCGAGTAGGGCCTGTCCTTACCCTATCTCAGTCAGTATAAGGGTCTGCTATGAAGAAATGTTATGTACAGGAAAGCCTAACCTATTAGCTGTACCTCTATTCTCCTAAAGAATAAAAATTGATTTAGTTGGTAAAGCTGCATATAAACAGGCAGAAAATAATACTGACCTTATGCAACAACAGAGCATGGTATTTGAGAAACCAAAAGTTTAAAGAAACACATTATTTAATAAACTGGAAATAGTGGTGACATTTTAGAGCTTAAAGGTGAATGGAAAGGGCATTTCATCAACATTCATGATGTTGTAAAAACAAAGGAAATCACACTCCATAAACTGCATTAAGTAGCCAACCACTGTTTCTCCACATTGTTGATTATTCATGAGGCATCTGGATTGATCCCTGCTGGCTCATACACTGGCTTGCCTGGCACCCTTCTCTGTGGCCTCCACTCACTAGGTCACATCCAAAGCTGCCACCTCAACTTCCAGGTTGACCTAGGCCACCATTGTGGCTTCTGAAACCATCTCATAGCTCAAGGTTCTCTGGCTGTGCCTCCAGCTGAAACCTGACCTGCTGCTTCTCATTCCGGGCTCTGCTGTGCATGAACTGAGCTGAGGGTCTGGTATAGGCATAAAGCTCTGACATTCTTCACCTGTTCTCTGCCATTTAACTCTGAAGGAATATGTGCCTGCAGGAAAAGTATCAATGGACCTGGAGAGGACAGGGACTCAGAAGCTGTCTTGTGTGAAATTAATGATCAAGCTGTAAAATGATTGGGAGATTGTGGAAAAGCTATGGTTGAAGAGCTGGGAGAGTGTTAGACAACAGACTAGAAGGACGAGGTGGAGGGAAACCAGGTGTGCATGGCCTCATGACTTGTGGTATGTAGCAGTTGTCCTTGAGGTGTGGTCTGAGGATGCCTGGGTTTTCCAAGACCCTTCCACAACCACAATATCTACTTGTTTTTATAACAATACCGTTAGTTGCCTTTTTTTCACTCATTCTCTCAGGAGCTTGCAGTGTATTTTTCCAGAGACTCATACATGAGTTTAAAGACTAATAGACAGTGTGTTCATGCGTCTTGAGGTTAAAATTGTTTTAATTTAAATACAAATAACAGTGAACAACCAGACATATTAGCTACATACACTAAAGTTCTTTGATAAAGTCATTCCTTGCTTTGCCTGGTTCTAATATTAATGAGTTTCCACTAAAAGGGTACTGTGCAAAGCAAGGGTAGCCTTCAATTTTAAGAGTGTAAGGGGGTCTTTAGTTAAGCATCTGTAATGAAAAAAGGATTGTTCTAGGAATCACAAAGCCTATTTCTAATTCTGACTAATGATCCAACAGAATTCATTTCAATGTTTACCCTTTGTTTCCTCACGTAAAAAGGGGATAAGGATCTCTGTTCAGTCTACTTCACAGATTAATTGTTGGGGGTTGGCGATCATTAAGACCACAGAAATGAAAAAACCTTTAATGACAGTAAATCTTAATGATATACTCCCTGTAACAACAACTGATGTGAATACTTCTTATGTGATAAACACTGTTTTATGCAAATGATGTCTTTTGACTTGGCCATACAACTACTTTACGAAATAGATACTGTTATTACCTACAATTTAGATTTGATGAAACTGAATTCTAAAGAGGTTAAGTAACTTTAAAAAATTAATGAACTTTAGTTTTAGAGTAGCATTAGGCTCATAGCAAAATTTAGCACAAAGTACAGAGGGTTCCCATATAACCCCTGTTCCCACACACCCACTTTCTCTTCCACTATCAACATTCCCCACCAGAAAGGTACATTTGTTATAGTCCATAATAATAATTATTATTATCACCCAATGTTCACAGTTAGCATTAGGGTTCATTCTTGTTGTACATTCTATGTGTTTGGATAAATGCGTAATGACATGTGTCCACAATGTAGTATCATACAGTGTGGACTAAAAATCCTCTCCGTGCTCTGCTTTTTCAATCCCTCTCTCCTCCATAACCCCTGGCAGCAATTAATATTTTTATTACTTCCATAATCATCTTTTCCCAGAATATCATATAGTTGGAATCATATACTATGCAGCCTTTTCAGATTAGTTGCTTTTACTTAGTAATATGCATGTAAGTTTCCTCCATGTCTTTTCATGGTTTGATAGCTCATTTTTTTGGCATTAAAAAAATATTCCATTCTCTGGATGTACCAGAATTTTATTTATCCATTCACTGACTGAAGGGCATCTTGATTGCTTCCAACTTTTGGCAATTATAACAAATCTGCTATAGACAACTCTGTACAGATTTTTGTGTGGACATAAATTTTCATCTCATTTGGGAAAACACCAAAGAGCATGAATGCTGAATTATCTGGTAAGAGTATGTTTAGCTTTGTAAGAAACTGCCCAAATGTCTTATAAAGTAGCTGTACCATCTTCATTTCCACCTGCAATGAGTGGGAGTTTCTGTTGTTAAGTAACTTTTTAATTTGTCCAATCATGTAGCTAACAAGTGGTTGATGCTTCACAGTTCAAGATTGTTTAAGGAGAAAAGAAAAGAAAAGAAGAAAAGAAAAGAAAAAGGAAAGGAAAGGAAATGAAAGGAAAGAAAGGAAAGGAAAGGAAAAAGGAAAGAAAAAAAGAAAAGAAAAGAAAGGAAGGAAGGAAGGAAAGAAAAGAAAAAAAAAATCAGAGCTAAAGCTCTGACTAGGGTGGGGCAAAGGCAATATATGTAACCTAAACATTTGTACCCCCGTAATATCCTGAAATAAAAAAAAAAAATAGAAAAAATAAAATGAAAGATAAAGACAAATAGCTTTTATTATCATAAATGGCTTCTATTATTAAAAAAAAAAAAAAACAAACACAAAGCAAACTATATATCTCAAGCTCTCTCTCCTTTCCCCATACATACACAGGCATGTAAAACTGACTCATGCTCAGAGATTTCTGGTATTTTTGAAACTACTGTCCTGCCTAGCAGGAACAGCCCAGAATACCCTAGAGTTGCATTCCATGAACAGGATAAGAGAAAATTGCTTACAAAATGCCACTAAACCAAATTCCTGTAGTTTCATACATATTTGAAAATGCCTAGGAAACAAAATTACAGCTCCCAAATGTTCTCCAATTACATATAACAAGCCTTTGTTAAATTTGTTAATAATCAAGGAGAAACTTGAAACAAAGTAACTTAAAGAAGTCAGCGCTTTCACATACCTAATAATGATGTATGAATTCTATACAACAGATTGGGAGTAATGGGAGAAAGTAAAAACATTCAAACTGCTCTTCTTTGGTCTGTGAAGTAAAAACTGCATTTTATAAAGATGCCTCAAATTATTTTTTCATAGATTGACCGTACTTATTCTATAATATAAAGCCTTTTCACTCACTTTCATTTTTTTAATTTTGTATTTTTATGCTTTAGACTTGTCAATAATGTTTTCCAATGGAATTGAGAAAGGACTATAAATATGGTACCTGTATTCTCTCTCTTCTCTTCTTTCCCAAGATGGACACAGAGATAGAAACTACTAAAGCGAAATAAAAATGTGTTTCTGTTATGATGTTTGAGGAAAAAAATAATATATTTCAAAAGTAGCCCTCTGGTCCCCACATTCTGTCATTAATCACCTTCCACTCCAACATGGAAAATGCACTAAATCTGGAGGACTCACGGCAACTGATTTACGACAATGTTGTTGTTTAGGTATAATGGTCTTTTCTAGCATGTGCTAGACGATGATTGAGTTCCACGCTAGTGGCCCACTCTTTACAAGAACTGGGAGGTAAAAGACAATTACACATCCCCAAGGTTTCTTTTCTACTTTAGGTAGTTTTCTTGGGGCACTTCTGATTTACTTTCCTCCAGCATTTGTCATAGATTTTTCACTTTTTAATGAGTTATATTAGAAGCCGTTGCATTAAAATAAGCCAGAGAGATTGCAGCAAAATTCCACTTGTATTCAAGTTCCCGCCAAGGTCTCTGTTAGTGATATGTGAGGTGCATGCACAGTGAGCAAAAGTGTGTAAATCTTACCATCACCAGCAATAACCTACCACTCTTTTTCCAGCACTTTTCTATGGCAACATACATAAGGCTGGCCTGCTTTTTAAGATGGAAAGCAACAAACTCATCTATAAATTATCTAAGAAAAATTTTGCTGGGAAGAATTAGACAAGGAAGACTTTATGCAAGACTATTGCAATAGGAAAGTGACATTGACGTCAACTCCACTTAAACAAACACACACCTTGATACCAAACTCTGCCTCCTGGTGGCCTCCACTCTGGCTTTGAATGTCTGGAGATTACCTATCCTTCTGGTTTACCTTTCTGATATTCAGGCCTCTGCTTCTGCGTCATCCCAACCACTTTCAGTCAGCCAGATACAATTTAAATCCAAATATTTATTTAAAAATATAAATAAATACATATTGAACATTGGAGTATACTACTGACATAACACTGGAATAAACAGGTAGCTTAGTGTCAAAGGATAAAATGAGGTCCAATAATTATCAGAGCAAGAGGAGAACTTTACCTCATTGGTTGTCAAATAGTATTTTTCTAAATGCTTCTATGAGGCACAGTTTTTCTGTGGAAGGCAACACTCGGTTGGTCAGTAATTGCTCCCACAGTCAAAAAATGCCAGGGCCATTACAGTTCCTGAAGTTGGCTTTCAGGGAAACTGATGTAATTTTTATCATTTCTATCACCCAAGAAACCCCTTTAGTAGGCTCAGGTGTGACTGGGGCAATAGGACACATCACTACTTTAAAAGGGCAGTGGGTCTCCCGGGATACAGATTTGAGGCATCATCAAAATGTCATACCTCTAAGTTGATAAATCATCGACTGTGAAATGTGTCCTCGAATCCACTTTAGATTCATTTGGAGATGTTTTCTTCCACATAAAAATGCATATTCAAACATTTATATTCAAGTACAAATTTAATGAGCTCAGGCAATGTTGAAATATGACTTTGATAACCAAGCTGATAGGCATATTAAAAAAGGATCACTGTGTGTTTCCCTAAAAAAAAAAATGTGCATTTAGAATATTGATTGCTGACAGCATTAAAACATTTCTCCATCTCTCTCTGTTGAAACAACACACCTGTAGTCTCCTGACTGGAAGCAATAATGAGTTTCCAAAAGGTCCGCATTGTTTCTTCTCTATACCCTTGTTGGTTTAATAGTGCTTGACATGGCCTCAGCACATAAAATTCATGCCTTGCACTCATGTAATGAGATTGTGAGTCTACAGCTCAATTTGGATTCGGAGAGGTGTTTACCAATATTCTAAGACCGTTCCTGATGGAATAGTTTGTTGAGTTCCTGTTAATGACATTGTCCGAGCTATTTCTAATTCTAATAAAGTGATACAGGTCTGTATTATACACCAAGTTCTAATCGAAATATTTTACACATCTGTGCATAAGGTCATAGCAATAGCCTAAATAGCAATTAAGGTCATATTTCCTCAGTAAATTCAAAACTGTTAATATCATAATATTGGTTTAGAGTCTATATATGACATAATTGTAAACTTTACAATCTTCTATATTCAGATGGAAAGATAAAGGTTACCTGAGATTTAAAGTTCTAGTACTCACTAGATTGTAAGCCTCTGGAAAGTCTGCTGTGCTTCATTTATCTTCTTATATCAAGCACCCGGAACAGTATGTTTCTTAAGCCCAGTTCAATTCAGGTGTTGCTTTAGTCATTTAGATAAAGTGTTTTGATTCTAAATATTAACAGGCTTTCCCTTACCTGAAATTATTCCCATACCTTTGGCTGCCATTGTGATTTTCAAACTGTGTTTTGTCTCATATTAGGGCTCTTTAATGATGCCTCAGTGTCCTCAACCACCTTCCACATCTCTACACTCAGAGGACAGTGGACATTCCCTCGCTCTCAGTCCACACGTGAGCCAGTTCAACTCCACTTTTTGTGCTTTCAAAGGTTAGGCTTCTGTATATTTCACTAGGAGACAAAAAAATAAAAGGGAATGGGATTCTGCTGCTAATACTAGATTTGCAATACAATTTTCTGGATCATAGTCTGTAAATGGCTAATTCAAGAAGTTGAATATTTATTAACTTTACTTAATGGTTTGTACCTATCATTTTTAGGAGCCAAAACCTTTTGACTTATTCTAAACCATGAAACCATAGGCAGTACAAAATTAAACGACAGAAATACCTTGTGCAAATAGGAATTTCAAGACAATGACAGAAGATCATAAAACCACACATGGGGTCCTTTTAAGCAAGTGGCCCTTGCAATTGCACAGGTTGCAAGCCCACAAAACCCTCCCACCCTGACCACAGGAAGAAAGTCTACATATTAGTATTCTAAATTATAATTATTTGAGACTCTTTAAAAGTCTTTTCCTATTTGATGAATTATAAAAGAGATAGTCTTTAGGAAAAAATGAAGTCAGCTATTCAAGCACAATTCCTTTTTGAGAGCTATAGCCCTGAAATTCATGCATAAAGACACAAACCACATCATGTATCTTGGAGTGTCAGCACAGCACTGTTTTGACAATAAACTTGAAGGAGAATGAGGTCATTTTTCAACCAGCTTTGGCAAATTGCCTCTTTAAAATTCTTAGTTCCTTAACTGCAATAAATATCCATATTTCCAATCTCTAGACCTGTAAAAGAGAGTTGTAGCCCACTGGTGGTGATTTCTTATTAAAAGTAGGGTGAACAGGAGATAGCCCTACCGGGATTTAAAAAAAAAAAACTCATTGAAATGAGTAACATGGCCACTGCTTGTTCCACAGGATCACCATGTATTTTGAAAGCAAATGTATCAAAAGGGACTTGAATTAAGCTAAAGTTATTTCTACTTAGGTCAACTTCCGTTTGGAGAAAGATCACACAGGACAACCCTGAATGTGTTGGTATCCAGAGAAGAGCGTAAGAAAGTTTTTATTTGTTTTTGTACGGGTAGTTTTTATACATTTGTTTTCTCTGTTCTTGTAACTAATATAGTGGTCATAATAAATAAGAAATTCTATATACAGATATGGTTTTATAAAATAAATAGAAAATATGATATAATATACTTAACATTTTTCAAATTGAACAAAAGAATACCTGTAAGGGCTAATAGGGAAGTACAGTTATAACTAAGCTGAGTTCTGATCATGAAAGTTATAGGCTTTGAGGCCATTTTCTCTGACTAGGAATTTAATTTTGTGGAACACTAGATTCAATTAAGTCAACATTTTTATGCAATGGTTTTGTTCAAGGCATTTTGCTCTTTCCAAGGAAATACAAACCTGATGAAGTTATTGCCTCTGACCTCGAAAAACTGATCCTTTATTGGGTGAGGTAGGATACATTAGTGAATATATTGGGTTTATATCAGTGTATGTAACCAGTTGTAATTCACATTAATATTATACATACTATACCATTATAGATAAAGTGTTATGGAAGAGCACATATGGAAGTGATGAATTCTTAGCTATGAATGAAACAATCTGGGTAGGTGACCTATCAGTTAGGTTTTGAAAGAAGAGTAGAATTTATACATAAAAAAGTAAAGAAAATTCTACGCAGAGAATAGCTGAGCAAAGGCACAACCACAAAGAAGTGCTTGAAATTGTGTAGAAATTGTACACATGGCTTCGAAGACCCAGCTGCTTTTGATACAGGCATGTGTGGGTTATTAAAGATTTCTTCTCTGTTACTCTTTTCTTAATTTTTCATAGTCATCATATAATTCATTTTATATGAAAAGACATAAAAAATATAAGGAGAGAAAAACATAGGTAATCAATCAGGTCATAAAATGGATGGCTTTGGGATGAGCATGTGAATTTATAATTCAACCTACATTGTTTAAAGCTGAACTTCTCTCTTTATCAGTTGCCCAAGGGGTAAAGGTCATATGACATGGAGTAGTTAGCTACAATGACTTTTTAAATTATTCATTAATCAAACCACTTAAGATGCTTTAAAATCCATTCTTTGGCAGTTATATGGTTTCAGAAATGCTTTCACTCTTGTAAAATCTTATTGTTTGCATTTATTCACTCTCCAGTGTCATTTTAAAATAACGTAATGGGACTTCAGAAAGAATCGCTTAAGGATTATTTCCAGAAGTTCAAGCACATCGCCTTCGTGTAGCTTTTTTGTAATAAGGTATCCAAACATATTCTATATGAACTTACAAACAAAGACTCCAAGACCTAATATATTTGAAATGTCTAATTAAACTTATAGTCAACTCTAATTATTTAAGTTTGAATTTTGGACTCAAATTTTACACATACTTAGTAACACCTCATGATTCTGCTTGTTAGTGCCTTAGTGATTCAAATTAATTTTAATTTTTGTTTACGATAAATAAATCTTTTGTATAAAGCACATATATTACCTCTGCTTCTTTTTTCTTTTAACTAGTGAAAACAGTCATGAAGGAAATTCCCTATGATGGAGACTCAAACTATATCAACATTAATTCCATTTGGGGTGAGAAGAAAAGAGAACAATTTAGGATTTTAGGTTGAGTGACTTGTAAGGGTATCAGTAATAGAGACGAGGAAAACTGAAAGGGAAATAGCCTGGAAGTATAGAGAATGAAGTCATAATAGGATACACTGAATATAAGTTTCTTATGGAAATCAAATTGGAAATACTAAAGAGATACAGTTGAGGAGAATGCTTTGCGAATAGTTTTTAAATGAGTATATACTGTCAATGAATGAGTGGATGAATAACTACAGTTTTAGATCTCAAGAAAGACTTTATGAACTTCAGTTTGAAAATCATGATTAAAACTACAGGATTAGGTCAGATGGATTATCAAAAGAGCGATGAAAGGACATGAGAAGACTAACAAAGATAACCTGAAGACAATAAACAAGTTCTAGTTTGTGAGAGGAAGAGGAGGCAGCATTGCTCCTGAGAATGAGTAGCAAGAAAGAAAGCAGGGGAATCAAAACAAAGAATGGTTCAGAAACCCAGTGACAGCAAAGAAAATAAGAATATAAAGAAGGCCCGAAGTTTGGCCCTTATAAGGTAGGTGATTGATTTCAGCCTTACAATATTGGAAACAAAAAATAGATCATTTTATGTTAAGGCATATTTATTCTTAGTTATGTTGAGAAATGAAAAAAATGAATATGATAAATCAATGCTGTTTAATGAAGTTTTTATTATTTAATAGGTTTAGTCTAATCATCTCTTGCACCATCCTCATTCACCCTTTTCCCAAGCCAAATTTAATCCATTAGTCCAGCAGCGTGTAAGGTAAATTCTGGTCAAACCTGAGAGCTGTCTCTTAGGTAAAATTGAGCAGAGACTTAGCGGATTTATAGTGCTTAACTTTGAGTAGATGTAGGCAACCAGAACTTAATTTTAAACTACCCACAACCAATAACTATACTTCCATAATTTATTAATTTCCCAGGAATACCAAGATGATTATGTAATAAACTATGACAGACCTAGAATATATCCTATGCCTGCTTAGATGAGAATTTTCAGAAAGTTTTGATTAAACTTTCGAGTCTGTAAATTGAAACAGGCAAAGCCAATTAAAGAAGGCTGCTAGAAAATGTGCTGACAAAGAGAAATCAAACAATTTATGTTCAAGTTTTTCATTCACCACTTTAGAGTTATGTAGATTACTTTTTGTCCCCAAGCCTAAATTCTATTTTGTATGATACAGTTATAATCATACCTTTACCTTCTATCTTACACGGTTGCCATACAAAAAAGTGTGTGGCATTATTTCAGTATACTGGGAATTTCTCTGGTGTATGAACAGCCTGCTAAATTTATATCCATGTACCATGAATATCATTATAAATTTAATTTATTTGTGAAAGGTAAGGTAAATTATTTCCCGTGTCACAACTTTGCATTGTTAGGCTAAAAAAAAATGTCCAGAGAACACTGCTTAAAGGTTTCTTTTGAGGAGCAAAATGGCTGACTAAAAAGCTCCAAGCCCTCATTCCCCAAAGAATCATTAAAAAACAACCAGAAACTGGCTGCACTAACGTTATAAGAGTTTTGGAAAATAGTTAAAGGCCTATAGCAACCAATAAATACTTAAGAAAAAGCCACCTTTAAAACATTAAGAAAATTCATGATGTATTTATTCATCCTTGCTTCACAGATATTTGTACACCAATGTTCATAGCATCACTTTCACAATAGTAAAAATTGTGAACAATCTTAACGTCCATCAGTGGGTTAACAAAGAAACAAATTGTGGTATATACTTACAGTGGGATATTATTTAACCTTAAAAAGAAATGAAATTATGATATATACTACAACATGGTTGAACCTCGAAAACATTATGCTAAGTAATATAAGCCAGATATAAAATGACAAATATTGTATGATTCCATTTGCATGAGGTACTAAGAATAGTCAAATTAAAAAAGAAAGTACGATAGTGGTTACTGGGTAGAAGAGAATGAGGATTTTGTTTAATGGCTACAGAGTTTCAGTTTGGGATAATAGAATAGTTCTGGAGACAGATGGTGGTGATGGTTGTACAACAATGTCAATGCATTTAATGTGACTGAATTATACACTTAAAATGGTTAAAATAATAAGTTTTATGGTATGTATATTATTTTAAAATTTTTAAAAAAGTATTTCTAGCACTTTTTCTTTTGAAGTGTCAGTGCTCCTTCATAAAATAGCAGAGTTTGTTCTCGTAGACCTATTAATAACCAGGAAAAAAAAAAAGCCATAGATCATTCTGAATTCACTGAGTAGTGATCAGTTATTTCTACTGAAAGGAAGTTTAACATTTCCCACTATGTGTTTTTAGGGAAAAAGAGGTAGGGGGCATGTCAATGCAAGGTTTATTTTGTTTTTAATGCCATTAAGTGTAATTTTTCAATGTAGAAAATAGTATTCAGATGTTATCCTCTAGGTTTATAAGTTAATATTCGTTAAATTTCCAAACATAAAATCTTAGTTCATTCCAAAGTCTTTTAACTTAGAAATATTCTACTTATAAATCTAGCATGTTTTAAGTTTTCCCCTATTTTTAAATTTTAGTCACATTTTCTTGAAGATAGAAATTCAATTCTTAAACTGTAAATATTTATATGAAATGGAAGCAAACTATGTTAATTTGTTAATTGAAAAACTATAGAAATATTTTAATATAATTCTTAAGAGTATAACCATGGCTAAATGGGAAACATGAGCCTCGTATGATTACATGTAATAAAAATAATAAGTATTAACATAGGAAATTATTAGTATTTTTAAATTTCATATTTCTCTAGGCTGCTTAAAATTTGTTTAAACAAGTTTTAATGTTTAGAACATTTTGATAAACTTGCTTTGGAAAAATCATTTAGATATGAAAATGATATTAATACTTAAAATGTCATGAAAATATTATAAAAGATTTATAATTGAATAAATATACATTTATATTTTTAGATGATACTTTTGAATATATTAGAAAATGACTTAAAAGCTTATGACAAACTAAAATACAGAAATATCCTCTTTTGATTAAAGGTACTATTAATATTATGTGAATGCCCACATATTGTGAGTATTCTATTTTGAACAATTTATTGTTTTGACCAATTTGTTTTCAACCAAATTGCTTTCAACAAATTTAGTTTCCACCAATTCTCCTGGAGCTAGTAAATGGCAGAGGTTAGGTATTTTAGCAGCTGGTTGTAGTGAGGTGGATTTCATAATTCAGAGTTATTTCCTAGTGAAATTTTCTCTGAGTTTACCTGCTGTGAGGAGCTGGGAGTGAGGAAAGTGGTTTAAAGGTGCTTTAAAAAGATTTGAAACCACCTTCACAGAAGTTAGGACAGAACAAAAGAAAAAGATAAAATATAGAATTTATTCAACTGGGGTTTGAAACCATAAACTTGTCAGCAGCATCGTTTTGTAATATTGTGAACATTTTTATGATACTTATAACCTGAACCCATGACCCAAAGGCTCTAGTTTAGACACTTTTCCTCCTTTCCCCACTCTTCAGACTTGCCTCAGGTTGAGATATTTGCTACAATGCACATATGTTGTCTGTGCCATATCAAAAGACCTGCTGTGGCTTTTCTGTTCTTAAATTCCAGCTTTTGTTTCTAGCCCAGGCTGGCTCTCTCCTCCTCTCTCGCCTCCTCCTCTTCCCTGCTCCCCTTCTATTTCTTCTTCCTCCTCTTCTTTTCCTTCTCGTTCTTTCTTCCTCCTCCTCCTCCTCCTCCTTTCTCTCTTTTTCTCTCACTATTGCCATACCTGGCCCCTCACCATGTTTTTTGTCCAGCCCAAGGACAATCGAAGAGAGATATCCAATCTATTAATTTCTAAGTAAAGAATTTTATTGTGAATCATTACAGCTAAATAGACTATGGACAACACTTGACATTGGGAAATTAAGAGTACAGAATTCTCAGAAATTATAGAGTTTATAAAGCATTTCAACATAGACTGGTTTAAACGATAGGCGTTGTTCTGACATGGTAACTTGTCTCTTTATTTTTTGCCTTTTCCTTGAAATTATGTTCGCTATTTTTTTTTTTTTTTTTTTTTTTTTTTTTTTTTTTTGCTTATGTCTCCACTTTCTATTTATACAGCTGAACCACTTGCTTGCTCCTCACCCCATTCCCTTATCTGCATTTTGCCACTTATGATGGAACGTGCCTGTTTTTTAATGCTACATGCGTACTTTATATCTCTAAAAATCTTCGGGCTTCCAATTCAAGAGACCTAGGGCTGAAATAACCTCCTGCCACTTCCTCAAAAAATCTATTAGTTATGAGTGCCTCAGGAGGTAAGGATGTTCATTTCTACATCTTGCAACCCTCCCAGAATTTTCATGTCTTTATTTCCCAAAATATTTATCAAGAAGCAACTTGTGCCAAACAATGTATGCAATCAATAAATGTTTAGTGTCTGAAATACATGCTTTTTTAAAAATTAATTCTAGCCATGGTTTGGTGTATTATGATGTGCCTGTGCCTTTTTGGCTTATCTAGTCAATTCTGGGTCCATCGAAGTGTTGAAAGTGGAGATTGCTAAAATTTGCAATTTTTAATTCCAGTTCTTTATTTGAGAATATGTGGCTGTCTCCATGTAAGATTATTACTAAAAGCATTATAATTTTTTGGTACCATATCTGTCTTGAAATTAAATTGTCATTTAAGCTTAAGACAAAGTATGGGTTTCTGTTTTTACTTATTTTATGAGAGTTTATTCTGCAGGAAAAGTAAAATTGTAAACCAACATTCTGGACAACTGCTTTCCCGATTTTGTACATTGAAATCTCTTTGAAGGGAAACTCTAGAATAATGTCACAATTATTTGATAAATGGATTTTAGGAAACATGAAGGCAGACAAACTAGAATTTTCGTATCAAAAAACTTCAGCCTTAGATACAATCAGAAGCTCTTAGAAAAATTTCCAAGGCATGAAAATGAGCAGATAGGCTTACTGGGTTTTCTTTCACTGCATTTCAATACATTGTCTAGTGGACCTTGAAGGGTTATCTGATTTTATGTGTGTTTTCACTTTTAATTGTCTTTATATTGACTAAGCTATTTTAAAACTCTAGGGGATAGAAGTTAAATTGTAGAAAATAGACAGAAATGCAAATAATTCTTATCCACGATAATGAAAATGATTTTTTTCAAGTGGAGATACAATAGATTTCTGCTCTGTAGAAAATATAACCCCAACTATTGCATTTTATTTCCCTTTAAGCTAGGAAACAATTTTTCATCTGTTAGAAAATTTATTTCAGAATTCTTGATCATGTGTGTATGTGTATATATATATGTGTGTTTATACACACACACAATATATATATATACAAAATGTTCTTCAACTTCTTTGAACTGGTTTCAACGTCTTACTAGTTCCCACATTAATTAATGAGTTAAAACTTTTGTCACGTTAATTTTATATTCATATGAGAATCATACTTTTATCTTTTTCATAGTTATAGTTTAGCAGCACAAATAAGTTAAAGATAAGAGCTTTCTTGACCCTTCCTCATAGGCCTCGAACCACATAAAAGTGGTTCAGAAGGTAAGCATTCCTCAAAGGAAATGATTTTAGACTACCACTTCACATAAACTGCAGATCCTTCATAGAATTGTTAAAATGGGAACATTAGAGCTATTATACTTTTGCCTCAGAAGTAGGAGTCAGGGGTGTAGTCCCCATTGTTCATTGATCAGGAAGGAGCTTCTAATTCGTCCTCTACAAGTCTAGTGTCTTGGGTTATGTATTAAAATTTAATGATACTTTATAAGCTTCAGCTGGTTATAATCACAGTACAATAAAATACAAAATCTAGTTTTAAATCTCTTAGATGAGTTCTGCTCTCAAACAAAAGTTCCTTTTTATATCTTTTAAAACATCTGTCTGAAATCAAAATTCATAATTTAAAATTAAAAGTTTTTTTCTAAGACAAATTTTCAGTGTTTTAAAAAAGGATACGTTATCCATAGGTGTTAAAATTAATTTTTTCCACAATTCCTGGTTTTGTACTTTTGACAAGCTCCAGATCGAGATATGCCTTAAATAATTATTTATTTTTCTTTTGCTTATAATTACTACCTCTCACTATCGTCTATCTATTCTGAAGTCTATCTTTGAATTTCAAAAATTAAATTTTTCTTTGTTCTGTTCTTAATATCTCAAATGATCCATTTTCCATATAACTAGTTTTCTACAAACATCAAATCTTTTCTCACTCTTTTACAACATAGTGAAAAGTATCTTTTGCTATGATCCATGTTCTTCTGAACTAGATTCATTTTTAACAGATTCTTAGAATAGATTCATCCCTCTGAGATAATGATATTCATAATACAGTATCAGGATGGCTAACCCATTAAAGCTTTTTATATTCTGAAGAAATCCCAATGATATTCTCAATCTTTTAACAAAAAGAAGTAATAGAAAGCCTTTTCATTTATCAATATCTTTGGGGAAAATAATAATATGAAAGACTCACCAACTTTATGAAAGATAATATGCAATGTTAACATTTTAATATAAAATGCATTTTGAATGCTTTAATATGTGAGCATTCTACCTGATATATGTATTTTGGATTCTAATGTAGTCAAACCTCTGAATAGACAATGATTGATTTTAAGAAGTATGTAGAAATAAAATGTTGAAGAACATTACATTTAAGCCAAGCAAGCATAGAGATATAATAGAGTTTTAATTATTCATAGTACCTTGATGAAAACAAACATAACAGATACAAAATATGGACAAAATTTTTCTATTGACTTCAATGGAAAGTTTATTGATCCATAAATATATGACAATATAACCATTCAGTTTATATAAAAAAATGAAGAATATTGAAAATTAAGAAAAATTCATTAGCATTCAAATACATGTGGCTTGTTTAAATAATAAACACTTTTATTTGAGAGATACCCAATATTGGTAGGTGGTTAAAAACATATTGTTTATTCAATCACCTAGTCAACAAATGTGATTATTAAGCCAATAGATAAATAATATCAAATGAGATAATTTTCTATATGTGTTTATTTACATGAAGAACATTTACTACTTATTGTGTTTTAACATTCCTAAGATAACATGCTGTCCAATTTAATACCATTCCAAAATAATTTGTAAAATTTTAACATTAATATCCCAATGACATTAATAGTAATAGTAATGATAATACATTTTATAACAGGATAGGGATTAAATATACAGAATATTTAAAGGATAAGTTTAGAGACTATGAAATATGAACATAGTAACTAGTTCTGAACCATTCTTATCATTGGCATACAAATCGCCAGCAAAGATGTGAATTAAGCCTGTAACATGCTGTTAAATTATCAAATGTATTTGTATCGGGCTGGGACAAGAATCTTTTATTTTGAGCTGCGTTTTCCACAAAGTTCTATATTTTCTGCCAGTTCTGGTTACCTTTCCAGAAATAATGACACTTTTGTGTCTTTCATGAACTAGAGACTACTTTAAAACACATGCTGAAAAGCCACTCAGGGAATATAGCCAAACAATTGAGTTTGGAGTCGGATTATTCAAGCAGGCCCTTCACAGTGCCCTCTGGACTCACATTATACTCTGCTCAGGCTCTGCAGACGTCCTTTATTGTGTGCACAGAAAATATAGTAAATTATCTCTTCCATCTAAATTTTGAAAAATAATAATAATACCAGGAATGTGATTTAGGGTTGGGGGGGGCATAAATCCCTAGGACAACTACCTATAGAAGGAGAGGGTGTGTATCCTTCCTTAACTTTTTCTTTAAGAGCTTGAACTTTCCACTGAACATATCTATTTCTTAGACTTTTTTTAAACCTTAGCTAGTCCAGCAAGGTATTACCCTTAATATCCAAGTCAACAAATCTAATTTTTGTGCTCCTATAATTTTCTGCAATGTTGATATTACAGGTCTTTCATCTGCAGTTCTAAAATCCAGAAAGCTTCAAAAACTAAAACTTTTATGACTCATTTGGAAGCCAAACCTGATTTGAACTGACCTGAATTTTATAGTCTTTATTTATTGTACTTAGTGCGAATATTCATTTGTTTTGCTTCAGAATGAAGTATTATGAGGTGTTGTCCCAGAACCTGTTGATGAATGCTACAGATATATCATCTATGCATTCTAATAACTTATAAACTCTGAAAAATTCTATATTGCAAACACATACGGTCCTAAAAATGTGGATAGTTTATCGAACTGTTTTGATTATTCCCTAACTTTTTATCTCCATAATTGCTTACACTAACAATCCGTTATCCTATATTTCTCTCTACTGATTAAAGCAGTTTCCGCTTATCCCTAGGAGATACATTCTGAGATTCTCAGTAGAAGCACAAAACCCTGTCCTGGGCAGGACAAAGTGAAACTGTGAGCAATTTCGTTAACGAATAGCACGCAATTTAAAACTTATGAATTATTTATTTCTTGAATTTTCCATTTAATATTTTTGTTTAATGGTTGAACACCAGTAACTGAAATCCTGGAACGTGCAGTCATGGATAATGGGGGACGACTGTACTCTTTCTCTGTTTCTCTAGTGACATCCTTGTCCGTATCAACTCTGCTTCTTGGTGCCTGTCCCACTTCCCCTATATGTGTTAGCTATTGACAAATACCTACCACAAAACTCAGGGATTTAAGGCAGTAATCGTGTATTATCATTCATACATCTGCAAGTTGACTGGGTGCTCAGAGGCCTTTGACTGATCTCTGGTTCTTATTGCAGCTCTGCAGGAAGCTAAGGCAGCTGATTCCAGCTGCACAGAATGTGTTATCAAACCGCAAGGGGGGTTCTGCCTAGGTCCAGTTACTCCCCACACAGAGAGCCAATTATTGAGATAATGAAGATTGCCAAGGAAGAAAGAAAATTTTAATATGAAAGACATCTGTGGAAAAAACAGGGAATCAGCCTCAAATCCATCTCCTCGACTGACAGAGAGTTCAGGTTTTTTAAAGAGGTGCAACACGCATTGGAGCAGGTTGTGTTGAAATTAACACGGAGCTATGTGCATCGGAGCAGGTAATAGAGCATGGTGAGTCTTGGTTTCAGGAAGCCTGTGCAGGGGCCTTTATAATTTCAACTCCTTTTTCTTACAGAAATTCTGGTATTTCCAGGGAAACAACTTAAAAAAAAAGTCAAACAATTAGTTAAAAGTTACAGGGTTTTAGTTATCAATCCCTACTAGCCTCAGAATCTAAAACATAAAAGGGAGGGGATTGTAATAAACATATATAGGTCATTGAATTTTTTTCCTAGAGCCACTTGCAGATGGGGGGCAATTCGGTTCCCAGTTCCTCCTGGAACCAGCAAGTTAGCCAAGCCATGCTCTCATGGTGATGCTGAAGTGCAAAAGAGCAAAGATTTATTATTAAACTCGAGGAATGGAGGAAGTGGGAGGAAGGAGGAGAAGAGAATAGAAATGATGGGAGCAAATGACTGTGTCTGATAGATTTTTAAAATACGATATTTCTGCTACTTTGTTCCCTCCCTTCTAACATTATATCCCTTTGAGCATGGAGGAGATCATAATGGCTGATATGGCCGCTTGTGATGGGTACAAGTGCCGAAAATTAGAACATAAATAAAAACTGGAAAATAAATTACCCTATTACATTATAACCACCCCCATTTTTAGAAATTACAAAAATAAGATTTACATCATCTAAAATAAATACTTCACAATATGACTTTTGTATGGATTACTCCCAAGTTTACACACTGGAAAGGTTTTGTTACATTAAAATTTTTCCAAGTAGGAAACAAGTATTGATCATGTTCTGAGAGTCAACTTTGTACATTATATAAAAATGTGATGTAAGAACAAAGTTATTGAACATATGAAAAATATTCCTCTATTATCAATTTCATTCGAAGTTTCCTCTATTTTTGATGTGTTTAAATATTTTATTTACATACATGCTACTTAACAATTAGCAATTTTTCACAACCCTATGGAATTCGATCTTTGTTTTTGGAAGTGCCAAGTAATAGAAAATTTTAATTATAATTACTCAGAAACTGCAAGTTACAAAGTTATTTAGCATGGAAAAAGTTAGCATAGGTTTCAAGTGATAGAAGAGTTGCTTCTTCAGGTTTTTTTTTTTTTTTTTTTTTTTTTTTTTGAGACAGAGTCTCACTCTCTTGCCTGGGGCGAGTGCCGTGGCGTCAGCCTAGCTCACAGCAACCTCAAACTCCTGGGCTCGGGCAATCCTACTGTCTCAGCCTCCCAAGTAGCTGGGACTACAGGCATGTGCCACCATGCCCGGCTAATTTTTTCTATATATATTTTTAGCTGTCCAGTTAATTTCTTTCTATTTTTGGTAGAGACAGGGTCTCGCTCTTGCTCAGGCTGGTCTCGAACTCCTGAGCTCAGGACAATCCGCCCGCCTCGGCCTCCCAGAGTGCTAGGATTACAGGAGTGAGCCACCGCGCCCGGCCCTTCTCTTCAGGATTTAAAAACGAAATTTCCCATCCTGTTGGCGTGGATGCGGAGAGATAGGAACACTCATACACTGCTGGTGGGACTGCAAACTAGTGCAACCTCTGTGGAAAGCCATATGGAGATACCTTAAAGAGATGCAAGTAGAATCACCATTTGATCCAGCAATCCCATTACTGGGCATCTACCCCAAAGAACAGAAATCGCTCTATGAAAAAGACACCTGCACCCGAATGTTTATAGCAGCGCAATTCACAATTGCAAAGGTGTGGAAACAGCCCAAGTGTCCATCAATACATGAGTGGATTAGTAAAATGTGGTATATGTATACCATGGAGTACTATTCAGCTTTAAGAAACAATGGTGATATAGCACCTCTTGTATACTCCT